>VZRO01006935.1:265550-325650 GCA_013397915.1 Daphoenositta chrysoptera | reverse complement strand
GGGCCGCGGCGGGGCCCGGGGGTGCCGCCGTTCGGGGGTGTCGCGTTCCTTCGGCTGCGGCTCCTTCCCCTGCCCGCCGCCGTGGGGCAGGTGTTCGCCGGGAGCATCAGAGCTCTCCGGAGCGTGGAGGCCACGGTGGGGCGGAATTTCTGCCGGTGTCTCTGAAACGAGGGCCGGCAAAACGGAGGGGTTTAACCTTTACAGTGCCATGGTCCGGTGGGTACGGTGGTATCCGGTCAGAGGACGGACCTGATGACCTCTGCGGCCTTTTCCATCCTAATTGATTCTGTGATTCTGTGACACTGGCGCAGAGAGTACCGCGGACAGGATGGGTGTACAGGAACGTGGCAAACCCAGAGAGCGTCTCCGATCATATGTACAGGATGGCGATGATGGCTTTGGTGACTGAAGACAAAAACCTTAACAAGGACAGGTGAGATTGCCTCATATGTTAGTGTTGTGGGAGAGCTGCAAACAAAATGCTAAAAGAAGCTGTTGTCCCGAGTAAGAGCTTTTAAATCACACTGAAGGAATTTGAAATTCTTTCCCCTCTTGTTTTCCCACCATCCTGTGGACAGGGTGCTGTTTACCTGGAGAACTGAAAGGGGCAAAAAACTTTTAATTGTTAAACCGGGAGTGCTGAGGCAAGTCCTTAGTGCAGAGGCTCAAAACTGGTCTTTCAAGTAGTAAGTAAACAAGCTGAAGACCCTTGTTAAAAAACAGTGTGAAGCAATAGACAGCCATGTCAGAGCCATAGACCATGTGGATTTTGACAGACTGAACGAGCACTCAGCAGCAGTAAGGAGCCACAGAAATCCTCTAGCATAGCAGAGAAAGCTCGAGGAACTGATATGAAGGCTGTTTTTGAGTATTCTGCCTCAGACTGGCATAGCTACAGAGCTGTGAGTGACAGATCATATACTGAATTTGGGATGGCTCCCACCAGGTTACCTTCTACCTGTTGCAGGAATAATGTGAAGTGTATAAGGTAGTTAATTGCTACTACGTCTCCAAAAGCCAAGTGTACAAAAGCTAAATATATTAATTCTGAATGTTATGCCCTGGTACACAGTGTACTTGTACTTAAGTCTACATTTACAAGCAGTAGGGACTAGAAATCAGAAATTGAAATCATGTCTAGATGGAAACTACTCCCCTTAACAAAAAAGTGAAAAATGTTACATAAAGTTTAAAAAAAGCGCCAACCAACCTTTAGAGTATATGAAGGGGGATAAATTCTGCAGTCTGGTAGCATTTTGAATAAGTTTTCAACTTAAAATACTGAAAAACTAATTACTCGGTCTCTGCTTCTTGTCAGATGCATACGATTAGCTTTGGTTCATGATATGGCTGAATGCATTGTTGGAGATATTGCTCCTGCAGATAATATCCCAAAAGAGGAGAAACACAGGAGAGAAGAGGTATGAACATAAGGGATGAAGCCACAGCTGCAGAGCAGTCTGTGTGTTTTAATGTTCTGGTGGTGGTGAAGGAACACTTTAAGCAATATAATACTGTCATTGGCATTGGACAAGCCTGCCACAACCAAGTAGAGTTTTCAGCTCATTGTGATAAGTACAAAACTATGGAAGAATCTTTGAAGTAATGTTCACCTTGGCCATTTATTCCCAAACTAGCTGCAGTTTTGGTAGCCTGAATTAGTCATGTTCAGCAGCCTTAGCGAGAGGTGAGGAGCAGGGAGTAGGTGCTCTGAGTAGGATGGGTGACAGTTCATGTCAGATCACACGTGTGGTGCCAGATCATGAGGTTGACAGAGACTTTATTTAAACCTTTTGCCCAGAAACCCAGATGCAGGTGTCTTTTTTGTTGTTGTGCTTCTTTGAGTGCCACATGCCTAGAGTCACTTTATTTTTGGTCTTGCACTTACCCAAACTGTTAGTTAGTTGTTTGTGGTTTGTGGCATTATTTGAAGAAAATGTAAACCACTTCTGTAGCTGCAGCTAGAGGGCAATGTCATACCTCAGAAACTCTTCAGAGGCTTTTTTTTGTTCAGTGTAAGAACACACTAGGAAGTATATTGAAAAAAAGAAACACCAAAATTACAGTCAGTAAAGACAGTACTTTAAGAATGCCAAATGCACCTTAGATCTTTAATTTCCACTTTCTTAGCAGAGGTCTTACTCCTACTGTTAGTCATGGCCCCCTCCCAGCCCCTAGTTTTAAACAGATAAGCATAAAAGGGGGGGAAATAATCACTGAAGTGTTTTGTTACAGTCTTCAAAGAGCTTCAAAACACTGAACAGGAAAACCCTCTTTCCTGGAAGCCTCTAAAGGTTGTTGTGTCACTGTGAATCAGCTTTCAACTTTGGTCTAGAGAGAATTCTCATTTGAATTTAGGCAAGGAAAAAGATATTTTTGATGCCTAGGTATGTTTAAGAAGTTTTCATAGGTATTTGCAGCTCCTTCTGCTCCCATTTCAGTCAGTGAGGGCTTTGCTGTTGACTGTGTGGGAAGGAGAGTAAAGCATTAAACATTTGGGATGACTCTGAAATACTTTCTTGTAAAAATAGGCCGTGGGTAGCCACTTCAGGAGGTGCCTTGAGGTGAGTTATCAATACTCTGCTTCCACTGCAGAGTTCTTTTTCTGTTCGCTCTACAGCCAACACTGAGCTGGCTCTGAAGTTTGCTGCTTGTGCAGTAACTTTAACCAGTGAGTCTCACCAACACTAAGGCAGCAGAAGATAAACCTGATTAAAACCAGAAGTTTTTTTTTTTTTTTTTTTTGAGGAGGGAGGGTGTTGTTTGGAGTAGGGACTTTTTCCAGGTAAGTCATTTTAGCCACCTAACCTTGAAATCTGATGAGATCCAGAGGTGGAAGGAGGTGAGAAGGAACGAGACCTTGATGCTTCAGTGGTGGGGAGCAATGGGGAGGCATATTGTGACACTCTATCCTGAATTTGAAGTGGAGAAACAATCATGGCTTGAAACCTCTGTCTTGCCTGTGATGGTTGTTTCAGAAGCAGCCCTTCATGTTACTGGGAAGACAGCAGACAGGGCACAGAAATGAGACTGATTAGCTGGGAGAACAGAAAGAGAGTGCAGAACAATTTCTGGAGTCACAAGTTCTGCCAGGAGCCTGCTCCAGTGCAGGCTTCCTTTGGGTATCCCCCTGTTTGGAATCCTCCATGGGCTCCACCATGGACCTCCAGGGGCTGTAGGTGGATCTCTGCTCCTGTGTAGGGCTGCAGGGGCACAGCTGCCTCACTGTGATCTTCCTCATGGGCTGCAGGAGAGCCTGCTCTGGCGTCTGAAGCATCTCCTTCTTCTTCACTAACCCTGGTATCTGCAGAATTCTTCCTCTCGCCTCTCACTCCTCCCTCTGGGTGCAGTTGCATAGGGATTTCCTCCCCCTTAAATATGTTATCCCAGAGGTGCTACCACCTTGGCCTTGGCCAGAGCTGTAACCAAACCTTGCCATGCTAAAACAATACAATAAATAATATGCTGTATAGAGGATGTTTCTGCTAACTTGATAACAATTAGATAATTAGTCAGAAAAGATAATGATAAAAATGTTGCTCAGAAATTAGATAAATGGAAATGGCTTCTTTTTTTTTTCAGGCAGCTATGCAACAGCTGACCCAGCTTCTATCAGAGGACCTCAGAAAAGAAATCTATGAACTCTGGGAAGTAAGCTTGCATTCTTTTAATCCTGTGTTAAAATTCAGGGTGACCCATTCCCTTCTTCCTGTGTACCTGTGAAACTGTGCCATCTCTTATTTTGACCTCAAGAAAGCGAGATTTATTTGCTTAGAAGGTAAAGCTTAAGAGTATGAGTCAAGGTCATTTCAGGATCCTTTTCAAACAGAAACCCTGGACTTTGGTAAAATAACCAGCTTCTGCCCCTGGCCTCTCAGAGTTTGAGACAAACCTGTCCAGGACTTGGTTTGTACAGCTGAAGGAAGGGTTTGTCCTCTACATCCAGCCCTCTGGATGGAAACCTGGTTTTTTATTACATTATCGCTTTTGTTCATATCTGGCCATTTGCAGCTTTTAATACCGGAAAAAAAAAAAAATTAATGGGAGGTGAGGGTGCTGTGGATTATTTTCTGCTTTTTATGCAAGTTATTTCGGTGGCTTTCATTTCCTTATAGTGAAGGCCATTAGACCAAGATATTTAGTAGTAACTTAAAATTATTAAGTTAACTAAAGTTTAAACTTAAATGTGACAAAACACAGCACTTTTTTACAAACACCAGAGATTTCTGGTCTTGAGTTCCTTAAAAGTTTGTATTAGAAAGTATCTTTTGTATTTGAAGGTGATTTAACCATTTTTATGTGAACCCATGCTGTTAATTTATAAGATCTTTTATAATTGCAAATGAGGGATGATTAGATTATTTCCAAACAATTAAAGTTTATAATTCCTGTGCTTTATCTCCTCCTGACATATGGTCAGTTGCATGAGGAGAAGTGTATCCACAACCTCTCGTTCACATATTGCTGCAAACAATGCATTCTATGTTTCTTGGACTCTGTGACCTGAGTCTGTATATTATATTCATATTCTTTTCCATTTAGAGTGTATTTAAATTCCAGATATTTGCATCCAATTTCTGCCCTTTGCTACAACACCCTGTTTGTGGTTTTGTTTTGGGTGTTTTNGTGTAGTGAAACAGGCAGTGGGAATGGGCTCTCAGAGCCCATTCCCACTGCCTGTTTCACTACACAACAACAGGGAAAACCAACATCATCAGATCTGGGAAATAAAGTATGTACTTAGGGAGCACTGGTTCCTTCTCCCTTGAGAAGCTGTTATAATTGAGGAAAATGAGGTTTTGATAGATAAAGGTTAGTTCTGTGTAACTGTTTTTTTTTTTCTTTGCTGGTCTCAGTCTTCTCCTGTGACTAAGAGCTGATTCAGTATGGAGTCAGTTCTTCAGCATATTAGCTTTTCATCATTCTCATTAACCATAATTTAATATGTGCACGCTTTTAATAATTTGGTCTTTGTTTCTACCTTCAGGATAATTTATTGGCATTGAGTCTGCAATACATTAGCATGAGTGCAAGCCACATAGCAGAGAGGGTAATCTAAAAATCTGCTATTCACATGTAGTTCCTTTAGTGCGGTTTTAAGTTGGGACAACTGGTTGCGTCTTAAGAAGTAAAAAAAAAGAGAGACAGAAAATAAGAAGCTTCTGATAACTTGGTGTGCTGCTCTGCTCTCAGCTAGCCAGAGACATTTCCCTATGATTTTGTGAGTGAAGGTGCTTATGGACCAGAGCTGAACAGTGCTGATCTCTTGACACTCTTATCAAGTCCTTCGTGCACTGCTCTGCCCTTGCCTCTCTCTTTTCCTCCCAGCTTTACAAGGACTGCTGCTTTGGACGGTGTTGGGCACTTGGTGAGTGTAGTGTAGGGGAGAGAGGCAGCAGGAAGATGCTTCAGATACATTTTCACTTTGTAACTTAATCCCAAATATGTTTGAAAAAACATTAAAGTAAATGAGTCAGCGCATTTCAGCTCTGTCCTACCTTTTTATTCTCAAGTGCAAAAGCGTGGGAATGATTTTTAAAAGATGGCCTGTGGTGTTGGAGAGACCAGTTAGTGTTTTTCCAAAGTACACTGTTATTTCAGAGTCTTAACCACCTGTGGGGAGGAAACAGTAAGTGTTCCTTTGAGCACCGTGCACAGTTGCACATGTAATAGCTGATGTTTTTTAAGGGCAATGTGAGCTGAGGTGTGAATAACATCTGGTGGGTTGTATAGCACAAAGAGGTTGGTAACAGATTGGTTCTCCCACGTAATTGTTGGAGGTGGGGCTGACTTTGACAGGTGAACAGCCCTACTTCTTTTCCTGAAGTTCTCCTTCATAATGCTGCCAAGAGTTTGTTGTCTTTGGTGGACTCTTCCCCTGCCAAAAATAGATTATAAAAAAATAGAGTAGAAATAAATAGGTTTAAGAAAATAAGTAGTATTTAAACAATTTAAAAATGAGGCAAAGCTCAGGTTGAAAAGAGAAAAAGAAGATAAAAACACTGAAATGAAATTTATTACTAAAATAATGATGAAAATGAAACTGAAAATTCAAAGTACCATTGAAATCCAAATAGAATAGTAAAAGAATCAACATGGCTATCGAAATCTGGATTTCTGACTTCAAAGGTAAAGTAATAAGCCTAAGAACATGTTCCTAATAGTGTGCAAGACAAGGAAGGGACTGTCACGTTTATCTGAGTATCACTGTGCTGGAATTTCAAAGCAAGGATCTTGCTACTGTGGATGACACTCACACCACAGTTGTTGTCTTAAGATGCAGAAAGCAATGCCATGTTCTGTGGTCAGCAGGAAAATCTCTTCCTGCACTTGTGCTGCTCTTCCCTGCAGAAGTGCTGTGGTCCACAGGTTCTGTGGATCTGGGAGCACAGATGGGCCCAGTGTGTACTTAAGACTTGGGTGTGATTAATTATGGGGGTGATGATGAATGCTGCCAGTGGTATCAAGGTAATGGTAATCTGCACAGAAAAAAAACCCCTCTTCATGGGGTTGGTTTTGGAAGTCAGGAGAGTCAGGAAGACCTGCTGATGAGACATCACATACAATGCACTAGGTTTGGAAAAGAGAAAATGAAATGCTAAACCTATCTGCAGCCATCACAGGAAGCAAATGACAGCAAAAATGTTCAAGTTGACTAGAAATGTGAATCACTCATAAATACATGCCAATGATGAATATATACTGTAGAGAGGGAAAAGATAGCAGAGAGATTAAAGGACTTAAAGTCTGAAGGGGAGGACACCCCTTAACCACTCCCTATTTCCTGGGAGAGACATAAGGACATAAGCAGCTCAGACAGATTAGACCAAAAAGATTAGGCAGGAATGACAGGAGAAATATGAAGAACAACTCCATATAGAAACAGCAAGTGGTGAGAAAAGTGCAGAATAGGTTTTAAAAATAGGTGGTGACCATGCACAGGCACACACTGTGGTAATTCACAGCCTTAGCCAGGCCTGAAATGATCTTTATATGTAAAATATTTTAAAATAGAACCTATTATTTAACTCGTGTGTCATGCAGAGTTGCCTCCATATCAACTCTGATTCAGCTGAAACAATTGGTAAATTTAGAGTTAGATTATGCAAAAGAATTGTGTTCTAAGTCCCACTGCATTTAATACAAAATTGGCACATACTGAAGTGTTTTGCTGACCAGCATGTTTGTAAAAACAAAGTGAAAGACATAACTGTGCTGAATATTCCTGGAGTGGCTTGTACTAATGAAGAAAGTTCCAGATATATAAAGAGATATTAATGTTCTGTTTCAGAGTAACAAAATTATCGTCTTATAACTGCAAATGTTTTCAGGAATATGAAAACCAGTCTACTGCAGAGGCCAAGTTTGTAAAACAGTTGGATCAGTGTGAGATGATACTGCAAGCATTTGAGTACGAAGAGTTGGAAAACACACCTGGCAGACTGCAGGATTTTTTTGATTCAACTGCTGGTATGACATTTGGGCTTTTTTTTTTCCTCTCTCATAAATGAAATATATAAATTGCCTTTTTTTTTTTTTTGACAGACATTCAGAGAAAGTGAGAACTAGTTTTTTTACTCATTGCTCAAGTCCACTAATATTTTTGGGGAAACTTAACAGAGTGTGAACATACCTGACATTTATCTGTAGGTATTAAACCTGAATTTCATTTATGCCAAATTCCTTTTACATCACTGTTTACCTAGAGAGAGGCTCAGCTTTCATTACACTTGCATGTGTGTAAGGATCTCCCTGAAACATCAGAGGGGGCATAAAGGAGTCTTCAGTGCTCACCAATGCTCTGACAGCAGCTTGTTTCTACTCTGTCAATGTTTCAGGGAGCAGGGAAGTAGAATTTGTTATCCCCACCTGAGCTGTGTGACCAGCCCAAGGTTCCTGTGGGAACCACCTCAGTGAAACCGTTGAGTTGCAACTTGTGTTACTTTTTATTCCATCCACTGCTTTACATGCTTCGCAAAATAAACTGGTAGTTGAAATCAGAGATAGGTAAAATAATAATCTTTATCATTTTGGCAAGGGAGTTGAACACCAGAGGAGGACTAACTAACTCATCCTGTCCTGGGAAAAAAGCTAAGGATAGACAAACTCTAGGGATAAGAGGACCAGCAGTCACCAAAGAGAGTCCCTGACAAGTACCATTTATACTTTGGTGACTCCTCAGGGAAATAATAATCTCTCTGGAAAACATAATACTTTGATTAGCGAAGGAAAAACAAGGGCAACAGGAACGAAGCTGGAATGCTGTATTTTCTAACTGACATCTTTGCTCCCATACCAAAATTCAACAACTTAAATTGAGCTGGTGTCTGGGTAGAGCCTACAGCATATTCCTTAACTGCACCTGCAATAGGAGTGGTTTCCTGTAGCAAGACACATAGTATCGGATTATCTTGGTCAGGGTGCATCCCTTTTTCAGCTCTTAAGTGTCTTAATAGAGCACAAGATACAAGCTTTTTTGGGGAGAAGGGATGTAACTGCTCTTACTCCGTTGTTGGATTGAACGGAGAGCATTCACTTTCTTAACAGAGTAATTTGACATTTATTGTGAGTCTAAAGTTACACCACTGCTATTGTTCCAGTGCCAGCCTTTCACACGTGGCATAACGAGAGCATTTTTCATTAACCTTCCCTTTCTTTTGTTTTGCAGGAAAGTTTGTTCACCCAGAAATACTCCAGCTTGTATCTCTGATTAATGCAGAAAGGAAAAAAAGAATAGCTGCCACATCTCATCCACATTCCTGAGGTGTTCCTAAATGCTGTAGCCATAATAAATACTTTGGTTTATATTCTGGTCATTATTTTTCCTCCTATAATATCACTGATTCTGCTGGCAGATTTTTTTTCCTGTGCATTCACTGTGAGAATCCCAGGACCACTTAGAGAGGAACAGGTAGTGTAGCTGCCTCCCAGATCAGAGGTTGCGTCAGGGAACAAATACTTACAATAATTAGTATATTTGGGTTTTTCCTTATTTTGAAAGAGCCTCTGATTAATGCAGTCTCCATTACAAATGGATTCTCCACTGAGGAAATTCAGGTACATTTAAAAATCACTTGATTGCAATCTAATCTGTTCATGTAAAGCACTGTGTGGGGCAGGTGGTCTTGTTCTGTGATTTCTAAATACGTATGGATTTAAGTACCTTCAAAATGGGTTAATATCCACTCAGTGCTACACAGAAACGAGACCAATGAACAGGTGTCTGTAGAAGCTCTTGACTCAGCTTAGAGATGAGATTTCTTTGGAGTGCATAAGCCTTAAGTGATGTTGGATAAAACCAGTAATCTCATTAATTATATTTTCTCAGTATCTGCCTTGTTTCATACAACTTTTCCCCTGTTCATTTGTTGTATCAGGGAATGGTGCCAGTATTTCCATAAGGTCTGTATTCCTGACTGCCTGTCACCCCAGCCTGGCAGTTCTACAGACACCTTCACAGGTAATTGATAATGGGAGAATACCTGAGGTTGGAAGGGACCTTTGGAGTTAGTGCAATCTAATGCAGGAGCCTGTACAGCCACGTAAAGCTGGCTCCCTTCTTCAGGCTGTCACACACTGGTACCCGTTCTGCTGTAAATGAGTTTCTGGCAGAGGTAGCAACACTAATGCAGAAGTACAGAATGGTAGTGAAGTAAAGCTGTGCTGGTGGTAAATGCCCTAAGAGGGCCAGTGTCTGTGCACCCAGCTGTTGAGTTGTGTGCAGCTGGAGATGAGGGCAATGCCATGATTACCAAATAAGCAAAATCTGCACCTGGAAAAATTATGTGGTAGACACCTGCAGTTCTCTGTCTTCTGCCTCACGTCAAATGAAGCAGCATAAAACTAAATTCAATTGTCACACCCTTTAAAGGTAGGTAATGTAACTGAACACACATTTTCAGGCACCATGACTCAGGAAATGCTTTATGCAAACCTCAGGGGCCTCACTGAAGCTCACAAAGCGTTCTGTGGCTGTTGCCTTTCCTAGAGCACAGAGTGCTGTGCAGAGATGCTGGCAGCTTCTTGCCTCAATGGCTGGCACAGTGCACAAAATCTGCAGGGTGTTTTGGGCTGGTTCAGAGATGTGAGATGCCTGCTCTGCTCAGGAAACGCCCAAGGCAGCAGTTGTGCCCTGCAGTTGTGGAAACCCTGGAAGAACAGGTTGCACTTTGCCGAGGTGATTAGTGGTTCTTGGCAACAGATTGCCATACTGCAAAGAGGGATGGAGTGGGGCCCACCGAGTTTTCGTCAGCATTTTTATTCCACCTAGGTGCACTCTAATCAGTCTCCACTAGTTTGCATTGAATGATGAGTGTGAAAGAGCCACAGATGCATCGAAGGGCAGAACTGAGAACATACTTCACAAACCAGAAAAGTGGCCTTGAAGAGAAGTTTGGTAGAAATACATCCAGCACAAATACTGCCCTGAGCAGGAACAGGCCATTCCTGCAGCAGAGCAAGAGGCTTCCCCATTCTGCAGGGGAATGAGGGGACAGAGTGTGGAACCCCATGCTCAGTAATCATAGAGTAGTTTGAGTTGGAAGGGACTTTAAAGATCATCCAGTTGCAACTCCCTTGGCAGTGGCAGGGACACCCACTAGACCAGGCTGTGTAGTATTACTGGTAAACACAATTAAAACATCACGAAGGGTAAAAGAGAGAAATTTATTTTTAATAAGAATATCAAGAACTTCATTTACACAAACTAAATTGTCCATTAATATCTTCCATTTTAAATAAATTCACATTTATGCACAAAACCACGTAAAATAAGCTAGAAAATTGTCACAAGAATACTAGAAAAACAATTAGATTTGCTTCCATGCTAAAAATCACACTAAAGAGGCATGTGATATAAACATCCAAAGTTAACTTATGTCCAGTAGAACATTACAAAAGGACTTTCAATTTTGTAAAAACTAACAAAAGCCACACAAGAAAAAATGAAAATCACTTAAAGCCACATTTTCTCACAAGATTTTAAGCAGTCTGTAATGTCAAACTCACTAACACTGATTTGAAGCTTTGGCATATGCTCAAAAAAATGCATCCCCTTTCAAAGTAGCCAGGCTCTTTTCCATCCTGTTTACTGATAATGTTGTGCCCACCTCAGTGTCTGGGGAGCTGAGCAACGCAACATGCAGACTGACACGTGCTCACTACACAGCAAGATAGTGCCACTAATGTGCTGCTCTTCCCTTAGAAAAAATGTTAAAAGAATGCAATTCAGAGAACATGCTGAATCAAAGCTGAGAGATGTCTGGCTCTTGGTGATTGAGCAGAGATAATGCGGTTCGTGGAATTGCATCCTGGAGCGAAGCACAACAAAATTTGACACCAAAAGTGAAGTTCTTACTCATCCTGTGTATTGACAGGTAGCAGGGTCTATGCTAGCAGCTCTGAAGGCATGGGCTCTCTAACCTATGGCACGTCTGAAGCCAAATTCTGGGTTTGTATTCTTTCACTTAAGGCTGTATCTTGACCGAGGCTCATAAATATATCTTCCCTTGGTTTTGAGGGGAGGATATGGAGGCAAAAATACTAGATGTTCCCTCCACTCCACTTGATTTTCTAATTAATTTCACTGCCAAGTCTTACCAAACCAGAGAGATCAAGCAGTTTTGCACATTTTGAAACTCAAACTTTTCCAGCCAAAATGACCATCTGAAATCAGCAGCTGTGGATAGGTTCAGTTTCTGTATGAGTAACCAGGTGGCTCTTCCTGCCCTCTTTAACTCTGCTGCCTAGCGGGCGTAGGGCAATGCCAGACTGTACCAGTGAAGGAGAAACAACTTTTTGTGACAGTAAGTGATTTTAATTCTGTTAGGAAATAGATCTTGCACAGACACTCCTGAGCAAAGGGCACCTGGTATGGATGGTAGACAGCTGGTGTATGGGCTACTGCTGGCAGCTGAATGCTTTGCACAGCTCTAGGTCCATCTGTCTGATGTGGCACTGAGAGGGAAGGCAGAAACCAAGAGATAGAAAAGAGTAAACCAAAATAAATAAGAAACAGAGACTGGGAGATTGTTAAGAGGGAAGTCACATGTAGCTGAAAACTATTTTAGTCACTTAACACAGAATTTACTGCGTTATAGCCAATGACTAGCATGTGGTTCTGATGATGTATGAAGTACCTGGTGATAAAATGGCCCATCTAAAATAGAAATAGGGAGAGAAAACATTTCTCCAACACAAAGCTAGGATGGCAATTTTCCAAAGCTGACAAAACCTTGTTGCACAAGTTGTGTGGTGAGGGAGGGCTGAAAATCACTGTCTGGGCAAGTCTCTGAAGAGAGGCATGTGGGGCTCAGGAGGGCCTGCTGTTTAACACTGAAGCTCTTCCTCACTTTCAGGGAGTCGGGTGCCAGCAAGGGAGCTCTGAGCGCTGGCATGGGCTGTAGAGCTGAGAACTTCTTCAAAACTGCCTCCCGTGTGGCTCGTCCCACCAACCTTGGTCTGAAACAAGGCAAAGACAGAACAGCAAGTTCCTCTGCTCACTGAAGCAAGTCCCGTTTCCATTCCACCCCATGGCCACGGAGGGCAGGGAACACGTAGGGATGGGCTTTTCCTAAGAACAACAGCTATAAAGCCAGTCAAATAAAGCAACTACTTTACGCCACAATTTCTAAACTAGGCTGCCATCATGGCATGTCTCATATGCTTAAAGGAAACAGTTCCTAAATAGATGCCAGGTAGGATCCTAGACCTTAACAGTAAACCCAATGTGGTTGTTTACCTGAGTAGCTCACTCTGGTTTCACTGGTTTATCCCAGTTCTATGCAGGCTGGATTAGAAATGGATATTAAAATGAACTGGTTCATTTGCTTAGTAAAGTGGCCCACATGCCAGCAATGGCAACACAGCTGCTCGCAAAATACGTAAACCATACTTGGATTTTGGACAGCAGAAGGAATGTAGTAACCAAAGGACAAACCCAGCAGCTTGAATCCCTTCAGGCACTTGTAGCTACCTAGATACTGGTACATAAAACTGCCAGCAGCATTTTCATAGGGGAAGGCAGGGAATAGATACCAAAATACATTAATGAAACATATCCAATGTGCTTGCACATCTACTTCCAGAATGCTTCAGGTCACTGAATTTATAATAAGTATTAAAAATAAAAATCAGTAAGACTAAATCTCTGAAAAAGAATTTTCCTAACAAAAATGGAGCTGTATCTAAAGATTTGGAAATGATCAAGACTAAGTGACAAAGAGACAAAGCTGTTGGGACTAGGTTGTCTTCATAACAGAACATTCTTTTGTGGCTTTGCTTGCTGATATGCCCACTCCAAGTCGATTAAAGTCTGAAAATAGGGCAAAACCTTTTACTCCATCCTAGAATTGCAGCAGAACCCAAAGACAAGCAAACATTTTTTCAGCCTCTCAGCCACTGAATGCTTAGGAAGATTATTTTAATTAAATGAACTTTGTGTTCTAAGTTTCCAAAGGGTTAATCCTACGTAATCCTGTTTCTTTAGCTAGCACAGCAGCTTACCTAGCTTGAAAGTCCAATAAAACATTTAATTCATCAGACTTCAGATTTTCAGAAAAGTTGAAAAGAATGAGGCACCCTGGTCCTGTTTGATTTCCAGGGGAAAATAAACTAGTATACTCTCCCAAGAAAGTTGCAACTAAAGTTCAAACTCCAAGAGCAAATAAAATCTAATTTGAAATCTGACTTCTAAATGTTGTGAAACCTGAACATTGGTTTTGGCTGACTGCAGAACATTTTAGGATCACTGAAGATTTGTAGCTAATATGGGGGCTAGGAGGAAGATGATAAGACTACTGCTGGTATTTTTTTCAGGGGCCTCTCTGGGTATTTCTCCAATATTTGAGACCACAACAAAATCCTAGAATTGAAAGTGTCTTGGGGTGACTTTATGATGTGTATCCCCTATCACCACTCTATGCCCAGAAGATTAATCCTGTGCCTTTAAGACTGGGTGCAAGAAAAAAAAAGACAGAGCGAACTTTCAAAACAACAACTTTTTTTGATTTGTTTTGTTTTGTTTTGTTATTTAGTTTTGTTACCCTTTCTGTGTGTTTGTTTAATAAATAGTGTTTCTCTCTTTCACTTTCCTTCGAGGAATTTTTTTTCTTTCCCGAACCTAGGTTTGGGGGAGGGGTGGTGGTAACCTGCCTTCCCTCAGAGGATATTTCTCCTCTAATTTGGCCGACCCGGCACAGAAAGGTAACTCCATGATTTCTCCCCCCATCCCCTGGTCTTCCTAATCTTGGAAGCCTTGGAACAGAGGCAGGAAAGAGGAGGAGCAATGCTGAGACATTCCCATTTGTCCACAGTCTACACTGGGTCCATGACTCCAGCTTCCCTTCCCCATTCACACAAGGAAATGAAAGAAAGAAAATACAGAAATTAAGTATTTCAGAAAATACCAGTGAGTTTGCCAATAAACATGGACAATGAAGGTTTCATGAGATGTGGAAGATTATTTCAAACCCAAAACTTGCTGTATTGTCCTGCTTAATTACAGATTTCTTAAAGGATGATCTAAGAGCACTCTGAACACAACAGGCTGAGCTGGCATGACAAATACTCTCCTCTAGAACACCTTTGCTTAATCAACAAAATAAGATTAGGCTCCTCAAGCAGATCACTGTGAGAGGAAATGGTCTTCAGAGCTGTGCAGTTTGAATTACCTCTTTCTATTTCTGAATGACACATTGAGGTGAGTGGGAACAGACACTCCTTTACCACCACTATTTTTGGTATTTCTGAGACCACTTGCTTACTTTGGCAGGCAGCAGAAATAATTTCTTAGCAACAAAGCAAAGAAAGACAATTTCTTTGCATATTGCCTTCATTTTCCATTAGAGCTCTTGCACTACCATGAAATTCTTGATAGAACAACAAATACAATCAGTCTCCTGTACAAATGATACTTTAACACACACAGACATGCAACTCTGCCCCTAACATTTACCTTGAGGCTTGTGACAGTAGTTTCAACTTTCTCCTCAAATGATTTGAAAGTTGGAGAATTCCTAAGAGAAAAAAAGTTGAAGGAGAAAAAAGAGTCAGTTGCCAACATCTTGGGATAATGCCACTATTTGATCAGTTCTTAGCAGGCAACACTGCCAGGACAGAACGAAGGCTGACTGGCAGCACAGGGATATGAACACTCACTTGTGCTCTGTCAGTCAAATCCAATTATGGTAATCGGATGAGTATTTTTTAGCTACAAATTTTCAAAAGCAGAACCTGCCTAGTAATTGAAACCAAATGATAACTGGCCTGCCTACTGTACGATACATTTGTCATGTTCTCAGAAGAACAACCAGACAATGCTGCCTGTAATGTTGCTTTTCTACGGCTTTATCCATTTGTATTGTTGCTGTAAAGAAATAAACATTTTTTCAGCTGATGAGCAAGTTCATAACCTACAATATTAAAAAGATGACAAGCTTAATGTCCTAAATCTGGGAAGAAGGAGATCAGAACTACATGGGAAGTGGGTCCCAAATGCCTTTGTGGAATCCTGAACTCCTATTCTGTGATTTTGTGACTGCTGCTTTCAAAGACAAAGACTTTAGATGGACTGTGTTCCTAACGTGCCTCTCTGACTAAGCTAGGCTTTTCTTTGTGTTCATCCAGCACAAAGGAGACTTGGACAAGTCTACAGTGGGTAAAAAGGACCTTCTTCTGGTTCTCCGCCCCTTCCTTGACACCTGAGAGCTCATTTACAGCATACATTGTGCTTCATAATTAGTGAAGACTCTGAAGCTGAGGCACTGTTGTCCAGCACAGTTCCTCGTTCTGCAAATACATTTATATCACATTCCTCATCAGGCTGAGTTAAAATGACCCCAATTTAAGGGAAGGGCAAACATAAGCCAGTTGGAAAAACAATGCAAATTTAGTTTCTGTTATTTAGATGACAAATTTTTTCATAGGGCAAGAAGGGTTAAAAAGAGAGAGAAACTGAGTTTTATAACTTATATTAGACCCATAGGTCACACTGGTGAATGCTTGCCTTAAACGACCCACCTTCTGAAGCTGAATGAATTAGCATCCATCATATAGTTAGGAGTTTGTCTTTCCCGCATCCTTGGCACAGACTGGGGACAGTCATGTACTTAAGAGGCCAAGGGAGTAAAAAGAAAGCTGGATACTAATTTTATGGAAAACAGTCAGAGCTTTACTTGAACAGACGTCAATATTTGGCTGCAGTGAAGTAAAGTGTGATTATAGCCATTAAAATATGAAAGCACTCATGTAAAATCCCTCCATAGGAGCATGATCCAAAGCTTGTTGGAGTGGAAAGCATCTTTGACGTTAATGGGCTTTGGATGATGTTCTAGAGAGAGCAAAACAACTGAATTTCAGATTCAGTAATACAAACCTGATAACAATCAGCTACCCAAATACAACTCAGAACTGCTTCATTTACTCAAAGGCTTGTACAAGAGATTAGGCAGTTAATACAATTAAAATGAAAAAAAACCACAGCTAGCCTGTCCTGCAGCTCTCATCTACATGAAAAACCTTAATTGATTGAAGTGAGACTACTCATCCAACTAAAAACTGCAGGATCAGGATCAAAGTGTGCAAATCCCCCCTCATTACTCGGTTGAACATCAGCATAGCTAATAGAATGTGGGTAGCACATTACCTCATTGCAGGCATGCTTATGGAATGGCGAATAGAGTAGCTGTAGGATGAAAGCAAAACATAAGAAAAAAAGCTGTAAAATCCAATTTCCAATATGATTATAATGTATTTTTTAAATTTAGCTTTAAATGTACATACACATATTTTTCAAGATTGTTGGTATTCTTCCTCTCCTGATGGCAAGGGACGTCAAACTCCAGCTTACTCTCAGCACTAAAGATCTTACCACCACATTCTCATGTCAACTGACCAGCAACGGGGCTCAAAAGAATGATGCAAAACAGCTCCTGGCAAAATCCATTTAAATGGTACAGACCCCTGCTATCTACAGGGATTCGTGAGAGGGGCCCAGAGAGCCACCTCTGTGTCCCACAGTGACAGAGGTGGAGCTCTGCCTTGGGCAGGAGGGATACACCCCAGGTTTGTGCACATCAGCAGAGCTGGTTCAGCTGGCTCCCAATCTCAAAAGGCTCCTGCACAACTGGCTACCTAACAAGAGGTTTCTTTAACCAGAGGGAGCACTCCCACTCATCCGCACCTCTCCAGGACATTTCACCTCCTCCTTCACTCCTCAACTTTACCAAAGGTAGGGAGCTATTTTCCACCGCTCTCATCCAGCTCTCCTTGTGACACTTCCCTCCTCAGACTTCCCAGCAGCAGGAATACTGCAGGAAGGTTTCAAGCAGAGGATGGCGCCTCTGCATTACTCAAAGATCCCCAAATCATGCTGCACACCTTTAGACCTGCAAATGCCACCCACACTGACTGCTTGACTTACATCAGCCAAATTCTCCCACCTGAGCCACCAACTCTATTTTCACAGCATCACCTGTTCCCCGCTGCTGGGAAGCATCAAACCTGATCCAAATAAGAATCTTCATTTGAAGTTTAAGAACTTTCCATAAGCATATTTAGATCTGAGCACTGTAAGTAAAGTGTGTGCTGCAAGAGTGTGTCTTTTTCCAAAAATCCCTGTACTGCTGCTTTCAGTGTTGAATGACAGCTGCAGCCTGGTCTGACTGAGAACAGGGAGAGCTTTACTATAAGGGTCTCCAACACTTGGCTGCAAGCAAAGCACGATTATAGCATTAAAAATATAAAGCTCTCGTACAAACAGCACATGTGTTTGTTTTAAACTATACAAAATCAGAGCAGCACTGAGTCTATACACAGATTTTTTTTCCCAGATTAAAGAATCAGAAATGGGGTGGGGAAGGGACAGAAGAGCTATTTGGCAAGCAGGTGGAACAGTGAATTCTAATACAAACTGTTTGCTGTTGTGTATATTTTAAGGCTTCTGCTAAGGTCAGATAGACAAGAACTGACAGCAGACAATGCAAATATTTCATTTTCAATTTTTCACATAATTTTTAAGACTTAAGAAAGATTAGCCCAAACATTTCACAAGTACAGCAAATCTTTAACAATCCTCGTTAAATTAATCAAGCATCCTTGCCATTTTAGTCTTGTAACACACAACAAATAGGCAAAAATAGAGTTTGGAAGCATTTCCACATAGACTGCTCCGCTTCTAATAGCAAAACATTCCAAATATAAAGGTTTAAGTCAGAAGATTAAATTCACACAGCTGAGAGATGGCACATGACAGGCAACCCAAATATTAAGTGCACATTTTTTTGATTTCAGATTTTAATTTCTCTAAAGAGGTAAAAATGCAAGTTATAGAAACAGCACAAATATCTTCTGTTTTAGTACAAGCCTAAAACAAGACATACATGTCTGTGATGGTGATCAGTGCAGAGAAGAGATCCTTCATGACAGAGGTGGGTAAATATTACATTTTAGTTTCATGTCAGAGTGAGTTAAGAAGGTCAACCTATGCTGTACTTTGAAGTTTACTCCGTGAAGTAAGAGTCCTTGTTATGATAACTTAGCTGAATGGAAAAAATGCTCTTGAGCTTTTCAGTGCACAGAGGATACTACAAGGCCAGAGGGACTGGCAGGGCATTCAGGCCTGTTCAGCTTCTCTTCAGGGTGAACTGACAAAAAGCTAGACTGCTTATAGAATCTTTGAGTACATATAAAATTGTTTTCTAATTCATCATATATTCAAGTGCTTTACAGAATCAATAAACTCAAACTCTAAATATAAAGAACCCTTTTATCATCTTCAGAACTTGGAAATTTCCCTAGGACTCAAGGCTGTTAAAGAATCATGACTAAGATACTTTTGCTCTATTGAAGAGGAGGTAATTAAATACTTCACATAATCTTTACAAAACTCAGCTGAATACAATTTTTACTGTTTGTTGCTCATGTTCGAACCTCTGTTCAAAACATATGATTGAAAGAATGGAATTACATATCAGTAGGTTTTCCCAAGACCAACGTCTTTTGAATGCATTCATTATTTGAATTTGAGACTAATCTACACAAGGTAAACACTTAGTTCAATCCTTTTTGTTTTTACACTCACCACGCTGTAAAAATGAGGCATAACAGTTCAAGTAGCATATGCTTTTATTCTATATAATGATGCTGAAAGGGAAGAGGTTACTGCATTACAGTCCACAAAACAAATCTTGTCAAGCACAGAGGCAGTATTCAAGGACAGTAATGTGTCTTACCTAATTGAATGTGATCTGTGGTGGATGCACAAGGAAAGAAAAGCAAGAGTTAACAGTATTAGGAAAAAGTAGTAAAATTAGACATATACATCTGTAGCATGTCAAACTACCCAAAGAGAAAAATAAAATAATTTGCATTTAAAGCTTTATGCTGGAATTCACAGTAGAATGTGGATCAATTCATATTCCTCCAAAGCAAAAATTTTCACACAGTCCTTCACTATGCAGACACGTATACTGTATGCATAGAAGAACAGAAGTTTTGTCTACTAAATTTTGTGTTCTTTTCATTAGATCAGATTTAAACGATGCTAACTGGTTTCCTTCCTCATAGCCTCCCTTAGTATCATTAAAGAAAAAGTATAGGTGAACTGGAATTGTACATGTACGTAAGAACAAACATCTTGTTTTCCCCTCTGAATTCTTTAATAATCTCTCAGTAAAGAAAGGTATGGAAAAAATAAGGAGTTCTTAATTCCTAAAGTGACATTTTCTAAAATACTTGTTTCTAGTTGAAAACAATACTTGAAACACTTTGACACTGTGTTGGAGCTCACAAGAAACTTAATTAAGGCAGAACTGGGAGAGACACACTGATATACAATATTCAAAGGATGTCATTAATGTTCCAAAGTTGAGAAATGATGAGGCAGACAAGCCTCTCCTTCATCTGTGTTACTGATGTAGTCTTTAATTACAGACCACTTCAAGGGAACACCTGCCTCATGCAGTGAGCCAGATAGACGGTGCACACTTAATGAACGCCTCTTCAAATACTTATTTTTCACATCCTTTCTCAATGTGTGGTGTGATGCATTATTTACTGCGCAATGTTTATACTTTACTCCAAAGAAAAGCATTGATTTCTTTAGGTTTATATACAGGGTTATACACACCATCATGTATACTGGTGCTTCTCAAACATTCATGGGTTTTTCTGCACAACACATTTCTGCTTAGACCGGTTTAAGTAATACTGTTGCCCTCCTTTTACTACCTGCTGGCTCCCAGTAATAGACACCTCCTTCTCCGTGCCAATAGATACTTGCACAGACATATGACAAGGAAAACTCTGTTACTGAAGACCTCTAAAAACCAGCACAAATGAAGGGGCAAATGTCAGTGGAAGTGAGAGAAAACAACTGCCTCACCCATCAGCAAAAGAAATGCTTATGAAATTACATTCTGAAGCAAGGTAGTATTGCTATTTCCTTTATAGGGGTATCAAAAGACAGAAAGGTTTGAGAATGGTAGTTTCAGGCATGACAGCTACAGCAGCTGAAGAAATTCAGATCTGACAACAGTTCTAAATGCCCAGAACATCCCTAAATCACACAAATCCTAAAAGGCCGTGCAAAAACTCCATCGTCGCCACAAAAAACAATGACAAGTAAACCAAAATGCACAACAATAAAGGCACAGCAAAAATCAACTCCCAAAGTGGTAAAGCAGATTAATCATACCTGAACCATCCCCAAAAGATTTTGGCCCAACCTGCTTCTAGAAACTTTAAATGAGAGAGATTTCATAGCCTTCAGAAATAACCCCTGTTCAGCTGCACCTGTAAGCCACGAGGCTAGACTGGCTAGCCCTTCTCTGCAAAGCTGCCTGGTCATTGCTCCCTCTCTCTGCTTTTTAAATTTTTTTTCCATTTATCAGTAAAGCATGTTACACTTTCCTACACTGAATTTTATTTAATCATTTAAAACAATGTGGAATTCTAATCCTGGTGCCTAAAGTAATTGCATATCCTGCCACTGTAGTCATATGGGAATTCTAAGGGATGCCATCCTGACACCTTCATCTAACCCAGCAATGAAAATGCTCATGAGTAACAGACTCAGGACAGATGCCTGCAAGATCCTGCATTATGGTCAGCTACAGAGACCTATTCTTTGGATTTAATTTTCAATTCCCTATGCTCTCTTCCTGCTAAAGCAGTAACACCTAAGCTGTATTTCTCTAGTTCTGCAAAAACAGTACAGACAGCCTTATCAAAGTCAAGCTCTATCACATCTCCTACCTCCCATCTATCCTCTATGACAGGTGCTGTCAGTTCAAGATAATTGTTCTTGACAAACCCTTTTATGTTTTTGCCATGATGCTATCTTCTAGATGCTTAAAAATCACAGGTTAATGCATTCCTCCAGTATCTGCTTTGTAGTTCCCAGAACTTCCCTTGCCCCTCTGGAGAGAAATGAACTTTGCCTTCCTCCACCCCTCTGGAGCCTCCTATACCTTCTGTGCTGACCTCTGAGGGGCACATTCAACTGCCACAGTCATTGCCCCCAGGCTCTCCCTCCCTGCAGTCCTTTGTGTCTTTCCACGTGTGCCTTCCAACTCCTGGCAGGAATGAGAATAATGAATATTACCTTCATTCATCTTCAGAGCTGGCTCATCCGAGGCACTGAATTTGAAAGGGGTCTGTGTGATCATGTAATTAAAGAAAATGTACCAGACAGATGAATGAAAGGAGCTATACAAAATGTAACTGCTGACATCCTAATTTGCATGCATGCCTTTGTTAGCTTAATCTTTAAATACGTTTACTCGAGTAGAAGCAATGTATGTGGTAGCATGAATATAGTAGTGTAGTGTAAGTAGTTTACTTTTTCTTTCTTTCCTCTTTTATTTTTTTTAAAGCAACCCAAAACCCAGGAAGTCTCTCACTTGGTATCACAACTTGTTTCTAAAAAAGTCATCAGCAGGGATGAAACATAAATCCATACAGACAGCTGCAGAAGCAGGGATGAAACAGATCCATATAGACAGCTAAAGAATAGTCCAGCGGCATAGCATGAAAAGATCCAACTTTAGCAGAAAGCAAAGGAGAAAAGGATAAAATATCCTCAACTCTATCACATCTGTGCTCTTCTTAGAAAAGCCAGGTTAAAATGTCAGTGCAATCTCTAATACTGAGAGATCTGAGCCTCTGATCACTGCCCTGTGAATGACCTGGGACTACCCCCTTCCCCTTCACCTTCCATACCAGAGAAATATTAAAGGAGACAATATGAGCTGGAGGTGCAGGAGTGAAAAAAAAATCTTTCTGGTATATAATTAATCACAAGACCTATTAATGAATATTCTATTATTTTAGCTGTGTTGTTAGTGTCTGGTTTGTATTCTAAAACAAAAGTATCTGTACCCTGCTTTTATATGCATTTCTGGTATTTCTAGAAACACAATATTAAATAGGATGCATTATGACTGAAAAGAGACCTTACAAGCACTATTCATTAATATAAAATTCAGAAAATGTAAAATGCTAGTGATTTTTCATGCACAAAATGAATTAGAGTTGTGACACTGGGAAGATGGCGTGGGGATGAAAGAGAAGCACAGCAGCTGCATGAAAAGCACTTGGTCCCCAAAGGGTGGGATCTCTTCTTTCAGACACACAGAATTTTGTCATTTTTCTTTCTTACAGATTTTATCTTCTTGAATGCTAACACAGCAAAATAGCACATTTGGGAGAGTCTACCTGGCTTATTGTTGTTGTATGATAATTTAGTAATTTTTTTAGAGATAAAACAAGATGAAAATTAGGACACAGGACACTTTAAAACAGAAATACGTGTTTCACGTAGTGCTCTGAACAGTTGACATAGCAGGCAAGGTAGAAAACAGAATTTTGTTTCATAAAGAAGGCAGGCTTCAGTATTTAGTCAGTCTGACTACAAACCCTTTCAAAACCATCATCACCATAGATGGGGAGTAAGGCTGCTGAACATACTGGGAATTATGATGACATCTGGATTTTAGAAATCAGTTTCATGTGTCTGCTCTGAATGAAAGCAGAACAGGGATTTGCATCTGGATGTCACTGGTGACTATCAACCTTAATGCCAAACCAAGAGAATTAAGCTAGAGTTTGTTTAAAACGGCATTATGGGAGGGGGTGGTGATAATCCATCCGCTAGATCACTGAAATAAAATCATTTGGATTAGCAAAAAAAAAGCAAGCCAACAATGACACAGAAAATTCTTGCCTCTTTACAGTTTGCTCCCCCACACACAACTGGGATTTGAAAGGGACGCAGAAGGTTTTTAAAACCTGGTTATTTAAGTGATAAGGTTTGTAATGTGACCCCACACAGAACTGCACCTGCCCAAGCTGAGCCAAGAACTTAGGCCAGCTTTGTTGCTGAGGGAAGCAACCTGACCATCACTCCAGATTTAGGATGTGCAGCAGATGCAGAAGGCCCAAGTCACACCATGCTCTCTATAACTATGGGAACCTGGGTTAGGCTGCTTGCTGCTTCATCATCAAGAAAATGCATCAAGAAAACTCTCCTAACTGAGAACTTAACTGAAAACAGCAAGTATTCACAAAAAAGGCAGTGCTGGTAGTTCATATTTTCCTGAAAAATTCCCGACCAGGTTCAATCAATCAAAGAAAGCTACTAGAAACCAGCTTTTTGATGAATCAAAATGCTTTTGGACTCAGTCTCTGCTATAAAACCCGGGCTAAAGGGCTAATGGGATAAATACCTCCCATCTGCCATGTCAGAAGCATGACTGCCATGGGCATGAGGGCTGATACTGATAGGTAAGACAAAGGCATTTGGTAACAGTGATTAATTAAGGGAAATAGTAAAGGATAAACATGCTCTATTTCAGTGAAGACTTTTCTGCCTTTGCAGTTAATCTCACACCATGTGCAAAGCACAAGTAATAGGACATAAGTAATAAGAAATCCTGAACTGCTAAGTCATCCTTCCCTCTATGATCCAGAGCCAGTGCTCAAGGTATTCACACAGAAACTCTTTCTCGCTCCTGTAGGATCTAAAATGTGGAAACAGCAAGAGGACCTGTTTGCTGAGCTGTGGGCTTGTCTTTTTCACAAGAGGAAGTGTTAGGAAAGAACATAAAATAAAACAGGGAATATGTGGTGCCACATGCATCACACACATCTTATACATTTCTCAAAAATACAGAATACAACTATAAATGCAGGGAAGGCAGAAAGAATTAACAAAGGTAGCAAAAGGACTTGTGAAAGTGACTCATCCAACTGGAGCCTGGAAAGAGGGAACTGAAGTGAAATACAATAAAATCACAAGAAATAATAAGTGAAGTGAAGGTCAGAAGAACTCACTCACTGTTTCTCATAATGGAAGAGCCAGAAGGCACCAAAGGAAAGACCAGGGAGATTCCAAATAGGGAATGAATGAACGAACAAATAAACCACAGACTTTACCACATAAATTCCTATTCATCTGGAGAGACATGAGGTGTTAGGAATTTCAAAAGCTCACATAGGTTAAAATAAATTCTAAATAAAGATAAATTCATGAAGAAAAAAACTCAAGAAACCTTTAAATGAAGGTTCAAATTTCTGTTTTAGAAAGCTTTCAGCTCTCAGATTTCTGAATGCCAAAAATAATATAGTAGGAAAATATAATTGCATACCTGCTTATTCTTCTATCCTTTGATAGGCATATACTACTCATGAATGTTTAACTGTATCAAAAATTCTTACTTATGTTCATACCCTGGTTGCAAGTCACTTACTAAATTTCCATTTTGCACTGCAGTGTGGAAAAAGACACTGTGAAGCAGATAACACAGTAATGAAGATTCTCCTTTTTTAGTTTCACCTAGAAAAACTTTAGTACTTCTATAGAGGATTTATTAAGCTATATGTAAAAGGTAGGTATTAAGGGGGGGTCTCTAAAGATTAAAGATCCAGAATAAAAATAAAAAGTGGAAAAAAAAGTTTTAGCTGCCATGAACTAAGCTTCAGCCATTTGCAGCATCCAGATCTTAGGATATGGTTAACTCATACATTACAAAATAACAAAAAAGGGACTACATACCAATGGGATAATATGCAATATTAATAAATGAGACTCCAATTACACAGGTCAAATATGTCCATTTATTTAATCACAAAAAATCAACTCCTTCAAACACTCTAGAAGTTCTGTAATCCTACTACCTAATGAAAACTGGAATGCTGGTTTGCAGTATACAATTTTTGCTCCCATACTAAGACCAACACTTTTAAAGATGCATCAACATATAAAGCCTGACACTGAAGTTGCCTTTAAGCGACAGTTCTACTGACCCTAACTCCTGTTACTTTCATCGTATCTATTTTTATACAACTGCAGAACAAAAATTTGCAGTATATTTTGAAAAAAATGATGAAAATAGCCTGAAATACTTCGTTTTATCACAAGCAGCTCCTAGGTAGGCTTCTTTTCTTCAGGTGATATTTTTCTCCAGCATCCACATATGAATAAAACTGGGTTAATAAAGATCTAACAGCATTTTTTTGTTCCATTTTACTTGTACATTTCCTTGAGTTTGCAAAGTTATTCCAAAAGGATTTTTGACTGTATTTTTTTAAGAAAAAAAACAGGACTCATATAAAAATTTTACCTTTGATCATCACTGTGTCTTCATTTCAGTTAAAAACATGAATGTTATTAAATACTCTAACTACGAACTACTTCAACCTTTAAAACACTGTTGTCAAAGGAAAAGAAGAGCTGAAAAATGATTTATACATTTTGTCCTCTAAATAAGACCAGAGAAGCAGCAGATGCTGATACCTCATATCTCCAAACTTCTTGCTGATAGCTGTTCCTACATTGCTGATAGCTGCTGTTGCTTTCTGCCCCGCATGGCTCAGGGTCTCGTGTGTTTTCTTGTAACTGGAAACAAAAAATAGAACAGAAATAGTGATAAGTATTAAAAAAAGGAGACTAGAATCCTTTCAAATTAATTTCCCTCAAAGTCCCAACCACTGAAATGTTAAGAAACATAGTAACTGTAGCTCAAAACAAATGGTGAGGATGCCCATTTCTGCACAGCTTCCTAAGTGCAGGGCTCCCCAGAGCAATCAATCCTTCACTTAGCAATCCTTTCTTTCTCCATTGCAGATAACATCCCCCAGATGGGCCAGTGCACGCTGGTTAAAAGTAGAATGCAGTGATTTGTTTGATACAACTTCTTTTTACAGAAAATGGTATTTACATCAACTATGTATTCTTCCAGCAGACCTTGTGGCAAAATCTGCTGTATGAAGCACAGAAAAGAATCACAACTCTGCTCTTTCAAGCATATACATATCAGGTACATTTAACAGATGCACTTCAAAATGATTCTGTGATATTTACAATCGAAAAAATTATCAAATCTGTTTTCATATGCCACAGTTTTCCTTTTTTTCACTTTTAAAAATTTCTTTAAAGAAAGAAGGTTTGGGGAAGGACAGAGAAAGAAAGATGAAGAAACCGAGACAGTGAATGCATATTCTTAGTAGGACTGAATTATTTTAAAAGATGTCACTAATGGCACTCATAGCATGCAGATTCAAACAGAATCATCTTAATTTACTGATCCAGAATACATGCTCTGACCCATACAGACCCTTCAGTACAGTTAAGTTGCACTCTCAGAGTAATCAATAAACTTTTCTGCACAGATGGTTTTCTGCTGACTAAACTAATTCTGAGCATGTCAGAGGCTTCCTTCTGAGTAAATTATCTGATACTCCCAGTGACGCAGACAAGCTCAGAATTAGAAGTACTGACCTAGTAACAAAAGGAGAGCACACTATAATCAGTCTTGTATCCTGTGGTGTGCGTTGGCAGACAAGAACTGAAGAAATGATCATGAAAAAATCAGAAATATAATTCCACTAGTTCTCATTCTCCTTTGAACAAAAACTACAGGATTGCAAGCACGTACCCAAATACACTGGCAACTGATAAAAAAGAATCCCACTGCCTAAGTCCTTACAACAGAGTATTTTCCCCTTATTATTATGTACATGAAAGCAATAACTTTGTGGAGGAAGGAGGGGAAGTAAGATTAACATTTGCAGTATGGCACATCACATTTTATGTTACATCCTTTTAGTCCCAGCATTACCTATTGCTGAAAGTCCTCTGTTCCAGATTGTGTTTTACGAACCACCTCTTTGATGGCAGATGCCACATAATGCTCTGTTCTTTCAGACAATGTATTTTGATTTTATGGTCCTAAGCCACAACATCCTACTGACCAAAAAAGTTCTTAAACTTCCAATGAATGGGCGGGCTCCTTCTATGCTGGTGTTTGTCTCTCTTTTCACTGACTAACAAGGCAATCCACAGGGAGCAACTGAAGACTAGGGTACCGAATCTCTAGGAGTCTCCAGTTAGATAAGCTGAAACAAGCTCATGCACAATGTTGAATGACAACAAAGGCTAAAACATTGCAACACTGACAGAAGGAACACTAATTATAATTTGAAAGGATGAAGCAATGGTTATGCCTGTTTTATTTATTCTAGTACAACACAGAGAAGATGGAGAAGATTGGTTTTTACCAGATCTCCTTTCTCTCCTTTCTCCTTAGCCAGTCTGTCCTTGGACATAGCAAAAATGCAATACTCATTTCCCTGAGGCCTCATTCTCTAGCTTTACTAGTTTAATAGCTCTGTCATTCTCTTGCTGACAGTAGATATACTCTCATAAACTAGAATGGGATGAGACCCTAAAATAAGGATGCTACAGTCAAACTATGAGCACGTAGCTTTTTGGTAAGAGTTGCCTATGAAAAAGGAGAAAACCAAATATTCTATTGCCTGTGGCATGCAAGTCTTAAAGAGTTTGCTAACAGAGAAGCTTCCTAAACCATTCAGCACAAGTGGAATTTTGCTGATAACAAAATGCAAGCCGAGACTTGACTTCCAAGACTAAAAGGTCCTTTGTAGCACAACCCATTTATGTACAGGTTGAATGTACATAGTAAAATACTTGTCAGATTGAACTGATATTTTGAAATGACACCTTGGAGTTAATTTTATTCCCAGCCATATTTAACTTTATGACAAAATATCCCAATGTCTTACCTTTTCACTGCAAGTTCTTCACACAATGTAAAATGATTAAGAGAACAGTCCCAAATGTCCCTACCGCAGACAGACCCAAATTTCACTGAGAAACATTAGAGTCCCCTATGTATTTCTGAACATTACATTGGTTAGAACACATCTTCTGGGAAGTGGCTGAAATGACACTGATTTTGACATTCCAACAATATTGTGTTTTCTCTGTAAATCACATAAAACAAACATCCTCCAGTATGTCCACTACCAACAAAGACATGGAGACTGCATTTGTGTTCCCAATACTTTTGACATTACATAAGAGTGTAAATCCAGCTAAAACTGTTACACAACCAGTCTTTTTTCAGCACCAACTTCAGCAAAAATGACCTATGACATGTCCCCTCCTCCCTTCAGCGGTGCTGAAGACAAGCTTTAAGGAATAACGAAATAAAAAAAGCGAAAATCGAGCACAACATACAACACCTGTCAGTAGATACAAGAAACATTGATTTGCATCTCAGCAGAGCTCACTGACAGCTTAAAAATAAACCCCCCTGCCCATTCCCACCTTTCCACCATTACATGTATCATATGCCTCTTCATAAATAATCTTTCCACAGAGCACATTGCCTCACTGTAGTTAGTTATGCTCCGTGTTGATATTTTGATATATGACGCACAGTATTTTGGCTCAGATATTTTTATCCTCGTAGTTATGTCATATTTACAGCATCCATTTGATATCTTGCCAAGCACTCTGGTAACAATGATCTCTTCAACATATTTTCTCTGTCATCTGGGAATCTGCTCAGTTGTATTTCACATTAATAATCATGTTAATGACCAAGCAGTTTTCATCACCTCATGTGAGTTTGCAGTTTTGTTTTTATGCACTGAACAGCTTACATAATTTTCAGAAACCTTTACCAGCAGAAATAAAGTTGGATATTCAGGTAAGAACTACAAACATATTAACTGGCAAAAGTGGTTTATGTATGGTTTAAGTCCTCCTTACACCAACAAGTGCTCTGCCTGCCAAGTCATCTACAACACCTCTGCACTCTCATCCTTTGAGCAGCCACTGCTGGCAATCCTTAGGTGAGTGCTGACCACCAGCTCATTGAGACAGGTGACAGCACCTCAGCAGTCAGCCAGCTAGCAGCTCAGATTACACCAGTGACCCCAAAACCTACAGGCAGAAATGCTCCAGCAAAAACAAGCTCAGATAATATAGGATACAGGGATTCAAGAAAAAGCACCTTCCATCCAAGCCATGGTGTGCATTTTTACAGAAATACATCATTACACTCATACAAAGGCACCATCAGCATTACACCAGGTACCCAGTAGCATCAGCAAAAATAGAAACAGGCTACCTGATTTATTCAGTTAGAGTAGGAATGCCTGCTCTGATTTTGTGGCACCTGAAAATACTCTGTAGCAGAGAAGAATTGCGGGTAATGGTTAACAAGGATCATCTTCTGTGCTTTCACTTAGCACTTAACAGTAAATATTAATAATGTATTTCATAGACAAGAGGGATTCCAGAAATAAGTTATACCAACTGCTGTCTCAATTGTAAACTTGCAAATAGCACTACTCACCTGTGAACACCTGAACATTACCTTTATATATGACATTAACCTAAGAATTTCATCCATCAGCTTCTGATTACAATTTTGTTTTTAAAATAGGGTATTTCTTTAACAGAAGCAATTATTTATAAAACTGATTATCAGAGGCTATCACAAAACATGCTCATATTGCAGTTATATTCTGATAACATGCCCAACACATTTAAAGGAAGCTTTAAAGATAACTCACGTCTCCAGTGCTGTAACATACTATTTAGACAAAGTAGATTTACAGCATATTTTGACTGCATTTTCACTTGAGTTTCATATTCTATATTTAGGTTATGCTATCCTGTGACAACCACATCTCATTAAGTGATTTTTACAGACAATGAAAGGACATATAGAGATACTGTTTCATAAAACACAACATGTGAAGGAAAGAGTGCTTTATAGAGAGAATACCCAAGCAGCAGCCATATAGAGAGAACTAGACATTTAAATGGCCAACATCATCTGCAGGATAAGACAGGACAATCATACTCATCTCTCATCTCAGTACAGAATTGCCTTTCACATGGCAGTTAAATGTAACCTTCCTTCACAAGTGCAATATATGGCCTGCTGATAGAAGTAGGCTAGACATATAATACTTATGTTTTGCATGTCGAGCTGCAGGTTTGATCTACTGCAGTAAATTAGAAAGAATTTTAATTCAGCTTCTGTAAAATTAGTACATTTGCTAATTAGTACATTTTCATTCACCATTGTGCCTCTCCATCAATGCTTGCTGGCAAAATTAATCAATTTGAGAAACCCTTGCCTGTGATAAAGCTCACAGAAGATGTAACAGAATGCAAACAATTAACAACAAAACCATACAGTAGAGCAGAGCCTGGTAGCACAAGCCATGCCCTATGGAGCTTGCTTCTTTTCAGTTTTCAAACCATTAGTCAGCTTAAGAATGACTTTTCTGCAATCGATCTAAAGCATCTGGATCCCTGAGAAACTCTCAGCTAGAAAACTATTTTTTCTGTTGATTTTCTGGGAGAAACAAGGCTTAGCATTAACTAAATTATGCTAATGCTCAAATGAGATATACACATATATGAATGACAAATAAAATGTACATAAAACATTCTCTAAGAGCATTCTTATTGTCATTTTTGCCACAAATGAACTCTAAGCTGTTGTGCGTTATTGTGGTTTTTTGTTTTGCTGGTACTCTACTGAAATTCATTCCAACTTCAAAATAAAATGACAGATGTAATTTTTTGTCATCCTTCCATTTTGCCAGGGATATTAAGAATTAAGTGAAACACTGCTGGCATTTGGATGGGTACATACACCTAAATCTAAGGAAGTATGCCCCAGGTAGTTCCTCTCCCACAGAAAGATGAAGGAGAGAACTGAGGGAACTGGGCCTCTGCAGGCTGCAGCCAGAAATCTGTGGGCAGCACATGGAAGGTGACTGTTCAATAGGCTGGAGAGAGTCACAGGTCAGGAAAGGTGCCAGACAAAGGTGACAAATGTTCTGGGCTGTCCTGCCCTGTAATCTTCAAACACTTGGGAAAAATCTGTTTGAAATCCATTATTTGTACAATGCAGCACAGAGTCGGGGGGAAAGTGTGTGCTAAAGTTACTTGCCAGGTAGAAAAGCCAACATATGTTTGCTGAAGCACAGATGATCTTAAGACATTACAGGCAGTTCATCACACATAAAACTGTATCAGTAACACTGTGGGCTCTGTACTACTGTATATTAGATTAACAAAATCACGCATATTAAACATATCCCAGCTTCTCTTTTCCTTTCTTCCCCTCCCTTTCCCCTTTTCCTCCCTTTCATTTCTTTTTCCTTCTATTTCCTTTCCATGCATTTGTTTTTCTTTTTCCTTCCATTTCACCCGTTCCTTTCCCTTCCCTTTTCCTTTCCCTTCCCCTTCTTCCACTGACTCTTTCCTGGATATTTTTAATCCTTGTCATTTCAGAGATTCCAATGTACATTCAGGCCTCTCTTCCCATCCTTACAGTTTGGTATACACACATATAGAAAACTATAATACACATGTATATACTTTCTGGTGCCCCTTGATAATTACTGTGGGTTTTTTCCTGAGAAACAAACATCTGGAACAGATCTCCTGCCCTTACTGTGGAGTTTTCATTAGCTGAAGGTTCTGGTGCAAACAAATGGACATACATCTTTTGGACAAGGATCAATGAGAACAGACTAAGTTAACTTCTTGAAGTCCTTTCTCCTTACTACTCCATCGTTCCAAATTCAAGGCCAGAGACACATGGAAAAGCAGCAAAGTAATTATCTTTGAAGACAACATGAAGGTTGCCTGATCTGACCCCAAGAAAGCAAAGTAAGTGGAAGGGAGAGGCTCCTTTTACTTCCATATAGCACAGACTCACACAGAGGTAATGTACTTGCTAAAGCCAACACAGTTTCTTCACTTACACAACCCTTACATTTACTTGCAAATTTAGAGAAGAAAATGTTAGAAGGTGATTACATATAGCAATGAACAGAAACACCCACATTTCTTTTACTACCACTCATAAAAACTATGTGTGTGGGAACACAGTTTACTTAATTCCTAGGAGTCACAGTAGGACTGTGGCTGTCCACAAATTATATCTGACTTATTGAAAAAAGTTCTGAAACTTTGGAACACATTACTATATATTTAAAGTTGTATTAACAAAGACTGCCTGTACCATAGATTGTAAGCCTAAAACACTTGCAGCCCAAATACTACTTTCTATTTTCTTATCATCTGGCAGAAATTTGAACTATAAAACATTAAGTTCCCAATAGTTGTTGAAACCTATGCAGTTGTCCTCAGGTTTCCTGTCAGCAGAACAAAGCTTGTTCACATAGCTCCACCAGTAGCCAATTAATAGATCTTTATTCTATCTCTGGAGGAAAAGGCCAAGTCCACGTTGAATGTTCTTGTCCCAAATCTTAATTAAATATCACATGCAAGAACAGAGCAAAACTGAAACATTCCTAAAAGGCTTGAAAAGACAGCCACAACCTAAAAACAGCCCAAGGCCCTATCTAGGAAACACGGTGTTTGGAGCCAGCACTTACAGTTCTCTTGACGTTGGCCTCTAATTCATGAGCTTTTCCCTTTCTGCAAGTGAAAATTTTTGTCTGAGGGCAAAAGATGAAAACCCATTTTGAAAACAACTCTGTCAGATTCCTATCCTAAATGTCAGTCTTGTGTGGGTCCACTTTCTACCACATCAAAGGCTTCCCAGGCCCCCAGCTGGAATCACTAAGCATAGTGAGAGGGCTTTGAGACATTTCACATTATTTCAGTACTACAGCCCTTGAAGATAGAATGGGTTTCCTTTAATTTTTTAGCTATTCTAATAATTTATTTGCCATGGCAGTACTGCTGCTTACAGTGGTTTGAATGTCTGGAGTATTTCTGTTTTGGAAAGGTTTAGTAGCAAACCAAGCATTTTCATCTCCCTAGAAGCTCTCTCCATAGTTATTATTCCATCCATGGGTTGAAAGGTTAACCATTTAAAACAGAGGAGGTTTATATCTTATAGCAGTTGATAACATTTCAAGAAAGGATGATAAAGGAGCTTGTGGGAACTATTAGGCTGGAGTGAGTTTATTGGTGGGTAATCTTACAGGTACAACTGCTCCTTAGAAACTCAGTAAAACTGAAATATCCCCCAAGAGGACAGGACTATAATGTCTTATGTTTTTTTCCAAAGAACTACAGAAGAGCACCAAATGAAAAGCTGAGGGACAAAGCTGAGCATGGTTGCAACATATATGCTCAGCAAAGGGAAAGATAGCTTGTGGATCTATGTCTTTAGTGCTTAATATGAGGGACTAGTGAAAGGATAAAGTAACCCTTGTAACCTTCTCCATATATAATGAAATGCAATTCTATAATTGCACTGAAGAATATAATTACTTGGGACTTTTTCTGAAAAAAATGAGGCAACAGGAGTCTCAGTAAGTTCAACAAAAGGCACTAGAGTCCTGCAGTTTGGGATTAATAACCCAGTAGAGGCTGGGGATCAACCAGCGGGAAAGCAGCCATGCAGAAAAAGACCTGGAATCCTGGTAGAGAGCAAATTTTACATCAGTCAGCAATGTGCCTTTGCAGCAAAGGTGGCTAACAGTATCCTGGGGTGCATTAGGAAATGTGATTCCAGGTTGAGTGAAGTGACACTTCCCTTGTCAGCCCTGGTTATGGCCACACGTGCAGTACTGGGTCCTGTTCTGTGCTTCTCAGTACAAGGCACACAGGGACAAATTGGAACAAGTCCAGCAAAGGTCCATAAAGATGGTAAAGGGCTGGAGCATCTCTCATATGAGGAGGCTGGGAAAGCTGGGACTAGTCACCTTAGAGAAGGCTCATGGAAGGATCTCATCAATGTGTATAAACAACCTAACGAAAGGAGGAAAGAAGATAGAGGCAAGCCCTTTTCAATGGTATCTAGTGAAAGTGCAAGAGGAAACCAGCACAAATTAAATGCAAGAAATATTAAAATTTATTAATATTTTAATATTTAAGAAAAATGGTTTCCACAGCAAGGGTAATTGAACGTAGAACAGGTTTCCCAGAGACACTGTAGAATCTCCATCCTTGGAGCTATTCAAAACCTAACTGAACATAGTCCTGAGCACTCTGCTTTAGCTGGTCCTGCCTGAAAGAGGCAGTTGGACTAGACAGTTTCCTGACATTGCTGTCAACACCTCAAATATTCAGTGGTTCTGTATAAAACCAGGTCAATCTTCATAAATACTATCTTCTACCTTAATCCACTGTACGGTGAAAATCTGAAGTATGGAAGGTAAGGAGACCTGTAGAAACTTTACAGAAGCACCACCAAGAAGCTCCCACTAAATACAATGCCTTCAGGTTATGTAAAACCTTTCCTTTGTAGCAAAACGTTAATTAGAAAAGCTCAATTATGGTCTTTATAAATATCTCTGTAAAGACATTTGTAATGATTTCTTAAGCTAAAATAAATAACCTCAAAATCCACCAACATGACCCTGCTTCTAGCATCTAAATAAGAATGAATTATCTATTTTTAAAATATAAAAAACCTGCATTGCTAGAAGTTGAATATCCACCCACCTCTGTTCACTGAAAACCCAATCATTAAAAACGTGTGTGTGGGAAGTCACTCCAGTTGAATGCCTTACCACCAAGAAACCAAACCAAACTCAAGGCAATCATTTGCTCTCATAGTTACTGATGTCCTCTATAGCAGAACCCTTTGTCTGCCCCAACACATAGGTTATACTAAACATCAGTGCACTGAATAGTACAGGAAATTAACAAGGAACTTGTGGCCAACCATTTAAAATGTAAATGCTTTAAAACAGTCAAAATCCCAAGTTTAAATTTAGTCAGTAGAGGTGGCATGCATCCTGTAAGTTAGGTCATGACTCTTAGCTAGTGGTCAAACACACTTCACAGGACTGTTTCTGAGAGAAGTCCACCCTTCTTCCTCTCTAACCATAGATGTCCCCTCTAACCATAAGAATGCATCCCTAAATGGAGAGATTAAAAAGATTAACAATAAGTGGACAAAAACTTTGGTGCTCTGTGGCTTTGAAAAGTTTCCTGTTAAAGAAAGGTAGTGTAACGGGTTAGATTTAGTGAACAAGCTGAAACACCAGCTCACTGCCGTGATTAAGTTCACTAATTTGTTTCTGTGAGATATAAAAATATAAATGAGAGAAAAATGACAAAACAGGCCTAAAAACTTCTGAAAGTATAAAGATAGTTTATTGTTACTAGGTAGGATTAACAGGAAAAGAAAACTACACCAAGAAAGTAAAAAGGAGAAAAAAAACCCCACATTTCTTCTTTTGCCAGCTCCCCACCCCTCCCCCCAGGCCCTATAGGGCACACACAGACCTCCTCACAGGTTTCTCAGGAGAGAGGACAAAGAGATTAACAAAGATGGAATTTCTGGTCAGTATTAGAGTTCTTAAAAAGTCTTTCCAAACTCCAGGAAAAGAAAGAGGTCCTCTTTGCTTCTGTGTGGATTTAGAACTGTCACCGCAATAGTCTATCCGATCAGGGACATCCTATTGCACTGAGCATCCAAACATGGGGTATTTTCAGTTCCCCCCATGTCCTTTAAATGGATAACAGAACAGTTTATGGTAATTACAGTTCCTTTACCACGTTTTTGCAAAAAGGTCGGTTTAAGCTCTGCGCTGATCACGGCTCCGCCCCCCTTTCTCCTCCAGAGCCATGTTCAGTTCCAGCCAGCCTGACTTGTTACTTCTTCTTCCACCTTTGACTCCATGATGAACAGTTTCTGTTGAAGAAAAACTCTTCCCCTTTGATGTTGCCAGTTGTTTAACAGTTTCTTTGGTTTGAAACAGTTAAAAATCGGTTTCTCCAGGCCCACGGGGGACCCGGAGAAGTGGGGGAGGGGGAAGCCCCTCCCGATTTCTCGGGAACTGCCCGGGTCCTGGCAGCAGCTTCCCGAGTGCTCTTTGGCTGCTTGCAGCTTTTGGGGGTTGGGGGGTGCCCCGATGCGTGCCAGGGACCCCTTACCCTGGCATTTGGGGGAGGGGTGCTCAGCCCTGGCCCTCCAAGGCCGGGGCCCGGAGCTCTCCCCTCCCCCTCCCCCCTCCGTCCCAGGCGCCGCCGCTGGATCAAAGAGAAAAGTCCAGGCCTCCTGCCGGCTTAAATATGCAAAATCGCAGAAGCGTTACTGGATTAAAAAGCTGTCAATTTTCAGCTCCAACCCACGACATGTAGTTTTAACTTACAGGAAGGCACAGCAGCTAAGTGAAACAAAATTTGTCCTCTTAAAACCAGGTCATTTTAAAATTTAAAATGAATAATTGTGGATTTAGAAACCTAAAGAACAGGCATGTAAATATTTTGAACCTTTTTCTTTAAAAAGGCTTTTCATCTTGCCTAAATCAGAGAATCTTGGTGAATGATGCCATCCCACTGCTATTTTGGTATAGCAACAATGAATCATCTCTATTACTCAACACAACCATTCTTAAGAATGCTCGATTACCATGACTTGTACCAGCACTGGTGTTCTGGCATGAGTACCTAGCAGAATTATACAGCAGTTGGACCATAAACATGAGAATTTTTAGGGGCACAAATGGCACTCCTGCTGCTCAGTTCCACGTAACTATTTCTGGACACTTATCACCTAATGGACTGTAGTTTCTGAAACTCATCTTAAATAAAAAGTAGCAGTTACCACACAGAAAAAGTCTCCTAAGTCTCTATCTTTGTGGAAAATGTTAACGTGAGGGAAAAATGAAAAGCTATCTGGGAACTTGCTACCAAATTTCAAGTAAAAATGAAAGTTTTTGTTTCAAAATTTTGCTAGTCTCTCCCAGTAACTCTAGTTCAGATGCCTTGTGCCCCTCCTCTCTTCTCAAGCTTTGTGTCTCTAAACTATTCTCTCCTACTACATGCCAGACAGCCTCACTGAGGCAACACTGATACCCCTGCTACTGACATGTCATAAGAAACAGGACCTAGATGAGAAACTGTCCAACAGTGAGAGATAGGAGACGTACAAACTGCATTTTTTATTAAGGGGTATATGCCTTATTTGTCTTCTCATGAAAATACAAAGAATAGTTCTTTTAATGTAACAATGTGCATTTTAACATATTTTGCCAAGTCTCTGTCAGCACCTTGAATGCACTGAGAGGAACTGTTATGGCTTTTGTCTCCACTCCCTGGAGTTTGGTGGCTCAAGGTGAATTCTGGCACTGCACAGCTGTGAAACCTTGGGTAAGACTGCAATGAAAGGGTTATGCAAGACTTGGGACAACCCTTGTTAAGCACCTTTTCCCTTCACTTGGGAGCTGTACTAAAGCCCAGACTGAATTTAAGACCAAGTCATATTACTGGTATGCCTGTGACTGGCCAGGTACCTCCTAGATCTTGAACTCACAGATTTGACTCCCTGGCTTGACCTAGGACCTGGCTTATCAGTAGAGATGCACCTGGAGACCTGAACTCTTGGCTTGACCCTCTTTGCTGTCATTGGACCTGCTCTGCTCTCTTTCTGATATTGTGGGACTGTTCCTTCATGGATGATGCCACTGCCCCCCTGCCTTCTTTGCTGTCAACTCCCAGCTCAGCTCATTTGTGGAGAAACCTCACTTTTACTTCTTAAGTGTCAAATTCAGTCGTCAAATTAAGAGGGAAACAAAAAGCAAATGACTTTTCAGACAGCACTTGATGAAAGGTAGGTGGTTCTTTCTACCAATGTTGCTATTAATTCAGCCCAAAAAGTTTTAGAAAAACATGGTATGTTCATACGTGTAAGTATAAAGATCAGTACTCACGCAGAAGTTGTCTGCATATCATGCCAGCTTTTGCTAAAGTTCTGCTTCAGTTCATTCATCAGACTTATGCCAAGTTTTTGTTTAATTTCAACCAGGTGCTTCTCTTTGGCTGCTAGCACTTGCCGCAAAGTTGAAATTTCATCCTCTAGCTGAGGGAAACAAGGAGAGAGGAGAAAAGTGTTAGCCTGTTCCCACAGAATGATAAACACACATGATATTAAGAGGATAAATGAATCTCACAAACTTGTGCTTTTTGTAGGTAACTAGAGAGACAGAGTCAAGTGCTTGTGGAGATCACAAAGGTGTGCCCAGAACAGAGCTGACACTACGTTAAATTAATGCCTCAACCTGTGTCACCTAAGTACACCATCACACACACGCATTTGGTAAGAGAGAGAATTATCCAATAAGGAAGCAACTTCACCCAAATCAGCCTTAGGGCATTAGAAGTCTCAAACACCAGCTTTTCATTCAATAGAAAAATGGGAATGGACCGGACAAGAGAAGACTGGAAAATTCAAGCAAATATCTGTCTTGAATGCACAGGCTTTTAACTTCATATTTGCAGATTTTTAGTCTTCTTGTCCTGAAAAAAACAGATGCAAACTCTTAGGAGCAAGTTAAAAAAAATTTGAAAAATTGCATGATAATATATGACTTGAGAGTATCATCAAATATTATATCCTTGTCATATGACTTTATTTATGTGTTTTAGGCCCTACATATTTCAAAATTGTAACATAAAAATTTATAAATGGACTATTAACATGAGCAATCAGCACCCAAAGCATAAAAGCACTCAGAAGACAGGGCAGATTAGTCTTTCCAGAGATCCTAGTATTTAACCAAACTCCACAATTTCAAGGCTGTAAAGATGCCATCCAATCCAAACAGAGTAATATATTTCTCCCTGCAGTAGACATTTCTTTGAAACATTTAAACAACGCCAGTGTTTTACCAAGGCAAGAACCAGAAGACAGGACTGTAAGAAGAGGGACTGCAGAACTGTCCTGCCATTGGCTCAGAATCCTGCTCCTTGGGCAGCACTCCTGCAAGTGAGCAAGGGTTTGCATTCTTCACCTGGAAGCCTCCCAAGCCAATCTATACAAGCAGCATGTAGGGCTAACAAGGGCAAGTGACACCAGAGCAGCTGCCTTTCACTTCAGGTTTAGAAATTCCCTTACCAACTGTGTTCCTTCCTCCATATGTTAGTAGGATAACATATGGCAACTTATCTGATTACCATATGTTAAGGTCCCTGGAACCACAGTCTCCCTGTGATTTAACTCCATAGGCTGCAGGGAATGATGCAAGCACCAGCTGAAACAACACTGACCTCTAAGACTATATTTAGGACACCAGTACCAGCATTATTTTTATTTTACACATTCATGCATTCAGATTCACTGTAAAAGTGGCTGCAAGCTCATTGTTCTTGGAAAAGTCTCATCCTTGAATTCCGGAGCTATCAGTTTCTGTTCTCACTCCCTGCTATTTAATATTCAAGCAGCTCAGGAATTAAGCAGCAAGACTATGAAGACAAAGCAAAACCATGACCTGAGTGAAGCAGATATCAGTATTCACCAATGCCTGTGATGCCAACACCTCACCAGTAAAATACACAACAATCCAAATTGCTTTATTCCTCCCCATGTTCTTTATGCTCTATTATACTCCTAAGCTGCAAGTGGAATACTGTCAAGAGGCAGCTGTCAAGAGTCTCTCTTCTGAGAGGGTAACTGGTTAAATGCTTATAGAAAGAAATCACAAATGTCAGCATTCCTCAGGCAGCAGTTCAGAGCTCCTCTTAGTTGTTTCCCACGAACAGCAAATCCCTTAGTGCACAACTGCCTGTTCAACACTGCTGAAGAAATAAACTTAAACTGATGCCAGGACACTTATGGGCCAGCACTAGGCTGATCATTAGGTACTTGGATACATAAACATTTCAGGGCTTCTTTTAAAATTACTTTCCACCTGTTCCACTGAATAGACATCTAAAGCTGTGAAGGCCTAAGCAAGCATTAGCCATGTGGTCAATGGCATAAGTATGAGCAACATTTTTTACTAAAGAAAAGTAATTTATTATTTATAACACAGCAATCAGTTTTGAACTGACAAAATCCTCCTCAACTTCCATCATTTTGAAATAATGATAGATACAAAGCCGCCCTCAAGTGTTCAAACATCAGTGACTGAAGACTCTGAAGGAGATAGAAAGGATTAGGGACTTAGAGTAGGATCTTGAAAACCATTTAAGCATATAACACGCCTAACTCTCATGGAAGTCATGCATCATCGACTTAGGCATTTTTTAAACGTCCACTTTTATAAATGTAGACTCCATTATACAACTAGGGCTTAAGTCAGCCAAAATACAAACTTCTAGTTCTCATGCTTCCCTTCTTTCAAAGTGCAACAGAGTCAGAAGAATATAGATACGTCATATAGTGACAAAGTTCCCCGCTCCTGTAAATTTGCAGGAAAAGGTATTAGCATCTTTCCTCAAACTGGGAACAAAGGGTAACGCACACGGCTGAACCTGTGCATCAGCTAGATCAAGAACCAGATAGCTGCTTCTGTGAAGGTGTGGGAGGGGGAAGACACCAAGGAGTAAATGACTCCTTTGATGAGTGTAATGGAAGGACAACTGACAGCAGTGAGCAAGGTAGCTCAAAATCTCAGCCCCCAGCATGACTCAAGAATCACTGTAAAATGCTCCTCACAGTGGGGGGTGGGGGGGGACAGGGGGAGAGGGAATCTGTTCTGCTAACAATCTTCTGGCCTTATGTAAAGCTTTTGGGCTACAATTTTCTGCTATTATTCTGAAAAGTCAGACTGACCTCTGTAAATTCAAATGACTGATAGAAGTTTCTGTAAGAGTTACTCATTTCAGTTCCATTGTAGAAATCCTAAGGCTTGATTAGAGTCAGAGCCCTGCTGTGTTAGCTAGGCTACAAATACAAGAACAGAGTAAGTCCATGCTCTGAAAAGCTTCCAGTAAAAAGAGAACTACTAGCAGGAGAAGAGGAATAGAGGATACAAAAAAATCCTGCCAAAGAACAGCAGTGCTTGTTCCTCTCCTAATGTCAGAGTGGGAAGGAGGAAGAAAACAAAGAATATATACATTAGATACACAACACAGAAATGGAACACATATTTTCTGCTTAAATAAATGCACAACAGGTGCTCACAAAGAGACCCCCATTATATCAACTATTGATAGCAGAATTAAGGATGATTTTTACCTCTCAAAATAAGAGAGGTGATTGTCCCTACAGGCTCAAACAAGTATAACTCAGCACATAAGGACATGGAAGAAAACACACCTATCATCAGTGGAGCAGAAAGGGCTTGTAAGTAAAGACTAATAGCTTTTCAAAAGAAAACATTACTCAATTCCCACATTATCAAATTTTTCTTTCTGAAGGAGGCAAGGTCACACATATTTTGCAGTCTTTTCTAAGATAAGCCTCATTTAATTTTAGACTTTGTTCACTCTAAATCCAAGTTTTCCAAACCTTTCTTAGCATAATTACCGGTTTTATTTTGTTTTTAAGCATCAGCTGCATGCCAGTAAACTGCTGTGAGGAATTCAGAAAATAATTCCTAGGTTAGTAAAGATAATAATATTTGATAGGCAATCTCTCACTTGCATGTTAGTACATGAATTAAAGCATTTCCAGCATGAGCTACTGAGAACTCCTTCTCCTGTGACAATCAGTAAGCATAAAGGACACCCAGAAACACCTGAGATTAATTCTGTTGAGAGAGGTATACCATTCTCAGATGTTTGCAGAAGTTCTGGCTTTTTTCCTTCATGTTTCTATCTGCCTGTGAAGTCCCCTTCACCAGAGAAGAGAATCACAGAGAATGGCGGAGGCTGGAAGGGACCACTGAAGGACATCTGGTTCAAGCTCTACCCAGACCATGTTTCCCAGAACTGTACCCAGACAGCTTTTAAGTATCTTCACGGATGGAGACTTCAAAACGTCTTGGGGTACACTGCTCAGTCACATACACATTAAAAACATGCTTCCTGATGTTCAGGGAGAACCTCCTGTGTTTCAGTGTGTGCCCAGTGCCTCTGGTCCTGATGAAAAGCCAGTAATGAATATGCCAACTCCTAACTTATGTGATAAACCAAACATGTAAACTTTTAGCTTCCTTCTCATTGTTTACAGATGTGACAGGATCAGCAAAAAAGTAAAAATTAACTAGCAACTCAGAAACACAAAGACTGATAAAACATTAAAGTGAAAAAGTCTTCTGTTTCACTTGAAAATCCTAAATCAGCACTGCAGGTAAATTACTTGAGAGTCATTAAAAATGTTACTTCTTAGAGTACTTTGTACCACAACTTAATATCAATTCAAGTACTCCAATTAAGGCAAAACCAACTCTTTAACTTCATACAGCTGTGATTTCTGTTATTTGACTCATATTTAGAATAAGTAAACCCACAGTTTTCCCCATTCTCTCATTTTCCATTTCGGAATTTCACTTCTTTTTCTGCAGTACTCAGCAGCAGTAATTAAAACTGAATGCATCCTTCCATTGTAGACCAAATCTAGACAATCTCTTTAAACTTTGTAATAAAGAGATCACATGGTTCACACCTTTTTCCTCCCATCTCCATATTATTTTAAGCTTCTTCACAATGTCCCGAGTTCAAGACTCCTGAAAAAAGATATTACCTTCTCAAAACACATCTGTGCTGAAGGAAACAAAAATGTGATTAAAATTACTGGGCTCATCATCAGTCTCTTCTGTAACCATCATCATTACCTTTTCCTCTGAGCACCACAAAAAGAATCTTTTCTATCAGGTGGCACAACCACTGTAAAAACAATATCACAGATCTAATGAGAACACCTTTCATTCTTTTTCAAGGAATGTTTACAAATAAAGTCATATCTTGACTAAGATGGGAAGGTGCATTTGACTTTCGCTGTACAATCATCATGTAGAAGATATTTAACCTTTGAAAAATAGGTATAATAAAATTAATTGCTTTACATTATTGTAGCCTAGAATAATTTTACCAAAAAGGAAGAGCATACCTTTATGATGTATACTTCATCCTACAATTAATAACTTCCAATTTAAAGAAGTAGAAAAAGTAACACTCACAGAAATTCAAACTCATTACCTTGGCTAGCTCAGTCTTTAACTCTTCTTTTTCTTCTTCAGAAATCATATTGGTGAAATCAACATCAGTGACCACATCTTCATCTGCTTCATGTAATGACTGAGTTTCCAAGAGGCCTTAAAAAGTTAAAAGGGCAAACATTATTAATTATTTCAGTTATGGCATTGGCCTCCCCTAAAATCTAAGAATGATATCATATTCACCCACTAGAAAGAAAAACCAAAGAAAAACCAACCTTTTCCTGCTACAACCATTTGCATTCTGCTCCTCTTTGCTTCAGAAAAGCTACTGGAAGTAGCAGAGAGTAATGTCTGCACAGAGGCAATTTAATACGTGTAACCACCACTCATTCCCAGAAATCAATCACCTTGAACCCTACTAATCTCTGATAAGGCATTTTCTCGCTTCTAACAATACAGAGAAAAAAAGAAAGCTTTTTATTCTAAATAAGAAAGCTGGCTAATGTGGATCACTGATGTGAAGAGCAGTAATAGTACACTGAATAATACAGGAAGTATATTACTGAGCCAAGTTTTCTCTAAAAGTACCTCTGATTGCAGCAATTTGAAACCTTACAGATGCACACAGTTTGCAGAAGCAAATGCCACACCTATTGTTCGAATTTTCTGAATGTTAGTGAGAAGCATTCCTTGACTGCTCAATCTAAACCTGTGAAGGGGGGACAAATACACTGGACTTCATTACTTTCTTCTTCTGCATGTCCAAGACCAGGGTCAGTACGTATAATGAGCAAGATAAGTGCATACATAAATGTCTGCAAGACCTGGGCCTGCCTGGCATAATAGGTACTGATGAAACAAAACATTCCCTATCTCCCAGTCATTCAGTGAGGAGAAGATTGCTGGGGCTCTGGACACTAAAAGCCTCTCATTCTTTATGGTCTGCAGAGAAAACAATGCAAACCATGAGATAAAAGAAAACATTTTTGTTACTTTGGAACTCGTTTTAAAATTCTAGATCTTCTGTTGCGGAAGAAAAACCTCCTCCAGGTTACACTTGGGAGAGCACTTTTCCCTTCATTTCAGTTCCCTAGTGGGGTAATCAGCCATCTCAGCTGACTCCTGATACCTGTATACTGCTTAATATGGAAAAGAACAATTTCTTTCCTAGCTCTGCAGAAGTCTGTAAACTCTATTATACAAAGATTAAAATACAACTTAGTTAAGTTTGGGCATTAAAGAACAGAAGTTACAAGGAACAAGTCTGTTGAAATTGAATACTTTACATTTTCATGCAGAAGACTAAATTCCCACCAGCCTCCTGCCATTTCCTTCATCCAGAGTCCCCCAGTGTACCTGGATTTCCTTCTGTTTAACAGAACAGAATTGATTCGATTCATACCATCAGCTTCACTGCAGAACACAATGGAGTGAACTCAGCCTTGTTAATTACAATCTTCCCTGAGTGGGAAGATAAAAAGCAGCAACAGAGGTGCTGAACCCCTGCCTGGTACCATATGCAGAAATAGATCACCACCCTTAAGCACAAAACCTTTTAAAAATATGAAAGCATATAGAAGTAGTTGATATCTTAGCTATTACCCAAAAAGCAGCTTGCCAGGAAAACCTAGATTGCTGAAGTCACAATAAAAGAAAAGCACATTTCTTCAGTAGGAACACTCCCAAATCACCTTTATTAACACCCCTACCTCTCTAAAGACAATTGTTATTTGGTATTTGTTTGAGGATTAATAGTGTTGCCATGGGACTCAAGCTAAACTTAGTCTGCACAGTCTTGAAAGCAGTCTCTTTTTTCGTGGATGCAGGAACAGCAGTACAGGACCTCCACATACTCATCTAAAGCACAGGTTTTCTAAGTTTCATTCAAGTAGGCCACTAAGAAGTAAGGCCTGAGGATAGAGCCTGGACACTACCAATTATTAACATCTGTTTTCTTCTCCTGCTATGCCTTATACAGATTAAGTTAATTTTGTTTCTCCTGAATTTAATTCAGTTGCTGTGCCTGCCCAGCAATTCTACTACTGCCACAAAAAACCCCAAAAAACACAAAAAAAACCCCCAAAACCAAAACCAAAACAAAAAAAAAGTCACACAAGAGGCATCAATGGACCAGAAGCTGTCTTAGAACCTGTTCCTTGAAATTCCCCTCCTTCATTCTCCATGGTCAGCTAAGAAATCCTCATTACCTATCCCCATCTCTCTTCTTCCATTTGCAATGAGGCTCAATCCAGAGTTATCAATCAACAGTTAGCTCTGGGATATGCTGTCACAGGACTCTGCCCAGAGACAGATGCAAGACCCAGTCCCCCTCCCTCATTATCTCTTCCAGACAGCCCCTCTTCTTGTGGTGTAGGATTGCTGGAGACAAGACTGCAGGTCCTATGGTCTCATACAACCTCCTGTTGCTACAGCAAATTACACTAATAATATCCTCATGTGTAACTCATTTATCCTCCACAGACAGGAAAACTAGAGATTCTCTGGACATATGATACTTCAAAATAACAAAAAGACCCACCTCCATAAAGTGTGGGAAAGAGTATAGTAGGTTTGAATCAACTTCAAAAAGCAGTTTGGCTTCTGCTTTAAAGAAAGTGTTATTACTTACTGTCACTTATAATTAGATAAAATATGAATGAAACATTAAAAGTATGGGATTATCAGTAATTAGGAACTGCAAGTCATACAGAAGGATCCAAGTTGAAACAAATGAGCAGAAAACTCTTTGTATTAGGAGATTTATATAGAAAGAAGTAGGAGGTGGATAGCTGAGGGAACACATTTATTGTGTTCTGAAAGATTCATACGACAAGATAATATAACAACCATAAAAGGAGTTCCAGTGTCCTGAAATGGGCATTTTTGAGTTTTCTCCCAAAGTTCATGGTAGTTGTGGCTAATACTAGTGACCCTAATTCTACCCTGCTGTTAAATCTGATTTAATGTAAGAAACTGTTTCAGCATTGATTAATACCTGTGCATATGTTTGCCAGTAGAATTGTAGGGATGACAAATTAAATAAGTCACTTAGAATCTAGAGGATCTGTAACTATTCTAAAAATTTAAAGTAATGAAATAATACAATGATAAAATCCATTACCATTTTTAGACTTACTCAGGTATCTAAAGATTAACTACACAAAGACATTTTAATTAGTGTTTTTTTAGGTATTTGCCCTGTATTTATTGCAGACCCATGTTCTAGAGTAGTATGTATCAGACTATTTCTTGTATGTTGACTGTTTAAAAAAGAAAAACAACTCCAAAACCCCCAGAAAACCCAACAAAATGAAAAGCTCACACTATACGTGCTGATGTCTGTTGAATTAACCATAATGACAGCAAAATTAAAGAACATCAAATTTCTGTTTGTGTATATTTTCTAACATTTATTCAGGGCAACATATAGATGATCCTTTGGTTTAACAAAGCATTCAAGAATCAAAGTGCTTTTACTGCTCTGTTTTTTTGTTTTCCAACCAATTAAAAATACCATACCTACTTTGTTATCTAGCATTCACATCAAATAGTGAGAAAACAAATTACATAACCCTTCTAGTAAGCAAAATGACTTGTTACAGCTTCTTTTGCCATGTCATTAGAGTTCCTTATTTAAATTTGGAAAACACTTGTTTACAAATTTAAATTGCAATTAAATCTTCAAAGGGATGAAATGGTAAGTAGAACAAAAGAACTGTCCAGACACTGCATTAGTGTCTTTGATCTTCTTTACAATGTAGTCTTAGTGCCAGATATAGAGATTAGGGGGGGAAAAGGGGGACTAGAAGCATGTACTAAATAACCAAATTGATCAGAAAAAGCTATCAGAAGTTGCAAGGATTTCCATACCATTTTTTCCACTACAAAGTTATTATGGGAAGATCAAAATAGGAAAACATATTATCATTTAATCCACCTAGAAAACAAACGACTGAAGGAAGATCTTCCCTTCTGTGTCTGATTCTAACTGTGGACAAGTCTGAACTTGTCTTGAACTTGCTTAGGCTTGAACCTAACAATTACATTACATCCTGCCATTCTCCTAAAGGACTCAGAATATAAGGTTGATTTTGAAGTTATGATTGAAAAACAAACACAGAGGCTGGATTCACCTTGGTTCAGAGAGTGAAAAATTCAAGATGCACAGGTGATGTAGATCAAAAATGTAAACATTACTGAAAAATGTAGGTTCTACTTTCCGCAACCATGTCGGCTCAGTTTTCTTCTTGCTCTGGGTATCCTCCTTGGAAGAGAGAGATGGATGGGCAAGTGTCTTCATTCCCTCTCTCTACTGAGCTTTGGGTTGGGGGTAATGTCAAGGATAGGGAGGGAGTTCATCTTTTGGGTGTTCAAGAGTTCTAGGATATAGTCTAAAATCTCGGAGTAGGTGTCCCTGGTCATTCTGGAGCAGCTTATTAGTGACTTTATTAAGGCTTTCCCTTCCATCTCTTAACCCCTGCAAAACCAAGCCCTAAAAAAATCTGTCCACAGCTATGAGATAGATTGGCAGGTTTCCAAACAAAGGAACGCTTTTATTTGAAGCTCCTGGATAAACAGCCAGTCGTACTGTGCTGATTCTTTTCTCTGTTTTAGTATAATAAAAAGAAATTAATCATACCTTGAGGATGTCTCTACCTCATTTTTCCCCCAGAAACCCTGACACAGCTGCCAATCTTTGCCAGTGAAAAGAGAAAATCTACACACAAAAAACTGGCAGAAAAGAGACTCAACAGTTTGACCACTGCACCAAGAAGCCATACACATTGATAAGGAGTTTGATAATCGTCCCAAGGACAGAAACACAATGGATAAAAGTGAGAATAGCAATAAAATTTAAAAAAAATACATATTACTTACTTCAACCTACTATTTGAACCTGGAAACTGATCTTACAAGCAAAATAATTACCTGAAATGTCCAGGAATGCAAGGGTGATCTTACCCATTTTACCCAATAGCAAGCTCTCTTTGCATAGAATAATAATTCTGAATGCCTGGACAAAACAAGGGTAATATTTTCAAGCTGTAGCTATGGAAAAACAAAGCAATTGCTGTAAAATGTAACAGTTTAAAGACAGCAGAAGGTTCCTTCTATGATGTCAAACTGAAAGTAATGACAGCACTGTGCCACTTTCTGTGCTTTCTATTGATCATGCTGCACAACTTTCTGTGAGGTCAATAGTAAGAAAAAAATGCCTCAAGTGAAAGAGTTGTCATCTCTTTCTTTAGGAAGAACAGGGAAACAAAAAGGAAAAAATGAAGTCACAATGGAATAATAGGGAATGAGAAAGCAGATGACACTGCCTCACAAAAGGGACTTGTTCTCTACAAATAAGGTACTCTAGAAACTGTAACACACAGCTTAAAACAATGATGACAAATGAAGGAATAATGCATATATAATCAAACTAGAGAAAAAGCAATGTAGGGGAAGATAAGAGCTATGACATGGAAATGCTGGCAGTCAGAGGTGGAAGTTGTCAGTCACATTTCTTAAACCCACCCTCTCATACTAAAAATACATGAAAGTACATTTTTCTCATCTCTGAATAGAGAGGCACCTGGGGTCCCATCCTCAGCTGGTAGAAGTGACGGCAATCCCATCAGTTGTATAATTAAGATCACGCATCTGCTTCACTGAATCAAAATCACTGAAACTTAATGGCAGGATTTAATAACCTTTCTCTCCTAAGAATGAATCAGTTTATTGTACTTTTCTAAAGCCAGGTGCAAAAGAATATAATTAGATAGCAATCTAACTGCAGTATAATTAAACTCACAAGCCTCCTCAATTAACTTCCAACAAGGTATCTGTACTGCAAGAAGTAATAAAATTGTATTTTTTTAATTACAAAATAAATTCTTCATGTAGTCATATTTTGTGTCCTTTAGATCACCAAACACATAACTAACAAGATCTTTAAAAATGTAATTTAAAAATGAGCAAAAACGTGCTGCAGCCAGCAGGTTGCTTGCTTTCCCCACAACCCCATTCAGCTATTTCAACATGTAAGACAGATGTGTCACTTTTGGTCCTGTAAATGTACTAGGGAAAATACACAGGAAACAATTATAATTGGGTACATGACAGATTCTTTATTCTCTTCAGGCTTAAATTCATTACTCCCATTGCTTTAATACAGAATAAATGTCTCTACATTGTTACATATATTAAAGTACACATTTAGGAATGCTGGCAGAAAAGGGACAAGTTATTTTTCCCCTCTATGATCAACCTCTCATACTGGGAGAGTAAAGATCACAGTTTTAAAGGACCAGGACTGCCTTTTTGCATACTGTTTGGCTCAAAATATCCATGATCTGTGACTAAGCTTTGTAGGCAGCATAATTACAAATTAGCAACAATAAATCACAGAATAGTTTGAGTTGGAAGGGACTTAAAAGATCACCTAGTTCCAACTACCCTACCTTGGGCAGGGACACATTCCATTAGACCAGGTTGCTCAAAGCCTCATCCAAGCTGGCCTTGAGCACTTCAAAGGATAGGGCATCCAGAACTTCTCTGGGCAACCTGTTCCTTTGTCTCACCACCCTCACTGTAAATAATTTCTTCCAAGTATTTAATCTAAACCTACTCTCCATCAGTTTAAAGCCATTTCCCCTTGTCCTGCCAGTACATGCCCTTGTAACAAGTCCCTCTCCAGTTCTCTCGTAGACCTCTTCAGGTACTGGAAGGTGCTGTAAGGTCTCCTCAAGGCCTTTTCTTCTCCAAGCTGAACAACATTAACTCTATCAACCTGTTTTCATAGGAGAGGATCCAGCTCTCCCATTATCTCTGTGGCCCTCCACGTCTTTATTAAGTTGGAGGCCCCAGAGCTGACATCACTCCCTAAGTTGGGAGAAAGGTACAGTTCCTTTTCCCAGAGTTTTTCTTAACTTTTTATGTTAGATTCTGTAAAAGCTCATGGCCGCCAAGGCGAGGCAGTAAATTAACACCCTTCTCAGAGCAGATACATCTTGTGTTGTGCCCTCCTCCTTCCCAGCCACCCATATTTTAAGTACCACCTGCTTCACCACTTAATCCCTTAATAATTAAGACTAGCTACTTTGCACCAGTGCACTTTTGCCTTCCTAACAGGAAGGGGGGGGGCAGGAAGTGTGTGTCATATGACAGTGGAAACTTCCACTAGTCTTCCCTAAATAAACTTGACCTACTCTTGGATGCATCTGCCTGCAACACAATTGTACTCCTATTTAAAACCAATACAAATAAAGCTCATTTATATTATTTGAAAACAATGCATTTTCATAGAGACAGTGGCCATGTATTCTCTTGCACTGGCCCTATATTCAAGATGAAAAAAAATTTATTTTTTAAAGGAAATGTATATATACACTGCAAATATATTTTGAAGAATAGATATTTCCTTTAATATATCTACTTCAAATATATTGACAAACAGCTTGTGTGAGTGCCACTTCACTTCCTGTGAATGCACTGACTTACAGCCAGGAAGTATTGCTGCTGTGGGTTGCTCTGATAAACCTGGAATTTGGAATTAGTGTGACAGTAATTCTCTGCACACAGGCCACACAAAACATTTCTCAGTCAGAACAGCACCATCTATCTGGGCCTGTCCAGCTCTAAGTTTTGTTTGTTTTTCCCACAAGCTTTTTTGCCAGCATCCTGAGCTCTGAAATGAAACACTTACTATTCTGCTCCTAATGTTAAGCTCCATATTAAGGCCTTCAGAATTTTTGGCATCATTAACTTTCTGGCTTTGCCCTCTCAGTGTTGTGCAAAATGCCATTACAAAGCAATGTGTTTGTTTAGTGGGGCTCTGAGTGGAGGCACCTGGGGCTTTGGGCCCTGGCTGTCCGTGTATTTCCCACAGAAACAGGTGGCAGGCCCCATGCAGCGGTCCTGGTGACACAAAGACAGTGCTTCAGGAAGAGAGGCCATTTATTGAACCAGGAGACAGAGACTGGCACTTCCAGCCACACCACACAGTCTCAATCTTTGAGGTCCCTGATTCGCCCTCAAATACCAGCACAAAATGGTAGCTGCCATAGGGAGAGTGTGGGCTTTTTTTCCCTTGATGGTCAGCTGGGAAGACAAGCCCTGAACCTGAGGGTGAGCGTCTATGACAGCTGCTGTGGGCACAGGCAATGGCAGGCCAAGAGGTACGAGAAGGAAGGGGTTTAGCCAAGCACAAGGCATGGGTTTTCACGCCCCTGAGGTTGCATTCAGGTGGCAAGAATATCATTCAAACCTCCAACCTAGAACCTTTACAGATCACCCAGCGTGAAATAATGCCTGTTTTAACTTTAATACCTTAAGAAGGTCTAGGAAATGAGCACATGACTGTCCTTGTCTTCTCTTCACTCTTCTACCTTAAGTAAGGATATTTTATTGAGAAAGTTGCTGCAAGATGGACATAACGCAATGCACTTTTCTGAAATAAACCAGAATTCCAATGCTTGCACATCTGGTAATAACTTTCATTCACATCTTCATCCCTACTCAAATTAATTGTTAAAATCTTTCTCTCTTCTTACCCTCCCCATCCTTGACTCCCAAGCACAGCATATAACTATGACTAAAATACTGCCTCTCCCTTTTCAGGACATGTCCATGCTCCATATTTCTGTGCAGAACTGGACACAACTGAGAAGCCTTCTAATTCTGGGTCTTCTAGGTCTAAATCTGCCTGCCATCTTTGTGGCTCTCCGAAATGGGTGCAAACTATTATCATTACATATTCTTCTTTATTCCTTGTGCTTACTGCAGGCTTCATTTATATTGGTGATTATCTATGTTTGTTTGGTTTTTGAAGCAATTTAAAACCAAGAGAACACAATTTTCCTCCACTCGTAGTATTTGACTTCCAGTTTCCTGATAATATCTGTTACTTAGCTCTGCTAAGACCTTATTAAAGTCTTCAAGTCTACGTTGTGATTCAGTTTATATGAATGTATGAATGACATTATTCAGCAGCTTTTTTTTTTTTTTTAGATCAGTCAGGCTATTCAAGTAATTGCTCCTTCTTCACCGTCATCTTTTCTTTGCTATCAAAGCTTCTGAACCACCTGTCCCACTACATGACTGAAGGATTTTCTCTTGCAAGAGCACATGGCTTAACTGGTTCTTCATATGCACGTAATATTGCACAGCACTGGTTAGATAATTACATGGCAAACATCATTCTTGCTGCTTATGACTTCGATTCCTTCCTCCCACAATAATAAGTTAATAGCTGCTATCTACCTAAAATACTTGGAGCACAAGATAATCTTCTGTTCCTGGCATAATTGCCCCTCTAACTCTGTAATGTACATACATTTTACTCATCTCTAAGAAAAATCTGGATGTGTTTAAATACAACTACCTCTGATCACTTTTTATGAAAATTTAGCATGCACCAGCCCAGTATGCAACAGAGAAAGAATATAAAGTATCTAAGGCCTTCAGAAGATCTTCTAACTAGACACATTTGCTCCACATCATCCTCTAAAAACCTGTCTTGGCGTGACCTGAAATCTACTCTGTGCATTTAAGAACATTTTAATTCAAGTGAGAAACACAGAAAGAGGAATTAGATAAGCACCTAAAATGCCTGAGCTAACATCAGCTTGACAAGTTACTACTAAATCCACCAAAAGCACTATGAAAACACTTATGCCAAAGAAACTATGTAGAAGTATTTAAAAACTTTCAGAGGGTTATGAGCAACCTTTTTGTAATCACAAACCTGCATCACCTTAGTCCCACCCAAGTGGCAAGGCAATATCCAGGTGAGGAAACTGGTGAAAAGACAATTGAACAAACAGGTGAACACAGAAAAATCTAACTCCTTACTGTACAAGCAAACATAGAAAGCATTACCTCCCTTCAGCTACCATTTATAAATATTTACAGAATATAAATCATACAGCCTTTTAAATTCATGCCATATGGAGTTTTAAACTATGCTTTTCATACATATGCTTTACTTACAGTTTATATATTAGTAAATTTAATTATTAGGCAATTATTAAATACAATTTGAAAGCGTGGCACAGGTACTAAAGAGAGACAACTTATGTATTTGGATGGCTAAAGAGGAAAGGTGTTTCACAAGTTAATGTAAAACCCAGAGAGAAATCAGACTGTATAAAGGAAAACCAGAAAGAATGGTTCAAAATAGAAGAAGAAATAGATTGGAGAGGATCTGGTCCTAACAACTTCACTGATCAGCAAACAAAACTAGCCCTTTCAGCAAGAAAGCACATGAAAACAAACTGCACTGCCTGCTACATAAGCATTTTGTGCAAACACTTTTCACTAGGAAGAACAACACCGTATCTATAGGCACTTCACACTTGTATGAATATCAATAATATTTTCTGAGTGCAGCTTTAGGTCTCTTTCTGCCTGAAGAGACCACTAGAACTCTAGTTCCTGTGTACTTTCACTACATTCTTGGTGGACAGCAAAGATAATTGCTGGCTAAAGTACATTAGTAGTGAGGACAACTTTACAGAAACCAAACCCTAGAAGACCAACAAAAAACCTCAGAAGTAAGCATTTTTCCTGACAGCCCTCCTTGCTTCAGAAGGAAGTGACTGCTCAAGACATTGCACTGCCTTCCATTTCTGGAAATGACACAAGGCTTAGATCTCCTTCTGTTCTTTATACCTCCAACCTGCTCCTCTGAGCTCCCTGGATTCTCCTTCAGTGCCTAGAAATGCAAAGATGTAAAATAAGAACCGGATCCTTGACTACAGAGCTTCTAAGTATCTGAAAGCCTGTTAGTTGGACAGCAGACTAAATGAGAGAAGTAACTTTATCTGGCCGTGGGATACACACACAACCATGACTTTTCCTTTTCTCTGTAAACCTGTCTTTATAAATTTTACTGCTGTATTATTCTTATTTGGCTGCTGTAAAAGCCTGGGATTTTAACTACAAGCATGAGATATTTTTCAACAACCAGCTTAAATAAGAAAATATGACAGGTAATGTGAAGAGAATACAAGAAATTCCTAGTACTTTATGCATCTATTTGCAGTGGGATCTTTCTTGTCTGCTTGGGGATCCAATACTGGATCCTTCACTTCATCATGACTTTAACCACAGACCATTAACAAACACAGTAACATTTTGCTGGAATAAGCAACAAAGAATCAAAAAGTTCAAGAAATCTTACACATATGTAATTAATTAACAAGCTTTTTAGAAGCTCTTTTTATTATCCAGAGATTTTAAATCCTACAAGCACAGAAAAGGTAAAATGCACCCAAGCAGGAGAGGGAAAATTGAAGACACTGTAAGACATTTATCATCATGCAGGATGGCACTTCAGGAAGTACCACTTCGTAACTGTTGCATTCTTGCACTTGTTTTAAACTTTCTGATAAGAACATTTGCAACAAGATCCTCACTGCTGCTGTTCTGTTTCTTTGTACAAAGTGAAAAGGGAATGAGAGACAGCAAAAGAGAAAGAAAAGGGAGATTCACTGTTAAAGTACAATAGAAGCACTTGCTAAATATTCCTTTTACAGTTACTCACCTGCAACACTTAACCACATCATGGATGTAGAAGTGTAATGATGATAGCCTAGTTAGATACGATTTTAATCCATGGACCTCAAAGATGGCTAAGTAGTATCACCTCTGTCCTAAAGAATCAAACAAATCCACTAACATGCCCTGGGTTTTGAAGAAGGTCAGTGTGACATATGATACTAAAATCCATATCTGTCAGTCCTCTCTCACCGTTTCTCATACAAGATGGGTTTAGAGCATGCAGCAGCCAAAATGCCCAGTTTAGACAGCAGTGACATGACTACAGCATACTACATATATAAAATTTGGCATTGCAACTGTGCATTTCTATGAGATACAAATAAAATCAGATAAAACTAGCCTGCCCAGATCTCATATTTATCTATTACGTTAAGAGGTATTTTCTATTTAGAAAGCAAGAATTAATTTTACCCTGAAAACACTTTCTGAATCAAGGGCTGAGTACATTCTTTCTAATCTGAATTCCAGGATTGCACTAAACCAAGCTACTAATTGATACATAAATTTCTAAATATGGCAACATTCCTTCAAACCTCCCACAATCTTTTGCCAAGGTTGTGCCACATCCTTCAAGCAGCACATGGCCTAACCAAAGCACCTCAAAAGTTGCACACATTTCTGTACTGTACTAGTCAGCGAGGCACGTCAGGACAGCATCAGCAAACTCATCTTTCCACTAGTATACTTTAGAACAGAGAGCAGACTCAGATTATACTTGTGCTGCTTTGTAGGGCTCATACCACCAGCCCTGTCAAAATAAGAAGATACAGAAGAAAAAAAGAAGAGAAAGAATTAAAAAACATATTTTAGGGGTAGATGTCTTTGTTTTAGCGTGTTCTGCATTTTATATCTTCATGGCTGTAAAACTGCCAAAGTTAAAAAGCCTTAAAAAGACTGGCCCTAGATTTTAGAGGAGGTCTCTCTTTTATGTCTCATTTCCAAGTCCCACAGTATGGTATTTTCAGTTCTCAGGTGTAGCATGAAGCCACTCAAATTTTCTCAGCCTCAGCAAACTGAATTTCAACCTGTGACAAGAGTCATGAAGCTGAAAACAGTACAGGTTCAAAAGTGTAAAAGACAAGCACTGCATTTGATTTCAGACATTTACTTGCTTAAAATCTGATGTGCCAAATAACTCATTCCACACGCGCATTTTCTCTCCTTGTAGTATAAAAAACATGAAAGAGCTATTATTTCGAGCTTTGTGCACTCTTCTTAAATATTTAAGAATCCTATTATAAATTACAACCCTGCCTTTTTCACTTGACCTTCTCTTCATGTGGTCTTATTAACACAGCAGCTGAAATTTCCACCGTGCAGTGAAATAAGCTGGTTCAATTACTTCTATATCCTCCTGACCCTTTGCCAAGTCCTCTCTCCTGCTTTCCGTAGTGGGGCAATGGGGAACTCTGGATGGCAGCACAGAGACAGTATAAACCCCTGGATAACTGGAGTGAATCCTGATGCCTCAAAAAGCACAGGCTGATGGGCACTTCTCATAAAACAATTACACTAAATCAGCTCCAAACCAGTAGTTTTACTCTGTCCTTGGGGAAAAGGTGAACACAGAACAAGACAGTCAATGCTCCTTGGTAAAGCACCAGCCTCAAATGTGGATAGGGAAGATGCTGCCCTCTCCAGCAAGACACTGCTTTGGTGTGATGGCCACAGCACTGCTGCTGCAGTGAGGTAACATCACCCCGTGTTCTCTGTCCCCACCTTCCCTCTGCAAGACTGACTCTGGATTAGTAACCACATGAGTAGCTAGCAAGGAGCGAGAATGCTGACCAAGCTGTCAATGCCGTTTTGGCAAGTCTTGTACCCCATATCACAGGCGACACAAGTCCTCCTCACCACTGCCTCCCACCATGGACGCCTCTCAGCTGACTCTGAGATGGCAGGTGCCACTGTGGCAGGGACAGGGCACTGGGCTACTGCTGTGACTTCCGACGATATTCCTCTGATCACAAGCTCCAGTCAAATGGCACGTGCCAAGCTGCTGCCTCTCTGCTCTGTAACATCACAGGGCAGACGCAGCTGGCTTGAGGATCCCAGAAGGAGCGTGCCAACTGCACATAGAAGGAAGAAGTGAGGTGCTGCAAGCCTATGAGACAAAGGCCTCAAGAAGGAGTCATCCAACATCTGAACTAACCACAGCTCTCACCACAATACCTGACAGGGGTGAGTGTAGCCACCGTAAGCTATTATGGCTACAATGAACAACTGGCTGAGGATGCAGAATATCTGTCAGCAACAGCTCTAAGAAGAATTGCTAGGACAGGGAAATGCCTCAAAAACCCTTTCAGAGGCCAGGAGTGCAAGCAACTGGTTGAGCAACCTGTGGAGGTAAAAAGGGAGCAGAAAGCTGCACATCAAAGTTTTTTATCAGAGTAAGAATCAAGAGAGGATGTGACAGGAAAAGAGGGTACAATTATATCTGGATGCATGAAGAAATGGAGAATTATTGCAAAGCAAGACAAATGTGTTATGAGCAAAGCTCCAGTGTTAAAAAGCCACATGGGATTCTCAGATGAGAGACACAGAGTAAGACATCCATCTGTCATTATTACAGGATATTCACAGTTTTAAACTGGACAGCAGGACTACACAGAATGGTCACTCAGTCTGGACCTGGAGTAGAATGAGTATGATTGAGAGGCCAAATCACAGTTCTGGTCTTCCTCTCTTTCATAGAGAGACACTGTTCTTCAGATTTCCAAACTTTTCACTTGGGAAATGACTGGCAGCCAGGAAGGAAGGAAGGAAAACAAATGTGCTCTTGTGAAATTTTTAGCAGCTAATAAAAGTATAGCCAGTCTGTTCCTGGATCAGGTCTTCCATTAAGGGCAAAAAATAATAATAATAAAAAAAAAGCACCCACAGGCTTAAAGATAAAATTTATGTAAAGTAAAATTTATTATTTTTACTACATATATGAATTTGTTTACATGGGACATATGGTTATTTCTTTAGAAAATAATTTAACATTAATTACTATTACCCTCTCTCTGGTTGACTGTCTCATCTAGTTCATTCACATGAATGCTGCCAGACATATTCAATATGTTTAAGCATAATGGCAAATCCTTTTCAGTCCATGAACTCTCTCTACTACTTTAAAGTAAATATCAGAGCAGTTAATTTTCACAGGGGCATGGGCAGGTATTATGTTGTGCCTTGAATCACCCAGAAACTCGTGGTGTTTAGCTGTGACCTCTACCCAGTACCTCGATACATTTACACGTAATACTTTTCTTTTGCCCGCAGTTGCATTAAAATTTATAAAGTTGACTCATGCTGCTACGTAAAAATGCTGACAAAAATTATTTCCCTGCTCTGAAAAAATCTGTGTTTTATACTTGCATGTATTTCTTGAACATGAAATTGCTCTACTGAGGCATAGCCTTAAAGACAATATAAAGTGGCACAAACAACACAATTATGTAGAAAAGTGTTTTTGAAGAAAATTTTTTAAAGTGTTCAACATGAGAAATTCAACAGCGCTTTTAAATGCATAGCTTATACTTTGCCTTTTCAGTTGGAATACAATACCCCAGCAGAGCACACTGGAACATACCATTCAGGATTCATTTCTCTGTGGGCATCTGAAAGATTTTTAGAAGCAATTAATAAACTCATTCAAATGTATACACATTTCTTCTGCTGCTTAAGGAGATATTGGAAGTAGATCAGTCTTTCAAGCAAATTGCTACTGTTTTGTTAGTAAACTGTTATAACTGTGCTCTGCAGAACATGTAACTGGGATTGAAAACTTCAGATTTCTGGCCAGTGCTTAGATGCACTGATGCACTTAATAGAATTTGACAGCATTAGACACATACAGGTTGAATTCTTTTTGCCAGCAAGGCTCCATAACTGCAGTGGGATGCACTAAATTAAGTCTAGAAGGAAAGGGAGGGTAAAAACAAAGGTTTGCTGGCATGCAAATTCCTACCACAAAAATCTTGGATTGTACTGTTGGTTTATCAAAGCAATACTCTATTTTTTTTTTTTTTTTTTTTTTTTTTTTTTGTGATGGGACACTGTTCTGAGAGACTGTAGAAATAAAGCACACAGGTGAAAAACTGAAGAAAAAAGTGACTCAATAATTGAGTACAGGTAAAATTTTGCATTCTCTCACTAGCCAATAGATACTCATCCAGAAGAAGAATTTATGCCTGGGGAAGTAACAGAGTTCCTGACCCAAATATACATTAGCAAAACACATTTATTGACCTAAATTTTTAACACATACTCAGAATGTACTTACTCATCTTACTAGTCAGAGAAGGTACAAGATTCACATGTACATATACCACTACCCAGCTAACTAGAATCCGATACTGTTTTCCATCAGTTCTACAAAGCAAGAAATTATCCAAATTCTGTATCATGTGAATTTCTTCTTTAAAGAACAGGAGCTCCCATCATAATAGCTATACAGATGTATTCAGAAAATTAGTTTAAATAACAGTCTGATGCTGTAGTCTTAATACTGATTTCAAAAAAACCCTGAGATAGAGCCACAGATCTATTTATTTTGCATCCATTGGGACAGCATACACTCAACACTTGCTAGAAAGGCTCTCATTCACAAGCATCATTTACTCAAATTTCCCATTGTATTCCTTTACATACAAACGTATTTGCAGCCAGCATTGCCTCTTTTAAGTGTATTTGTTTAAAGGCAGATTTTAACTATCCTGGAAGCCTGTTTTTTCAGTTAATTTCAATGAGCTTATTTCTTCTCCCTGTTTTATAGATGACATAAAATGCTTTCTAAGCATTCTGATTTTGCAGAAATATTTGTACCACCTGCTCAGTCCTGTGTGATGAAGCCATGAGGTTCTTTAGAAAACAAAAGCAAAATTACAAACATGAGCAAGACCTGTCTGTGCTAAATCTATTAGGTTGACCCAAACATCATTCATAACTCGCAGGAAAGGTTTCTTCTGTTCTTTGGAGGCCAATTAACTTCATCCAGAGAGAGATAAGAACAGCTAAGTAAGCCCTAACTGTTGCAATAGAAAATGCTCACTTTAAGTGAATGAATGCCGCGTTTGCAAAGCTGCAGAAATACTTTAGCGGATCCCATTTTAAGCGGCTCTCGGTGGGTCCAGAGCTCTGCTGGAAGCCGAGCCCCAGGGTCCCTGCTGCTGGAGGCGGCTCCCGCACTCCGGCAGCCGCCGGGACGGGGCTGGCGATGCCGGCTCCGGCTCGCACCGTCCCGCTTATCCCCGGGAGCCAGCGGCTGGAGCCCGACCGGGGTGGGGTTCGGCCAGCGGGGCAGGATACACAAAAATACCTCAACCAACCAACAAACCCCTATGGGAGTAACTTAACACAGAGTTGTCAGCCAGCTACCTGAGCGCGAAACGCCTAAAGCCAGCAGGAGGAGAAAGCGGCCACCAACATCCCAGCCGTAAGGAAAGCCAAGGGGACCCGGCTCGGGATGGAGGAC
>VZRO01006935.1:230837-265264 GCA_013397915.1 Daphoenositta chrysoptera | reverse complement strand
TGGCGGCCAGGCCCGGGCGGCGCCGCTCGCTCGGCGGGGCCGCCCCGCGCAGCCCGGGCCGCACCACGGCCGAGCCCTGTCCCTTCTCCCGCTGCACAGGCCCCGTCCCGGGCCAGCCCCTCAGCGCCAAGGCTTCCGCAGCTGCACAGCTGCTCTTGGCCATCTCCGCCGCAGAACGCCTCAGGCTGTCACGGCTGTGCCCCGCTGAGGGGAGGCACTCGGGGCCTTCCCGCCGGGCAAGGCAGCGGCGGAACAGCCTCCCCACACGAGCAAAGGCGCACCTGATGTTGTGTCAGCGGCACAGTGAAGTGGTCAGGTGCCTGAAATGAAGGAGTTCGTGGCTCATCTGAGTACCTGTGGATGTCAAGTTCTACCACCTCCTATGGCAGAAGCATGGGAATACGTGCAAAGGAATGACAGAGCCTATGCCGTCATGGGTACTTAGCAGCTGAAGTAAAAATTTTATTTTTTCCCAGCACATAGGTGTGTATCCTACTATTACTGTGTGGAGTGACCGTACACAGTTCACACTGCAGCACAGATTTACTCTAGGTTTGCTCATGCCACACTTTGTTACCAGTCCACATTAACTTCACTCATGGATGAGTCCAGAATACTTGTTTTAGCAAGGCTGCCTTCTCCATGGCTCATTATCCATGTATTTATCAGTCAGACACTGTATCTAATTTGAGTATATGATACCACTGAATGATACCAGGACACACTGAGGACACATAGCTTCTCAAGGCCTGTACTACTAAAAATAACAAAGCAAGACAGAAAAGGCAGATGAAAGAAGTATTGGGCATTTGTTTGTAAATTATACAAATGGGTAATACTTTGATTGAAGTAGAACATACAAAAGAAAATGAATATGCTGTTTGGTCAAAGAAAAAAGAATATTTATAGCTAGAAAAAAAAAGTTCCTTTTTTCCTTAAAATTTTGTAGGAAAGCATCAGAATTACTTATTTCTCAACTTTGATTTTATAAGAAAATAGAAAATGAAGACCAAAGCAGCTTTAATTTGTACATATCTAATGAGGTTTTGCTTTAACACACATGTGCGTGTGGGTTTGAATTTGAATTACTGTAAGGCATGAATTATCATTATTATTTCCTAGGCAAACCTCTCTTCATCGTGATTTGACATCTCCTTGAGCTGGAATTTACAGCTGACAAAAGCAGAACAGAGGCTGTCAGAAGAATAAATTCCTGCAGTCATGTAATTTCAAATGCAGAGACATCCTACCATGACAAGATTTGAGTTCAGAAATGCTATCAACTTTAACATGAAAAAGACACAAAGCCAAGTCCAGCCACGAATGCAGGAAACAGCTGAGAAGTTTCTCTCAACATGTGAAACTATCAGGATAATTAGAAAATGTACTTTTCTGCAAGTATAGGCAGGGCTTTTTAAAGCAGCCTAAGCAGTTCCTATGAAGCACGATGAAAACTCGGCACCCAATCTACTTACAGGGGTATAACAATATTAAAAACACTTTTTATGTACAAGCCTAATTAAAAATCTTACAGCAGCGTGTCCTGATCAAATTACTGAACAACAGGAAATTTTACCAGATGTTTACATGCTGAGTTTGATTTATCCTTTACATTTAGTTACATTATTTCTTTTTCCACACCAAGAATGCCCTCTACTGTAAAGAAAATCCAACCAGTGTTTTACCTGACAAGTGTTGGCAAACAACAAAACTAGTTCTACATTTAAGAAAGCCATAAATAAAGAAACAAACCTTGACAATAACCTCCTTGAGTTGCACAGTAACATGTCCATCTCATGGCATGTTTGACATGAAAAAGAAACCTGTCACTTACAATATCCTTCTGCAACATGCAGCTAGGAAATCAGCATTTTAAAGGTGGATTTTGCTAGGAAATTAATATCCCACTGAAATTGTGCAATCTGTAATTGTAAAATAGCTGATTAATTTCCTACATGCAGTACAACAGGATGCATTTTCATATTGTCCCACATATATCACTGATTTAGTGAGATCCCTCATCAAATTTGCCTCGCAAGAGATTTTGTTTCATTTCTATGTCTGAAGAGACTGACATAATTCAGACTTTGTTTTCTGTCTTGGAAGGGCTCAATCAAGTTGTAGGAGCTCAGTTGTTGCTTGAGAAAGGTCATTGTCTCTCCCAGCATGCTGAAATTAAAAACAGTTGGGTTTTGTTTGGTTTTTAAGAGGTCAGACAGAATGAAACAAAAGCCAGATTATTTTATTTTTGAAACACTTATGTATTATCACACACTTCAGATTACACCATTTTCACAATAAAACAGCAATAGGCTTCAAATAAATGTACTATGTTTATGTCATTGCACTGACTGTTTTTGTCCTCTAACACAAAAGTGGCAACATCCAATCTCGAGCCAGACTTCAGTGGATGTCTCTCTGCCTGGACGGAGTAACTACATGCATTTTGCAGATGGGGATTAAGGCAAAATTCTGCGTGATAATGGGTATCCCGAACTCTTACTGATTTTCCATGGAAAATACTGGGGGAAAACTGTACTGAATAATTCAGAGAAGTGCAAACCATCTAACAACTGTGAAATGCCAGTGGAATCTCTTGGTCCTTAAGGCCAAATGATTGCTTTAGCAGGATGAACTATTGGCACGTGCATATGTGCACTTTGGAGGAAAAATGGCAGGTGCAGTGAGCACAACACTCCAGTTGTGATGCAAAGTTAGATCTCCAGCAGCAACTTAAATCTTTGTAGGAATATGCCATGGATGGAAAAGCCAAGGATATGCTCTGTGTCTTCTTGTACAAGGTTCAAAAACCACACTGTCACGTGTTCTGACAAGACACTACAATTTACTTCCTTCCATTCAAATGTCATTGAGTTCTTTGCCAAATGCTCTATGCTAAATGTTCAATTCTCAGAATATTGTGCATTCTGATATTTGAAAGAAATATTGAAAATTGAAATAGAATATGCTCAATCTTCTTTCTGTTTTTCTTTAACTTTTAGTAAGTTCTTTTGATTTTCATCTCTTATTCTTTGTATACCTAATGTCTAGGGCAATGTTGCAATTTAGAACATGAAGTGTGAAATATCAGTGTTACTACAGTGTACAACAGTGAGAAGGTGCTACTTCCATTGTACATTTTACAGACAGGGATTGCAGTTTAGCCTGCAGTTTCACACGGTGGGGTTCTGGCTCCCTGAGTCAAAAGGTACTAGAACAATACTAGAAAGATACTAAAAACAGTATAAAAATAACACTGAGCTAAATTATACAAATACATTATTAGAGAACAATATTACACACACTAGACCTTACCTCTTAACAATAAGTAACACTTTTAACTCCATTTTCCACTGGTGCTATGAGTGAAAGGAAATGTGTAACTCTGCCTAAAGAATCCCATAAGCTCATGAAGGTGAACTCTGATGGGGACTCTACCATGTTCCTCAGGAAATTGTTCCAGTGATTAATTACTTTCATTGTAAAAAATGTCTTTCTTATGTCAAGATGAAACCTCTACTGAAATCTCTTCTAAAATCTCCTTTACCTTCTTTGGTAAACCTTGGTAAAAAAATAATGTGTAGCAGAGGACAGGGCTTTGTCTGCAGACATAATGGAAATTACATTAATTTTATCACATATATGTATCTACCATGGGACAATATTTGCCTTTACACGTGTATCTGATCGGTAAGATCATATTAAGAGATGACAGTTCTGCAAAACACAATTTCGATATCGGTTTAAGAGACATTCTTAAATTTTCTTACAGGCTGTAAGGATGCATATACTAGGAACATGCAGAATTATATGGAATACAATCTAAGCATATATTTATTTTACCTTCATGTATGTCACAGTAACTGTAACTGTCATGCTAGGCCTGCAGCAGAAGACAATTCTAATAAAAAAAAATGTCCAAAGAGGTTGCTCTTTAGTGATTTAATCTGAATTTGAAATCTTAAATTTACATTTTTATCAACAGATTTTCATGATTGTCCTACTGGTTCTGAAACTACTTTCCAAATTATCTTAATGGTCTAATGATAAAATAGTTTCTTTTTTTCTTTTCCTACCATGAAATGTTTTTTTTTTCTCCAGCTGTAGTTAACAGAATGTAAGAATGAAGATACAAACCCTGTGTGGTATTTTGGAGTGTGCTTAACTTTGTATGAAAAATGCTCTGTGATGGAATTATTTATTATTATTATTGATATGAATTAAAAATATATGCCTGATTCTTCTACATCTCTGTTTTCCTTCAAACACCCTGACTTCTCATAATGGAATCAGCGGAACTGAACTTCGTATCAGCTATCCAGAATAGATCACTATGCTCCTAATCTCAGAGAATCTGAATCAAGATCCTTTTCTGATGCCAATATCTCTATTATAATAATAAACTTCTGGTTACCCACTGCAGTAGTCTTTGATAAATATATAACAGGACTGCCAGTGACACTGTTACTCTGTGTTTTTACAACTTACCGAGGTCATTTAGAATATTTTTGAGAAGTGAAATAAATACTTTTTTCCCCCATTACTTAATAGATTTCTGACCCTCCTATCAATTGAGTATCTCTTCCCCTCTCTCTCAAACATTTTTCCCAGCTTGCCAGGGATGAAAAGGGATAATGTGAGCTGAACAATGGAGGATGAGCAAGTGGGAAGGCACATCAAACAGTTCAGCACAATCCAATAAAACAGGGAGAGAGAGACTGAAAATGAAGGTTGCATCAGACTAGAATTTATACGTGAAATGATTGCAAATTGCTGACACACATCCTGGGGCTTGTGGATACCACAGTTTGAACGTGTGTTGTCATTAAGCTTTTAGGACTTTCTAAAAGATATATATACTGCCGTAAAAAATTCAGCATTCATTCATATAACTTGTGAGATAAAACACTCTATTTTTCGAAATAAAGGCTCATCTCTCATGTTAAAACACAAAAGAAACCCAGCATTTCTAGGGGTGGGTTCATGCCACCTTGACACAGAGCTTTAGAGTGATTCAGATGAGCTGCAACCGTGAGAGCTCAGAGTTGATGCCCTCATGCTATCTTTCAACACCAGATGGCACACGACTAAACTTCGCTGCCTGAATGAAGGAAGGCAATTAAATGTCTAAACATACATACACAGAACCATTTTAGATGTCCCCAAAGACCTGAGATACCCACATGAGCTGGTATGTATCACACAAGGTCTGTGAGAGTTCTGTGAAGTGTCATATTGGGAAAGTCAGGATACCCTAGGACTTCTAAAGTACTAGTAGGTATTTATCGTTAAGCACTGGAAATATTCAGTACAGAAGGCACTCATTTTCCTACAGACAAACATCCAACACCACTTGGGAGTTCCTGGGGAGTCTGAGATGCCTCGATAGAGCAGAGAGGTGCAGCACAGCCCCGATGTGAAGCCTGCACTGCTCTGGAGCAGCAGCAGCTCTGGGCCAGATGAGGCTCCTTGTGATTTCTGAAGTGACAAGGTAGTCCCTGCTTTTCATGAAACTGAATCCTGCTTTGTGCAGCTAGGTGTGGGCTAAATGTCTGTAGATGGAGTCCCTGCTAAGATGTACTTAATGTCATCTTGTGTTTGCAGAATTGTTGCATGTTCAGCAAGTCTGCCTGACAGTGTGCATCCACCACTGCCACCATCACCTCATTCCTTTTAAAGAACAACCTTGTCACTTTATGTAAGCCCTAAATATCCTGGTTTTTAAGTCAGGTTGCCACTAGGCTTTTGTTCAGATCAGCCATTAACGTTTAACAGCTTCAGTGGTGGTGTATGGAGTGTAAAGCAGTGGTTTTATAGTCCCAAAACTTTCCACCTCCCCAAGAGCATAGCCAATACATTTCCTTCAGAAGTAGGGCATGGGCATTGCTACTGCATGTCAGAAGTTAAACGCTGGGCAATACGTTTAACTCATGCAGATGAAAACTTTTTGCAAAGGCGTTAACATGAGGAAAAGGAAACACACATTGCCCCAGCTTGCACTCTGTAATAGACTCACAGGCACCTCTAAGTCCCCCCATGGCTGTGGAAGAGGAAAGTCCTTACCCCAGTCAACCTCTGACAAACGTAAAATGCAATTTCTGATTCAGAGACCCATCAGCTGATTCTTCTGGTTCATATGGTCTGGTTTTGGAATCCTCTAGGAGCTCCTCTGTATTGTAGCCATGCACATGGCCTTTGGTGCAATTTTGTTCAGGTTTTCCATTTGTGCAGACAGCACTGCCTGTGTCCCACCGCACAACACAAAGCTCAGGGGCTGCCCAGGTGCAAGAACCAAGTATTTATACCCAGTGATGAGACACCTCCGGAGCCTTCAAGCTGAACAGTCCCAGCCTTCTCAGCCTTTCCTCAAATAACAATCTCGCAATCATCTTCATTGTCCATTGCTGGACTTGCTCCAATACGTCCACGTTGGCCCAGAACTGGACCCAGCACTCCTGGCATGACCTCACCAGTGCCGAGCAGAGGGAAGGATCAACCCCCTTGGTCTGCTGGCACCACTCTGCCTCTTGCAGACCAATGCACCCCAAATAACTGGTGTCCAGCTGGGCTTGGGCTGCTGATCACAGCTCTTTGAACTCTGTCATTCAGTCAGCATTCAAGCCACCTCTCTGTCGATTGATCTAGCACTATGCCAATCCTGCTGTAAAATGAACTGTGCAATAAACCTTCAGGTGTGGCAAATACTGCAAAATGATCCTATATTAAGCAAGTTGACTTGGTGAATCTATATTATGACAACTACATTTTTAATGGGTCAAAATCAATCTTTGATACAGGTAAAATAATCATGATAAAGCCAATGCAATTTAGTTTTAACTAAGCAGAACTGGTGTGGTTTCTTCTATGTTCTTAGAATGTTTCCTTTATACCTAAGAGGTAAGAAGCCATTCTAAAAGCAAGGATTGAATTTGTTTCACATGTTTTTTAGAACTAGATTTGTTTATTGGTTTAGAAAGCATTTGTCTCTGTATATGTGCATGGGGAATCTGGTACAAAAGCTATTGCTGAAAAGCATTTAATTCAATACTGATGAAAAGCCTAGCACATGGAATTATTGCTGCATTGTTGGATGCAATGCCCATTTCTGGGGCTTAAATCCTACACTTCCAGACTGAAGTGGAAGTCCATCCTGCCATGTGACTGGGAGGCACTGAACCAACCTGGCAACATTCCTGACTATTACCTATATCACCAAGAGAAAAATGTAACTCTTTAGAAACATCTTTCAACAGCAGAAAGAAATAGATAAGTACTTCATAGTAAGGTCCTTACATAGGTATTCATTTAGCACCATGATGCAAAGATATGAATCACACTTCACTGAAAGGTTACATTTTAAAAAATTTTCCAATTTATGCAAAACTCTTGAGATCGATCCTTCTAAAAAATGGAAATACCCCTAACATTTCTTTAAAAGGAGCTCACAGTAGAAAGGATGCCTCTTCAGAATCAATCATAGAATCAGCAAACATCAGAATAAAGTTTCATTAGGAGCTCACAGTAGAAAAGGAGCTCACAGTAGAAAGGATGCCTCTTCAGAATCAATCATAGAATCAGCAAACATCAGAATAAAGTTTCATTATGTTTTCTCTTAAAAAAAAAGTGAATGAGGATGAACTGCCAGCAATCCATCACAATGAGCAGAGTGTATTCAGAGAATTGGATGCCCAGTTAGAGTGACTTCAACCTCACTAAGAACACAACTGATTCCCAGAAATAGAATGCATCTAAAATTGAGTCCTGTGCCTTCAAAATCCCAACTACCATAAGCCAAATCACTTGGTATTGAATGTTATCTACTCTTGTGGCATCACTATTTAAAAAAATATTTCCTCCTCCGTGTCAGGTACAGCCATTTTGCAATTTGAGAATCTCTCTCCTCTTTTTAGAAAGTGGCTGGTCTACAGCTGTTTGTTGTTCTGCACTTTGCTTTAGCTTGGTAAAAACATACATAGAGGAAAGCAGAACAACATCAACACGAGAATGCAAATTTTGGTTAACTCCCAGCTTACTTGTAAGCCATACCACTAATTTGGGATGCCAGTATTTTGGGATAGGAGGTAGCTTCCTTATTGAAAATCTGCCACACATTCTGATTTCATCTTTTGCTTAATAATGAGTGGTGGGAAACAGAGCAGATTTTGAATAGTTCCTCATTTTTTAGTTAATTTATAAATACAATTAAATCACAGACTGCATAGTCTTTTTCGACATGTCTTTGTACTTTGCAAAGTTTTTTGTTTTTTTTTTTTTTTTTAAAGCACTTTTAAGCCATAATTTTATCCGTGTAATAAAGTGGCATCCCTGCATGCTCTTTTGGTTTGGCAAATTCTAAATTCAGGGTGAGTCAAGATGACATGAGGCTCAAGCTGAAGGATGTGTGATCTATAGAACAGATTGCTCTCAAAGGTGTGAAATCAAACACCCTGTTACTCAGGCTATGCCTACAAAAGCTTCCCGAGGCTTACATGAAAAGCAGTTTTGGGTGCTCCGAGGGACACGAGCCAGCCCTGCGCGGAGCCCCAGCCAAAAAGCTGCGCTGGAGGCAAAGCACACCAGCGTGGGTTCAGGGCTGTGCCAGCTGGGGATCCAGGGCTCCTGCTCGGGAGCCGTTCGGGTGGAGCCGGGACACCGCTGCCGGCAGAGCAGCGCTGCCGCTCCCCAGATCATCTTCCCTGCTGACAACAAAGCCTGCAGCAACCCTTCCTCCTCCCGCCAAGCGCGGGCTTCGGGAGGATGACAGCAGAGTGCTGCTCCCAACTACCCTCCCACAAGCAGTGGCTGAGGCCTGTACAAGGGAATTATACCAAAGAAGTGTGGAAGGCTTCATGAAACTCGGTGCAGCTCCCTTGTCTCTCCTCCCCACTGTTCTCTTGTAAATGTCTGCCTTTTTTTCTTCTATGATACTTAAACACAGCTCTTATGTCAATTGGTCCTGATTGATCATTAAACATTTAAGTAACATTTTACTAACTACCACACATTTCTCTGCATTTGTACTTGAGATTCTAGGATCTAACACCAGGACAAACTGTGAGAGGGTTTTGCATATTGCTGGAATCACTGTTCCATTTCTTTCTGAGAATATTATTTCCTGACGCTGGACAAGCTACTACAATCAAGAGCATGCAGTACTGAAATAACAAAAAAAAAACCAAAAAAAAACCCAACAACAATTTGGAAGGCTTTTTCTGCATTTAACTTCCTAAAATTTGGTCGAGATCTCACAAAATCCCCTTCAAATTTCTCTGTCCAGTTTTTGGAAGTCCAATACATATATGAAAAGCATATTGATACAAGCTATAAATGCAGCAAGATGCTGGGCATCCTGATTTTCAAGGACACTGCTGCAGTCTGCAAATGCTCTCCCCATTATTACAATCCCAGGCTCAGTTTACACTGATTTCAGATGAACAGTAGAGAATGAAGTCTTCACCTGTTACTAAAATATTGAGTTTATGTGTCTGAAGGGTAGATTAAAGGAAATTAATTTAAAGTAGCATTAATAATTTCCTTTTCTGATAAGCTGAATTTCATCTTCTGTATCCATAGCGAAATGGAGAAATAGTTTCTGCATCAGATTATTTCTCCTCAGATAAACACGAGGATACAATCCAAATAAATGTTTTGTGTTATTCAGTGATATCACAAAAAATACATTGGACTGTAACACAAGGATTTTCTGTTTGCTGTTATTCAGGTTGGTTTGCTGCCTGGCACAAATTACCCGCTTTTCCTTCTCAGAGGTCAGTTCATCTGCCTGTCTCTTCTTTGTCTTCAGTTGTGTGATCTCATCCACTAGAGTTTGCTTCTCATTACAATAAATTTTTACTTAATGAAGAAGGTTATTTTAACAGGAGCAGTTCTGGGTTTTTGGGTTCATTGGCTGTTTTTTTTGTTTGGTTTGGTTTGACTTGGGTTTTTTTTTTTTAAGGTCTTTTTTTTTAATCCTTATTTGATAAGCACACACTGGCAAAATTAAAAACATTTATGTAACAAGCAACTGGGATAATTATAGATCATTTTACCCCACAGGTAGATCTATTATTTCTTTAATCAAGGTATGCATATATTAAGTGTTACCTGTACCAAAGCTTGTAATAATTGAAATGATGGATGTTTACTGCACAATTTAAAATCTCTTCTGATTGCAGAATTGGGTTTGGCCTAGCAAAGGCCTTTGTTGCTGTTATTATTTTAGAACCAAATTAATTGTGCTCTTTTAAATTCTGTATTTAATTTCTACTCATTTTATCTGCCTACAGTTGTCTCTTTTGCAGACTGCCTTCACCACTGGCTGGTCCCATTCAAGCCTATTCAATGGCCAGCAAGGAAAAGTTAAGTAAGCCCCATAACAATACAGATTGCTATTTCTGCTCCCATTCTATAGAACTATAAGACATCACCAAGGAGAATAGAAAAGTTCATACTAGCTTTTATCCTAAAGTGAACATTATTTCTGTGTTGATCGCATGTAAATAGACTCAACTTCAGTACTTTAGATGAGAAATACTAACACTGATTGCCATGATGTATTCAAGCTGACACAGTAACTGATCCAAGGTTGTTAATCCAGTACTTTTCCTGAGAAAACCTCAGAATTTTTTTCCAATAACCTTGGTAAAATATAATCAAAAGTTTCTTTAGGCTTTTCTAATACACAATTACATCATTGTTCCCTTTTGCATTACTGAGACAGCTATGAAGGAGCAGTCCACTGCTTTACCACTTGATGGTGCCAAATGTTTTACACAATCAAAGCTAAAAACACTTTAAAACCAGATCATCTTTTGAAAAACAGTTTAAGTTGAAGCTTGAATTGTATTTAATTTCCATGGCAAGCATACATTCGCCGTTTGATATCAGGGATATTTGAAGATTAGGCATTATCATTCACTCTCTGCAAATTCAGCACTGAAAATTATTTTAAATGTGCGTATCTTGTGTATATCTTATATATATGTGTGTGTGTGTCTATATCTTAAATACCAGCACAATCTTCCAGTGATGCCTCTGGCCTCCCCCTCTTTGATGCTGAGCTACTTGGTGTTTACACCCTCTAGGTGAGGACAACTAGGCATGTACAGATGTCCAGCCTGCTCCTTTTTCCCATATACATCACTGACAGTGTGTCTACTCCACAGGCATCTCCTTTCCCAAATCAGCATCATGTCCTCTCCATTTGCAACACTCTCATTTATATTTGAGTCCAGGATAAAATTAGCTGAGCTGAGCAGGTTGACTCAGCAGTGAAATGTGACTGACTCATAGCCCTTGGCTTAGCATCACCATGAGCAGAATTTGGCAAGAGCAAGCACAAGATTGTTCAGGGGGCTCTTAGCTTCAGTAAGCACAGAGAATTTAGGTAGGATTGATTTGATATTTAGGACAGTGAACTATGCTAGGGCTTAGCAGCAATTCAGCATCAGAAGAGGAACAATGATTAGAAAGGATATGGGTGGAGATCTGTGATTGTTCCTTAGGACTTGGGTGTAGTGAAAGACAGTGGGGTGAGAGAAGGCACTTGTATGTACTTGTTAAGGAGGCTGAAGGCAGAATTTACAGGCAAGTTGACATTTTGGTGTAGTGTGGCTGACTTTGGAGAAATTACTGGAAGGAGACTGCCCAGGTGCTGCTGCTCCTAACCTTTTGCACACAGCATTTTTTAGGGCACACAGGAAAGATCTCAGCAGACTTGCTCTGCTCCAGGATGGATATGAACAACATACTGTACATTTACAAACTCCTCTTGAATACTCATTTCCCTAAGGGCTCTTATGAAGTTGTAGTGAGCATTCTGTGCAGGTCTCTTTTACATCCCACAGGGAGTTTGTGGGCTATATACTTAACAAGTTTGTGGGTACCTTCTGAAAGTATAAAAGAGGGAGAAAATTTTGCATCAAGGTAGATTTGCAAAGGGAAACTGAAAATTACGGTAAATGCAGAATGAAAAAAATGTAAGGAGGGAAACTGAAGAAGGCCCTTGTCTCAAGGACATCTTGAAGATATTAGGAAGCTGCTTAGCTGCAAGAGAGTTACATCAAGGTGCAAGCCGAGGTGTTGAGTGGGCACTATTCCGTGCACTTGGGCAATTAACCACCAGTCCTGTCCTGTGAAAGATGCCTTGTGACTTGCTGCAGATGGGGAAAGGGATTTAGCTACACTTCCTGACATCTGTGCTATGGTAGAAGTGTCTCAGCCGTGTCTCTGCAATCATCTTCACTCCTGCTTAATTTCTGATCTCCTGATTAGCTTCTGATCAGAGTGGGATGTTGGTGTCAGAAACTATGTTCAAAAATGCCAATAACTTACACAATTCTCAGAGTATTTGCAAAATGTGTTTGCATAATAATCTCATTACTATTATGCATGGCATCTATCTGCTAATTTTGTATTTTTAAACTGATTCACGAAAGTCTAATTAAATCATATTAAACAGCACCTGTCCTCAGCCAGTGCTCTAACCCAAGAACTTGAATACACAAGCCTGTTAGAACACAATTAGAATCAAATTGTGAAATCACACAGCTGCCTCCCCAACTCCAACATGCTCACAAAGCACTTTTCAAGGCAGGTTTTTCCTGGAAAACAGCGAATGCTTCCAGCTGCTCTGTTCCAGTTTTTCATCTGTTGTGCTGAAAAGAGCACATAGTAATTAAAAGTTCAATTTGTACTATTCTATTGAAAGAATGTTTCTGTCAGTTCTGTGGCAAGACCTCAACTGTTACTGCTCTTCTACGCAATTCTCACTTTTAGCACCCACCTGTTTAGCTGGGATGGGCTCCTGGTTTCAGCCTAGCACTTCTGACATGCCCTAACATGTAAACTTGCATTCCCAGCTAATAAACATAGCTGTCCTGATCCTAGGTCACCTATGGTGGGAAGGATTTATTAGCATGGATTGCCACACCACGGTTGCACATACAGTTCAATACATCATTGTTGACAGTGCTGCTGCTTAAATGTGTGTGAGAATTAATGTATGAGCCTACTGCAATCAGCTGAACACGATTAAAAAATTGCTGGTACTTAAAAGGATTCAAATTACACATGTACCTATATATAATGTACATAGCAACATATACTTTAATGTAATAACTAATACTGCAACCTGAAATAATGCATATGTGTGTGTGTATATATATGTAAACTAGAGGGAAAATAATCTGCATATAAGAAATACACTGATTATTTTACTGTTTTACAAAGCAAAACAAATCACTCAGTCTAAAAGTCTGGCTATACATATATATGTCCACAATGTCAATAAGCAGGCTGAATTTTTTTCTGATGAGTTAACTTACTAGTGTGAGTGGAAAATGACAAGCAACGATTTTTCCTTCTGGAAAAAAATCTGCCCTTTAGTTCTCAAGGTGCATAAGAAGTCGGTGGATGGGTGAAAGTGGAACATTTTGAGTCATTTAACAAGTGGGGTTTGAAAACTGGTTGAATAGAGAATACCAGAACTGTGAAAAAGGCCTGGGAAGGACCCAAGACTTTTCCCAGCTGGACATGTATCAGCAGTTTACTTATTGGTACTTAGACGGAAGATTCTTTTCTCTTGCCAGAATATTAAAATATTAAGCTTCTGCCTGGTGCATAGTTTCTTGCAACTGTTTTGGAAGCAATAATCAAGAGGGCTCTTCACTGCTGGAGATGGTAGACTAAAATAGAAAGAGTAACTGCTATAATTGGAGCTATTCCTCAGATTATTGTATTGAGGAGACAGGGTATATCTATATATAGGTTTGTAAAGTGAAACAAAAATCTATGTTTGAGAAAACATGGAGTAACAAATAATCAAAAAAAAAAAAAAAAAAGAAGAAGAAGTGTCAGAACTAATTTTATTTCCAGAAGGAAGAAAAAAGTTAATCAGGAAGAAATTGAAACAATCTCCTAGATTCTAGAGTGTCTTCACCCTGTCTAGCAACCTACTCAGATCTCACTTCAGTACAGACTAACTAGGATTCAGGAATGAGACCTCGGTGTTTGAGTGGGAGTTTCAAAGAACTTTCACTTCCTTACTCACTAGCAGTCAAAAAAGCCAATCATGCATGAAAGATGATGAAGCCATTATAAAATTCCTTATTTTCACAGATATTCAGGACTTCGTGTGTGTCTCATCTATGCTCTGTACTGCACCACCTTTCTCAAAAGACAAAAGTAGAGCTGGAAAAGGACTGGAGAAGAGCAATAAGAACAGTCAAAATATTGGAAAAATTTCTGCTGTGTGAGCACCTCACAGACTGAGGCTCTTTAACTTGGAAAAGACATGCTGGGTGAAGGAGAACATTTACATAATGTTATATAGAGCAGGGACACACAAGTCTCACAACATGGGGGCAGTGGGCAGGGGCTGACAGTTCACTGTCTCTTCCTACACAGTGCATATTGGATTCTAGTGGTAATTCCAAATTAAAAAAAACCACTGATTCAGGTAATGTGTGCTAACTTTGCACCTCCCTTGCTGTGGGATATCGTGATTAATGAAAATTTGCATTTGTTCAGAAGTTCTTGGGAAATTTAATTTAAAAATACCTGTAGGGTCAACAAAACACAAAAATACCACTTCTTCCCCAGAAGAACCTGCAGAGTCTCCAAGAGTGCTTGGCAAGTTCTGACACTGCTCAAGTGGTGTGCTACCAGACTCTGATCCAGCACAGCTGCTGTCACAAGCTCCCAAGGACCAGGTTTTGATTCAGGAACACTGTTGCAAGCTACTAGGAGAACACTACAGTGTCTGGGGGATCAGAAATCTGCCCCAGCGTGGCTGTTCCCACACTGTTCTCTCTGTGCTGTCCAAACATCCACAGTCTGGTGTGAAATATTTGACACTTCCAATTGAAAGGTAGAAAGGGAATGAAAATCTGTTAGATTAATGACATGTGACCAAGAATTGGAAGCAAATATGTTGCCCTCTGGTAGCTAAACAGAGGATACTTATGATCAGTTTACTAAAATGAAAGTGGTCTGTTAAATTGTGGGTGTGGGAGGGAAAGATAATAAAAAAATGCATTTGTGAGACTGAAAAAAGTATTTATCATCTACAATCTCAGTCTGGCTATTTTTTTTCTGCTGAATACTCTTTCTGTTGAAAAACACTCTTTTACTTTAGTGCCAAATGGAAGTTATCAGCTTGAGATCATAATGCTTAGAAGAAAATATGTAGTGTTTTATGGTGAAAGTTTCATTCACCTTATTAACTGAATGTTTCCATGCAAGCAGTCAGCCATCTGCCTTATTGTTTCTCAGGTTAATCTAGTAATAATCTTAAAAAATGAAATAAAAGTCCATATTAAAAATGCATTCAGATAGAAATTTGCACACTTGGTGTCTGATAGCCTTCCACAAAGTCAGCATCAAACTGCTGTCACCTTCTTGCTGAAAGCGGTAAGTCCATACATGCTAAAACTTTGAATTATGAGTATGTAACATTGGTCTCAGCCTCTGTAATACCTACAGTAATGTTTCAACTAAATTAGTTCTAGCTAGTTCGATTGATAAAGCATGATTGCTGTTTGTGAGTAGCATCATTTACCTAAAAATATAATTTTAGACATAACATCTAAACATACCAGTCCAAAAAATACCGTCCACCACGACAATTTTTAGAATAAATAATGGAATGCTACGCAATTTTCTTTCTCACATTTTAAAAGTGCTGGGCCATTTTCAGCTGGCCTTGACTCTTATGCTTGTTTATTCCTAGTTGCTGCTACATAGTTCCTATCTAAAAACCTTTCCTGGTTCCTACGAGCCCCTCTAGAAAGATCCTGGTTATTCAGCGTGACTTGGAACTGGACTCGTTTACATTCCAAACCACTGCTTTGTTTGTATCCAGGCGCATCAACGGGTGGATGTCTGAGGCTTCTCCAGGCACAGCATCGAGACGATGCTGTGGACCTCTGGCTTAGACACACGTTCAGAGGCCAACCAAGAAGCAGCAGGAAACACCTTCTGTTTGTGACGGACTGGGGTTAATCTGCGGAGACCCAGAGCCTCTCTGCCGAGGCAGTGACTTACTGAGGACTGGGTGAGACACGACGTGCTGCCTCTGATAAAAGTTTCCGAAGCATCAGCAGCATCATGTGGTGGGTGAACACATCTTTCTTGTGCAGTTTCATACAAAAATGGGGGGTAATGCTAAAGGGAGGTTCAACTACCTTTGAACTCATGCACAATAAGATGGACAGTATGCGTCAGGCTAAACTCTATTTTGAAAATGTAGTTATAGCCCACTGTTTTGCAAAAATCTTTCAAAGATGTGTGCTTTTACCACCCACTTTTCAAGCAGTTCCTCGCCCTTTAATATAGGAGTTTGGGCAGCATTCTTCACACACTTAAGGCTAATGCTAGGCTCCCAAGTACATGGCATCTTTTCAAAAATACCTCGCATCTATCAAATCCACTGCTGTCGGTCACATAGTGACCCTACCCCATTTCAATGCCTTTCTGAACAGTACTCTAGTAGTCCAATTTAGTTTTCTGTTCATGAGAAAAGAGCACAATATTCTTATTCAGTGAAATCACTGCACTTTTTCCTTTTCATTACACGAAACATGTCTCATAAAAATGCCTTAATTTGATTTATAATAATGAATATGCTTGATGTGCTCTTCTTCTCCAAGGTAATTTTTAACTTTTGTTAACTCCTGCACAAATTCATTAAATGCCTGGTCACAGAAGAGCACATCCTACAATATTACTTAAACATGATGTAAACCACTAACACACAATAAAAGTAATGCCACAGCTCCTAACCCAGTTGATCATCTCCCTTTTCTGGCATGGTGGGCTGTCAATAAAATAAGCAGGTATGAATGTGAGAGATTTAGCAAAATGAAGTGCTTTGTCTCCTAAGGCTCCATATATTTGCCAAGATAACCAGACTGAATAAGAAAGCTTTTCCTTCATTTAGTTATATCAAACTATATACGGAATATATTATAATAATAATAATATATTTATATGGACTATATATAATAATGTACCTATATACAGAAAAAGGCCTTTGAAAGTGAACTCTTACCTTACTAGTTTTAACATCTATCTAGGTAAGGAGACAGATTTTGGTGAACTGCATGGCCTAAAAGACATGATGAACTGAACGATAAAAACACACAGTTAAGCTTAGCAAGAGTGCAGTAACTTGAAATTATTTTAACAAGTTCTTAGAGTTTGACATCATTTTAAAACACCTTTTTTACTATAAAAAAATACCCAAAACATCACAACTCTGAAATATTTCAGGCTAGACCATTTACAGAATAAATTTAATCAACAGTTATTTACCACAAACTAGTAGATCCATGGCTTTTTTATTCTGCACAACTGTGATGATAACAAGTAAAGTTTGCTAAGTTTTTTGGTTTGTTATATAAATGCCACATTTTTTAAAATATAAAAATAAAGAAAATTAATTTTATTTAATAAAAAAATGAAAACCAATATTATTTATTTTTATTAGCAGTTTTTGATATCCTTCCCTAGCAATTGTTTGGCTGGTGGCACACACAGCACCAGAAAGGGATTAGAAAATTCAAGTTACAGGAAATTTTTACTGGAGATTCATGTATATTCAGACTCAAAGCTTGAAGAAATAGTCTCCAGGAAATATCTGGTCAAAACTATCAGTACTTTTTAATTTCTATTCCTAGCTCAAGAATTTATTCTGTGTTTGTCCATGTACCTCTTCTCATCTTTATACTTTTTCATACACACTGCAAGTAGCATTATCCAACTTACAGCTGGCTGACTTTCCGTGATCTAATTACCATTGCTGTGTTTTAATATCAATGTTCAAAAAATGAAACCTCCCAATGAAATTAAAGGGAAAACCTTACATATGTGCATATGAAAATCTCCATTTTATCCTGGGACTCTAAAGAAATGAGGCTTAGAATACTACATTGTGTGGTGGCCTAGAGTAACCATGCTCAAACAGGATTTTTGAAAATCAGTACCTGGACAAAGGTGACTGAAGTAGGAGAGCTTCAGCTGGGAGAAAAGAGTGAAGCACTCAGTCACCACTTCGTGGTGGGCAGCCAGCCTGCCTGCCAGCTCCTGAAAATTGGTCTGGCAACCATCCCAGCTCAAGTAGATGATCAACTGGCCCCTGTGTGCTTGGGAAGAAGGTAGAGCATGTGGTAATTCTCGCTTAGCTAGAGATGGGGAGAAGGCAGTTTGTGTGACTTTAGGGAACATGGCAGAACCAGAGACGTTTAACAGTGAGAGGTAAGTTCATATAGGCTGTACCAGATGAAGACAGGTTAGAATGGAGGGGCACAGAAAATAAATTCACAAGAAAACAGACTTTTTAGTTTTTCCATTCATGGAACTGCTAATTTTAAATATGGTATGCCTAACAAGCTCAGGAACCCGCAGAAACAATGACAGGACTCTGCTTTTAATCACTGAGCTCTACAAATGGTTTTGGGCACATCAGTCTAATGTGGTCAGTTTCTAACCTACACAATGTACATTTCTCATCAGATGTGCCTTCATGACAGTAGTTTTCCTTTAGCTGGTAATCCTATTTCGCGATCATCTTTATAACTTAACCTTTTTTTAGTTCTCGTTTCACTTTTTAATATACACAAATTTAAACCAACAACCATCTTCCAGGTCCTTGTTCTTATCTTAAAGGAGGTAGATAATCATTATATAAAAATGCAATTACTAAAGCAAATAAATACATTTGCACATTGGAATGCAGATAATTCAGCGCCAAAGAATGCAATTGAGATAAGCAAATTAGTGAAAGAGTAATAATAAAAAAGCCCTATAGGTGTACATGGACAAAACAGGCAGCAGTTAAATTACTTCACTACGGTTCTTTCGTTCTGCAGCATGACAAACCAGCAAGGAATGAATAATGCTGTTGGCTTGCTGTTATCTACCTACAGATGAGAAGATATCACAGAATCACAGAATGGGTCAGGTTGGAAGGGACCACAGTGGGTCACCTGCTCCAACCTCCCTGCTCAAGCAGGGTCATCCTAGAGCACATGGCACAGGCTTGGGCCCTGATGGTTCCTGAATATCCCCAATGAGGGAGACTCCACAACCTGTCTGGGCAACCTGTTCCAGTGCACGGCCATCAGCACAGCGAAGGTATTCTTTGTCATATTCAAGTGGAGGTTCCTATGAGTCTGTTTTTGCCTGTTACCTCTTGTCCCATTGCTCGGCACCACCAAGAACCTGGTTCCATTCTCTTGGCACCCTCCCTTCAGATACTGAGAGACATCGATGAAGTCCCCTTTCAGTTGTCTCTTCTCAAGGCTGAACAGGCCCAGCTCCCTCAGCCTTTCCTTGTAAGAGAAATGCTCCAGTCCTCTCATCACCTTTGCAGCCCTCCACTGGACCTGCTCCAGGGGCTCCATGTCTCTCTTGTACTGAGGAGCCCAGAACTGGACACAGCACTCCAGATGTGCCTCACCTGGGCTGAGCAGAGGGGCAGGGTCACCTCCCTCCACCTGCTGGGAATGCTCTTTTAGTGCACCCCAGGATACCATTGGCCTTCTTGGCCACATGGGAACAGCGCTGGCTCATGGACAGCTTGTTTTCCACCACGACATCCAGGTCCTTCTCTACAGAGCTGCTTTCCAGTAGTTTGGTCCCCAGCCTGTACTGGTGTCTGAGGGTATTCCTCCCCAGATGCAGGACCCTGCATTGGCCTTTGCTGAATTTCAGATGGTTAAAAAAAAAAATATATATATATGTACTATTACAACATAAATTGTTACATAGTACATATATACTTTTAAAAAAAGTAAGAGCAAAAGCTTTCATACCATAGTAATACGATCATGCATACATATAATAAACTGAAGCACATAAATGTATTTTTCTAAATTCTGTATCTTAAGAAATATTTGTTGGCTGAATTCCAGTAGGCAGAGAAACTATGCCAAAGGATGCACTTTTTTTTCATATCTTGATAGGTCTCTGAAATGATGATAGTTAAAATAATTATACTTAGCAATATGTTACCTTTATGCAGATTGACAGGACTGGGTCCCATAACTTCTTCCAGTGGCAAGACTGGGATGTGCAGAGCTCTGCTACGACTTGGCTGGACCTACAGCTGAGGGGGAGCCAGCACCCTACACACCAAGTCCAGGGCAGTAGGACCTGCTGAAGTTCTCATGCACACACCCCACACTTACCCTTCAAACAGCTGGAAAAATGGCAGCTCAGGACAGGTTGCCACATTCAGCTCAGATTCAGCCGCTTCTTTTTCTGAGAACTCCTCATCTGACAGGCTGTCAGGTGAACAAACAGATCCGGCAGAGACAGCTGCTCCACTTATCCACCATCAGGCTGACAAGGGGTCCCCACAAAGGCTGACTTTTATGAAGTACAATTCTGACAGCCATGTTTAGTCCTTGAATGCTCCGTTGTGGGAAAGGAAAAGCCAGCCTTTCTCTATCTTGTCTCCTTTTACTGCTACAGGAGAGATAACATCGTACGATCATTTCCAAGGTTCAAAGCCATAAAACAGCTAACTCAAGATTACAATACATAAATAAATGATAGCTCAATGGAGGCTCAGTGTTGCCTGAAATCTAAGTAATATGTTTGTTAAAAATAGCATCAAAAGGGGAGTGGTGACATACAGTGCTTGTTGTAAACGAGTTTGAGAAAAAGGCAACCGCAGACACCAAAGGTCTGAAACATAGAAGGCATTACTGGAAAGCTCTGCTGAATTAAAGTTTGTTTGATTTGGTAAAGGTTTGTCACCGAGCTGTTTATTATTAGCTCTGACTTGTCCATCACCTCATAAAAGTCAGATGAAATTAAAATGAAGCCATGTTTTCGAAAGTATTTTTTAATAAGTAATAAACATATGGTCAAACTAAAGAGTAAAATAGACATTGTTTGAAAATAAAAAGGTTGAAATTAAGAAGAGGGGAGAGCTGTGAAGAGATGCCCAGGGCAGGCTGGGGCAGAGGGAGACTGCGGACATGTGTCCTTCCCAGCACTGCTTCTCCCACACACCATTTTCTGCTCCGTGAAGTGTTCTGGGGTGAGGCACCAATGACTGGAGCTTGCCATTACTGTTGCTGGACAAGGTATGAGTTGAAAGAAGAGAACCTACAAGGCAGTTCTTAGGCAGGAAGGGACTGGACAGCTGGGGAGGAGAACCGGCCGTGCTTCCCCCTCAGTGGATGAAGGCAGCAATGCCCTGGCTGCCCCTGAGCACTGAAATGATGCTTTATCCATCAGACCATGCCGTGCTGTTGGGGGCGTGACTTGGGAAGTCAAGCACTATGGGGGTCATCAAAACCCTCTCTCAGCTGGCTTCAGCCTCAGGCTTCAGCCTCAGGGCCATCCCTCACCAGCCAGCACGTGCATACAGATTCCTTCACAAAATCCAAACAAAAAACCACCCTAGCTCCATGGTCCCCTCACCCCCCAAAGCAACCCCAAGGAAAAAAAAAAAAAACCAACAAACCACAACCAAAACAGGCTCACAGGTAACTTTTTAGATGCATCATGCACATGCTAAACAAAAAAAAAAAAAAATCAAAAAGATCAAAATGAGGAGTGTACAAGTGTTCAATTAGCAGCAGGGGAGTCTCTACAGAGTCACATTTAATCATACAATGCTGCTTTTCAGGCTTAACTGGCATTGTAATTTTATTTTGATTTACTGCACTTTTTCTCTTATCTACTTGGAGTCTTGAAAGACTGACCAATATTTCTTTAGCATAAAAGAGAACAAAAGAGAAATAATTTTCAAAATAAAATGGGATCGATGAAATAGAAGGCAGACAAAAGTGGGCAAGGGGCCCTTAAAATGGCATTTCATTTAGGAAGAAATATTTCTAGAGAAGTATTATTATTTATTTATGTCCAAGTTGGTCAAGGAGGAGAGGTCTGGGCCAGCATAGAACATGGATTTGGATACATATAACACTCTTACAGGATCACAAAAACAAAGCTTAGCTTCAGATTATTACAGTATTCCAGTCGGGGAAGTATTAAGGAAGATGAAAACAGCCTGGGAAAGGCTGTGATGATCATGAAAGCATCCAAGAGAGAGTAAGAGGACAAGCTAGGTGGAAATTAGGTTGAGAACATTGCTCAGATCAGGTGGAAAAAAACTAGCTGATGGTGAGATCAGTACATTACAAAGGGGGCAGATTTGCACCACTTCACAACTTTGCAACCTTCTATCTTCCTTATCAGCATCTCATCCATGGGAGAGCGTTTTCCATGGTCAAGTAGGATGGAAGAGGCCATTTCCCTCCCATCCTCATCGGATCACTGCTGGGATCCACTATGACATTACCCCTACCTAGGGAACTTCAATGCAAGAATTAAAACGACCTAAAAACACTGGGACAGAGTAATGCTTCAGGGAGCCCAAAGTCTCCTCTGACTAAGTAAAACCAGGTATCTGGGGAAGGATGCAAAATACTGCAAACAAATACTACTATCTACTACTCTTCAGGCTTCCAAACATTTTTGACTCAAAAGACTTTCTGGGCCAAACAGGGTATTCTATGCATTAAGTGACTTGCCTCTACTTTCTTTCCTGTAACTGCCCCAGCACTCAGGTCAACCCTCAGCATGTACAATATCCTTTGGCAGACTTCAATAGTCTTTCATTGTTTCATCAAGATTCACCTTTTTTTTTTTTTGTTACAGATCCCATCTGATCACTATTTTGTATTTCCTGTATCACTCAGAGACTCTTGGTACAAACAGGGTAACCAATATCTGTCAGTCATATCACTCCATGCAAAGAACCCGTCTCAATTTTGTTGTTGCCCAAAACCCATATATTTGATCACTGTAACTAGCTCTCATCTCTACAGTCCTGGGTAACTCACGATTGTTTATTACCCCATTGCTTACCTTTTTCTTTACATTATTTGCAAATATATTCGAGAGCAAAGCCCAAATAGAGGTCTCTGCAGAATTCAACCAGCATCCTCCCTTCATGGCAGAAACTATTTACTCCAATTGATCTGTATGTTCTGACCATACTATGCCCACCTTGTCCATGCGAGATCCTCCTTCTTAGCCCATGTCCAGATTTGATTTGAGGCTATTGCAAGGAATTATAGAACTTGCAGACCTGCAATAAACTTTGCATTGATAAGACTCTTTCATAAAAGCTGCATTGACTTTTTAAAAGCATTACAGCTTTACATGGTTGCTAATTCTAATTCAGTATTTCACATACTCCACAGAGCTTCATTTCACTGCTCAAGCCACACTACCAAGCAAATCATGAGAACCCTCAAAAGCACATGTCAATCAGCTGGAGCATGTAAAGATTACAATTCTGCATCTGTAATCTCTGTGGAGCACATTAGTCCTATTTACTTGGGGAGATACCACATTTATAATCAAAGTCTGCTGTCTGTCTTTTATCACACAGTTTGAAATTGCAAGTGAGAAGTTAGCCTTTAACTTCAGTTTCAGCTCTAGGGCTATCGATTTCTTTTGCTTGCTGACTATCCTTCCATTGCTGCACACTAGAATTCCTGCAGATAAGGAACCTCTGGTATGATGTCCTTGACATTTTGCTGCAAATCTGGACTGTTTTGGAGGGGGCTGGGGAGATGGCTGAAAGGTTTGTCCTCCACCAGAGGGACCAAGCATAGCCTCCAGATTTTGCTGCACATTTCTCAGTAGGGAATTGTTTTTCAGCTTTATTTCCTACAGACATGAAGTGTAGGTAATGGTGATACCTTGTCTGCCTGTTCACAAACGTGCAAGTGCAACTTCATAATTAGGTATAGCATTTAAAAATCACCAACGCATCAGACAACACATTCCACCCATATTGACCGCTCACCAAGTAGGGAAAGTGAACAGCTCCTTTCCAGAGAAAAGAGGCACCTGCTTCCATTAATGGGTTACCTATTTCAAGTTTACAGCTACAGACTGCTTTATCTAAAACCCTTTCAAAGTGATAGAGCTTTAGGAAGTAGTCATAACAAGGGAGTGGAAAAATTGGATTCCAGCGAATTTCTCCTCATTGTGTTCAGTTATTTTAAGCTAACATTTTAACATTTCATGAGATGGTAAAATTCTGAGTTGCATATTAAGATGCTTTTAAAATGAAAGCAGTAGCCAGAGATAACACCATGAAAGGGAGTATTTTACATTAAAATATTCACCACAGTAAACTGGCTTTTTACCTCTGCTTTCATTTTCAGTGTTAAAGCAGTTAAAGACTGAAGCAACTGTAATACAGGGTTTGAGAACACAAAGATTCTGAAGTTTAAATTATTTTGTGTGATTTTTTTTTAAAAGATTATATAAATATCATAAAAAGTATTACAGATTTAAGCAAGACTCCTTGGAGATTGTCAGCTATCCTTCATGCATAGAATTAATTAAAGAAAGAGTTCAACATTCAGGCAATTTCATTTTTCTTTTTCAAAACTTTATTAGGTTGACATTACTAGACGACATTGTCAATCCCCTTGTGTGCAAGTGAACGACCTCTACAATGTATGTTTCCCCACAATTAATTAATCAAATCCACTGTTCCCCGCCCCCATTTTTGAATATTGATTCTAAGATGGGTGAAGTGCATTCAAATGCTACTTTACATTCTTCCATTTTGTCATGGGGAAGCACTTTTTCAGTTTGCTGCTAACAGGGGCTTGGGATGTCAGTGTAAGTGAAAGGAATGCCTTTAAAGGAAACAAAGTACCGTAAGTTTTGTCTTACGAAATTCAGTCTCATACGAACACCAGATTCATTGCAGAATCTTTAAAAAACTGAACTGCCTACCGTGATTGTGTTTAGCAAAGAGAAGCAATACAGAGACATACCTACTACTGAATACTAGTGAGGTAACATTTTGAAAATAAAACTGTTAAAAAATTCACTTACTTTTGAAAGGTCCTGTCCAGCAGGACAAACATTGGCAGAACACCTTCCCTTGTATCCATGCATGTACACGTGCATATACAATCTGTGTCTACTACAGCTTTTTAAAGAACAAGATTTTAGTTATACATTCATCAGGACAAGTCTAAAGATCAGACATTACTATGGTAGATTCAACAGAGGACTTCAATGGAACCATCTTCATCCATCTCCTAAATGAAAAGGCACTCTGAAGAGGGTAATAGGAAATAATCCTTACAAAACATTGACATGAACTAAAGCAGCCACATGGGTAGCACACTCAACAGTGATTATTGGTATGCATTTAAAATACCAACTTGAAGATGAATTATTTGTAAAATATTGCCCAAGACTACTTAATATTTTCATCAAGTTATTACAGCATGAAGGCCATTGTTGCAATACTATGCAACAGAAAATATAGCATCAGCTAAATGCAAGACAAGGATAATGGGGACATTTTATCAGCATTTTGGTTGTGTCTGCTGGTTCTAGGAGAGATAAAATTTATATAAGGAAATAACTACTAAAAATAAACAGTAACTCATAAGGTTGAAGGAGTCTTTTGATTGATGGCATCTTCTATGATTGATGGCATCTTCTATGCAATGGATTATAGAAGGACCAAGTTTGTAATGCCTAAACATTTGAGATAATGCTGAAAAAAAAATCATTAAGGTATGTAGGAGTGACAATTCACTTAAAATTTTACTGCAGTATGGCTCTATTATCAAATTCCCTATCACCAAAACCTTCAGATATGCAAGCTGAATCCTAACTAAACAGTCACAGTAGTGTTAATAGCAACAGCTATACTACCACTTAATAAGTCCAGGGTGGGAAAAAAGCTCCTCCTACAATTCTGAAAAACTCAGGAATATCAGGAAAAGGTTCAAAGGAATACTCTTATCATCTTCATTTCCCTTCTTTCCTTTACAAATTCTCATTGGAGGAAATTGAACATAATAAAACCATTTTATGATCATGAATCTATAATAAACAGACCTTCTCAGTATCATTTTTCTTCTTACCCCCCATTAACTCAATTTCCTTCTGATAATTACCTCTTATACTTCATTTTTTTTTTTTTGACAGATAATTGCTACCACAAGCTCATGAAATTCAAGATAATTTTAGAAAAGCACCTTATTCCTGACTTCAATAATAGATGTACAGTAGTGGTATCAATGTTAGTAAGAACAAACAGGTCCTTTAGTAAATCTAGAACATAAAGGGCAAAATTCCACTGTCTTTTGGAAAAGGAAGTAAGAAGAAATAAACCCCACAACATCCATTTTGAAGCTATCAGAAGATGGCAATATGAGTAATACTTTTCCAACTCACACCTCCCACCCTGCAGAGAAGCACTGGGCAGAGATCCCAGAACTGCGGCACCATCTCCATGGATGGTTTTGTCCCCCCAGACACCCACCCCAGAGGAGTCACCAACTTGCATTAACAGGGTATGCTAATTCCAGTTGGGTAACACTGAAATGCTGTCAACCTGTTTTAAGTGCCAGCCTAGTTAGAGGGCACCTCCATGTGCCTTATTCCTTGGTGCCTCCATCTCCAAGAATTAGTGCAAGCAAGGCACGTGTGAGCCCCCGAGCTGGCAGGCACACCCACAACAGGCTGTGGTCTAATTGAACTTTGGCTGAATTCTCTTCTCCTAAAGGTTGCATTTCTTTCAGTGGTTGAAAACTCAGGGCTTATTATGTTGGAGGAGCCAAACTTACTCTAACAACAACTTAAGATGCATTTCTGCAGAAGGCTGAAAGAAGATGGCAGTCAGGGGGAGGGATGGGGGCAAAGAGCAAGTTAAAAAAACCTCAGAAATGAGATCATTAAAATTAAAATAAACATGCCAGATTACTATTTATAATGGGCTAAATTCTTCACTAACATAACATTTGTCAACTTTCTGAGCAAACCAATACTCATTACTTTGGCTTAACATAACTTTAGGAGTCCACAGAACAGGAATTCCCATATTGCTCTATTGAGGGATATGAACACCTTCCATTTGTTTCATGCAATAAGGCACTTACACATTTAAAATTCCTCTTTATACAAAACACAATAAATACCGGAATTCAAGTGTTGATTTCATGGGCATTGCCTTCCTCGAGTTTTTATAACTTCTTACTCATCCCATAAATATACTACAGTAAGTTCCAATCACTGATGCATCTAGCTTTTATTTTGCCCAAATGCAAAATTAGAAATTGCTTTCTTAATGAATCCACAGTGTTTTGGCCAGCACCCTAGTTGTGCCAGAAGCCTGTACACTAAAAAGGATGTGATCTATTATCTCACTACCCTCACCCCTCGCCATTCCAATTAAACCTGTTTTAAAGGGAACTCTTCACCCTAAAATACACAAATCAAGAGACGGTGGCCAGGGAAGACTTCTCATTGAATTGTCAAGGAATTAAGTTCAGCTTGGACACGCTTCTCAGAGATAATTTTTTCTTTTTTTTCAGCACTATTCTCATCTCTACCATAGTGACAAAAATTAACAAATAGCCTAAAATGTTATTTTGTACTCAGATGGTTAGTTATGTAACAAAGATGACTGTGCTGTTTTAGTACACTTTCAAAAAACGCAAAATTAAAAGCCCTGAAGAAAAATAGATTTCAGAACCTTGCTTTTAAGTAATGTAAGTACAACAGAATCAATCTTTTGCTTATAGCTCAGCAAAGCATTAATGAAGCAACTTCTTATGAGATCACATTTTACAGGTCCAATTTGATCTTTAGCCATTTTCACAAGTCAGTTTCAAATTATGAAATTTAGAAGGAAAAGGAGAGCGTTGCAAACAAACTGTGTAAGAATGGAAACATGGTAAACATTTTATTATGAGATGGCGAACAGTGAAATATAAATCTACTCCTGTCCTTGCAATTTCTGGACACAAAGCAGCAGGATGCAAATTGATATGAAAAACTCTTAAGAGTGCAGTTTTTATGCAAAAACATAGTCCATGACTAAAGACTGAATCCATCTGCTCATCCAGAGCTTGCATAAGGCATGAAGATGTTTTCTGACTGCATCACAGTTTTACAAGACAGGTTTAAAATACCCAAACAGCTTCTCTGGATTCTGTAACTATATTTCCTTCTAAAAATGAGGTAAATGTGGTATTGTGTTAGTAACATCATGCTCAGTAACAGTAAATTAAAAATTTCAAACATACTGTTTTCAGTCTGACAAATTTTCAGAAGGGTGAACACTGAATGGGGTTGGCATGCAACTGTGTTTAAGATATGTGCAAAATTCATGGTTATGCAAAACAAATATTTTTATACAATAAGCTTCTCTTCTGACTTTGATCCATCCAAAACACTTCAGATTAATTTTTCATGTTTTGATAAACCAAATAAGCACCAAAAAAGGTTTTCTTTTGCACAATATGCATATTTTAATAAATGCACCACTATTATAACTATTATTTTAAAAAGACAGTTTTATAAATAAACAGCTGAAACTGTGTTTCAAAATGTATCTATTTATTTTTTTGCTATGGAGTATTAAAGCTTATTACACAGTTTTATCTTTGAAATCAGAGCATGCACTCTAAGATCAGTTTTCATTTCCCTACCTTATGGCATTTCACTATTAGGCCAAGAGAAGAGAAGCATCAGTGATTAATCGCCCAATATGTGCAGTCTGTTCCTTACTGCAGAGAGAACGTATGGATCCTGAACTCTTATGCACAGAAAGGTAAGGAAAAATCAGCTAGGAAGCTTCAGTCTGCAAGCAACTGCATTTGTTAGTTTATTACAAAAATGTTTTGGGGTGTTAAGTACTGCTCAAGCTGTAACACCAGTGAAAACACTGCTTGTCTTTCAACCAAATCAAGGCTCAGCTGGTTTTTCATGAAACAGTAGCAAGATAAACTGCCAAACAGATCAACAACGTAACTTTTTAGACGTTGTTGTTGTTGTCCTCAAGTTTATGTGTTAAGTCCTAAAAATACTGAATAGCTGCAATTCCAATTCTTACAGTGCTGCTATCTGTTACACTGAAGAAAGCAGAATTTGAAGAAATGTTATTTAACACTGTCTTTGTCTTTGGGTGTTGTTCCTAATTTTATTAGAGACTCAAAGCATTAAGGTTTCTTTATTATATTAAAAGCTAGTATCCCTTCTCCTGACAATCTGCTCTAATGAGAATATTGTTTGGAAATTCTTCCCAACTCCCTCCCTCTCCTGCACTTACTAAACACATTGGCATAATTGTGCAAATGAGAGGAGTGGCTCCATAGTAGTTTGCACTTCTTAGGAAGTGAACCAGGTTTTCAATGGCTATCAACACGTTTCCAGATGTTTTCATCAAAGTATTTGTGACCAAATTCCACACTGACATAAAAATAGTTTTCTCTGGTTTAACGGGGCTGTGACTGGTGTCAGAAATGAAGCTGACTCACTGCAACTAGAAGGCTTGAAAATAAACAGAAAGTAAGAAATTATCTAATAGTTTCCTCATGTAGGATTCTTTCCATCAGCAGAGATCTAATATAGATTATAACAGTAACAGCAATCTGTGGTTCTTATCCACAACTTGAACCTGCACAATTAGCATACCAAAAATCATGATGTAAGGTTTGCTCAAGAAAAAAAAAAAATACCACAACTAAATAAAAAAAAACTAACAAACCAACCAAGAGTATGCATGGCAAACTATTTGGCCATTGAATATCAAACAGTTTCTCAGATTTAACTGGCATTAGAAACCATTCCATCGCTGGTGAATTTATATCCTCTGGGAGAATTACTGCCCCACCTACACACCATTAACACAACATTTAACACAAGCTGTGACAGTCTTTGGAAGAGCAAAAAGCCTCTTGGCTAACAAGAATACCTGACAGTGATCCAAAATGCTTTCTAGTTAGAATTGGCAATAGTCCCTGCAAATTAATAATTTTTAATAAAGTAAAACATTTATAATGAATAAATAGGTGTAAATTAGAAAACCCCCTAACACCCCAGGAAGAGTTACAAAGTCAGCATTAGTGACATCAAAACCAAACGCAGAATCTTCCCTTACACATTTGCACTGCCTCAAAGGAAGATAATAGATCACTCAAAGTGCACTGTACTTTAATGACACTGAACAGGTATCAATATGCTGTTTATTACAGAGGTGGAGAGAACTGAAGACTCACTGACTTTTTTGGACAGAATTAAACCAAATGGGTCAGCTCAGCACAAGGCTACTCGGAGAATTGCTCTTCTGCCTCTTGCTTGTGTTCCTACTCAGCTTATTACTCTCGCTGGCTAATAGACTGACACAAGGAAAAGCACTATTATTTTCCAGTCACAGGCTCCTGGATAAAGCCTGCACATAGACCTAACTGTGCTCTGAGACCCCACAGGACTCAGGAAGATCCTGCTGCTGACACGGCTGAGTAGCTCTGGAACTTGACCCCGTAAATGACAGCCCTCCCCGCAGGGGCAGGATGGGGCACACAAAGCCAGGGTGCCACGGCGAGCGCCCCAGCTCCGACTGCACGCCTGCAACAGGGCTGAGCCCACGGGCAAACCCCCCCAGGAAAGATTGAAAAAGAAGGCTAGCGTAGAATGGACTTCAGCATTTCCTAGTCTGAGCACAGGTACTGATGAGCAACAACTCTGCACAAGGATAAATAATTTTAAATATTAACCGTGCTGAAAGCAAACACAATGGCTAGTGATGATCAGCATACAGTAGTGGGAAATCTGCCTTAGCAGGTTAATTTAGCTGCCTGATGAAGTTTTCTGCTAATAAAGATGGAGTAGAACAGCCTGATGGTTTCTTTAGAGTAGCTCCAAAAAACAACACACAAAATAAAAACATCCTTGAATTTCCTTAAAAGTTCATTCAGTTTCTTTCAAATGAATAAATTAATGCTTTTAAAACAAATGACGTGGCTTTGATATATATAAGGTTTGCTGTGAAGAGTTGTGTAAAAGCTAATGTTTAACACAATGAAGCTTTGTACTACTTCTCATGCTTTAGTAGGTTATGTTACATAATATTGATAAAAATTGTATTTATGTACTTCTCAAGTGGGAATATTTTTATACTGATGGAAAAAGACTTTCATATCCCTATTCTGCCTGGCTCTTAAAAGTTTATCCTGTTCTACAGAAAAGCAAAAATTATTGTAATTCCTTTTTTTTCCCCTACAGTAAAAGCATAATAAGACTCACTCATCTTTACAAGGTCAAAGATGACTCTTTTTGTTCTGTATAGAAAATGAAGAACCATTTCCCTTTGATTTAATCTGTTCCAATAAAATCAAAACGGTCTAGATGAAACGATAACGTATGAGCTGAGTTGTATGTTCCTTTTCTCCATCCACAAGGACATGCTTTCTGAATGTAAGTAAGTGCAGATCTATTATCTTCCCTTTTATGTTCTTTATTCTAGTATCTTAGTTTCAGATCTTACAGAAGTCTAGTTAAAAACTGAAAATGACAAACATGGCAGAGTGAAAACAGCTACAAAGACCGTAAGAATATCTCACACGTTTATACAGAACCAGGAAAAGAAAGGAAATTAATCCACTGTGTAGTTAATTACAGATAATCTCAAGTGATAAAATATTCTCAAGTGTAATAGTTTGACACCATGTTATAGACTGCATTGCAAACCCAAATCTATCTATATATATCTCACTCTCTGAGGTCTGAAGGTTTTTCTAAATAATACAAAAATATCTTCATTATTTGACATTTAAAGAGAGGAATAAAAATCCCTGAGTAAGCCAAAGACAACTGATATGTATAGCCTCAGAAAACACACTCAAAACTAAGACCAATTTTAAGGCAGCTTCCAGCTTCAGATAGAACACAAATAGAAAACTGATGTGCCTAAGAAGAAAGTAAGTCTAATTAACAGGCAGATTTGCATTCAGAATAGGCTTTGAGTTTTATTTCTAAATGTCATTGCTTCCCTTCTTAATTTGCAAATCTTTGAGAAGTACTATTTCTACTATTGGGGTAACAGGGTCAACATGCCCTTAAATTCAAATGGCAATTATTATGGAAGTTATTGACTACTGTAGTGTGCTTGTACCCACTTTCAAAAAGAAAAAAAAAAAAACACAAGAAAACCAAACCAGAAGCTGACAGAAAACAAGCATACTAGCCAACTATGGTAAGCTGATATTTGTGTTTCCAGGTAAACGAAAGTCATCAGCTTCTTCCACTGAGGTTTCAAAGTCAAAGTGAGTATCTTGTAACAGTATTACGTTGGTGAGGCAGAATACTATTTGCTTAAAAATTACAACTAGATTCAGATTTAACAACAATTTTCAAAGAAAGTGGTTCAAAGTACATTCTCTTTAATGATACATTATTTGTGAGCCTAAATTTTGAAGTCTGTAGACTCTTAAGGACATTTCCCATCTTCCTGCTTCCCCCTTCCCCATATATACACAAACATACATATAAATATGTGTGTCTTCAAACACACACACTGAAAAAAAGTACCTTCACAGTACAAATCCAATCTCCTTTACTTTAAGATTAGCTTGTATTTTTACAGTATAAAGTAGATCTTTTTCTTATTCAGTTCCTTTCTTCATTGTTTCAGTGTTTTGTCTAAACAAATTTATTCTAGGTTTTAAAGTTGTATTTGTATGATAAATTTGGATTAAAATTAAAAGTGTAAAAATTCTCAGTAGCTGATTCCTTATGCTGAATTACATTGCTTTTGTGGTTATGCACTGAGAAAGAGGTTTGGTAGCAAACAGTGGAACTTAAGAAAAAAAGAGCAAAGATAGCTATTCTCTTCAGAACTGTCATGCGCCAGGAAGTGCAACACTGAAAGCAGAAAGTAAGAATGAAGTGGTCTCCTAAGAATTTATGATCACTCCCCTTACCCTGGATTCACAGATTTTCCTCATAAGACATCAGTGGATACTTCAAGACTTACGCAGTAGTAGCCTACTCAAAGGAACAAACAAACAAAATGTGCTATTTAGGTTATAAAATTTCATCAAGTCAATCTTCACACAGGTAGTGTGTAACATGTGTATCATATTCCAAGTCAGAATAAAAGACCAGGTTTCCAGCTTCCCTGCAAACGTACTTCAGGGATATCTTGGGAGAAATCAGGCCACTGACACATCTTGTTATCTAAACCCTTCAAATTTTTTCTGTATTGTGAGAATTAAAAATGAAGTCCTGTTGTAACAAATCTCGTCACACCCCCTGCCATTAATATTAATAGACTGTCATAAATAAATTACTGAAGTGAAAGCAATCATCACATTCTTAAATAGCAGGGCACTTCAGTACTAAGGGTATTTCCCTCTGAGGCACTGCAGTTTGGCGGTGGCAATGTGCACTCCACTAGCAGGAGGACTCAGAAGATAACCAGCTGTCGTGCTCTGGCATGTGATGGGGTTTCGGTATGCTGAACAGAATGCTGTGTGATAGAAGTTATTTACAGAAGTAGTTTTTAATACCAAAAGTAGTATGCTCAGTATACAGTAAGAGTCCGAACACTTCGAAGCACTTCCCCCTTAAAGGCCGACACTGAAGTTAAATGAGCACATGTTAGCAGTTAAATTCTTTCTTCACAGGCCAAATCGGTAGTAGAGTTGTGGCTACAATACAGACTTGGATTGTCTGGTTCAGAAACTTAGACTCAAAAAAATCCCTCCAAAGTAGTAACTGAAAAAACAAAACCAAAAACATTTAAAAAGCAGCAGTCAGGGGGCCCATCTTGTTGAGAGCGCACCAGAGCAAAGAGGCTTTCTGGTCTGCAGTAGTGTTTTCGGCTGAGGGAAGATGGCAGGAGAGCCCCCATTCTTCTTGCAGGGCGGTGGCTTTGATGCTGTAACCAGCACTGTATTGCTCTGTTGCACAAAACACGGATAGCCCTTGCAGGACCAGCTCAGCTCAGGCGAGTAATGTCCATCCTCACCAGGGCATACCTGTCCGTGACCTTTTCCTCTGCTTTTTACAAAGGCAATAGATAGGAAAAACAAATAAACCTGCCAAAAGAAGGAAACACAAAAAAACCCATAATTAAATGCAATCCCTTGTGCATGTATTATGTTCTTTTGATATACATATTTGGATGGAGCTTTCAAGTCTCAGGAGAATTTAGACCAGGCATTTGGACAAGCAGAAGAAAATACTAGCCTGCAACAAAGTGTCTTTGATAATGAGTTAAGCTACACTTATTCTTTCCTTTACGACAAATTCCTGCTAACTCTACACTCATCTCTTGACAATTTCTGAACCATGCTGTTTAGTGTAAGGTACAAATATAAAACTTTTAAAAGAACTCCGGAAATTCTTAGATCTAAATTCAAAGCTGATGTAACTAAACTAGTTTTCAATTAGATTCACATGCAGTAGAGACAGCACATTACAGTTTTATCTGTTTTTACAAACATCCTCATCTACTGTTAAGTAATACCAAATGTTTATCCTTGAATAATACCAAGTGTTTATCCTTGCCTGGACAGGGAACTATTTATTCTTAAAAGTCTTTTGAGAGAAAGAAAGCTCTAAAAAAA
>VZRO01006935.1:174341-230818 GCA_013397915.1 Daphoenositta chrysoptera | reverse complement strand
AAAAAAAAAAAATCACATTTATTCAGGCAAAAAATAGTTTGTCAAATAGTTTGTACTCTCTCAAACCCAAAGGAGAAGCATCTTCCCCTTTCTCTGGCCACCAGCTGACTGAAATGGCCAGAGGTTTTCTTTTTACACACCACTACAGTAACAACGTAGAACAAAAGACTACTACTACCACAGGGTTCTTGCTTTGCTCAATAGCCTTGTAAATGGTGTAGTTTTCAGCTATGTAGCTGAGATTACTTTAATAGTGGTTGGCAGCAAATATTGCTGTAATTACCTCAAAACCAAAACTTTCCTATAAATAATCAATGTTTTTGGAACTGCTCATACTGCTGCCCTTGATCGTATCTTATCCAGCCAAGCCTAGGATGAGACTTCAATGGCATTCTGATTATTATTACAAATATTGTTACTATAGTACTGCAAAACCCTCTTAATTTTTAGTATATAAAAAAAAGTGGGTTTTTTCCCACCATAAATTATACCAGATTGCAGACCAAAATAAGCCTTATTGGCATCAAGAAGTCTTCATTGTTTATAATTTTGGCATTAAAATGTTATTGAATAGAATAAATATTTAAGATAGACATTGCTCACTCTCTTCAGTGAAGATAGTTGGTCTAAACACAGAAATTAACAGCAGTATTCCTTATTTGGGCAGATGTAGTCTAGAAAAGCTGTAATAGTATTTTGGTTATAGGTTGATTGGTTATTTACAACCTTATTAACATACGTATCCTAGTGTATTTTGGCTGTCTTATTTCAAAATAAAGGAGCCACATCCCAATACACCTCAGGGCTGGGCACACACTGCAGATTTTCAGTGGAGTAAGCAGTTTGATGAAGAGCTGTGAAGCAGCATGATCCCTGAATGACATATTGCTGCCAACATAAAGAGTGGATATGCACTCACATGAGCAAAATTATACCTTATTGTCACAGCTAATCTCCTTTCTGCAGGAAAACTCAGCTAAGCCAGGCAAAGAGCAGCTTTGCTAAAATATCTGTGTCCACATTAATACAACCACATTAACAGAGCTTTGATACCGTAATCAAATGAGTTCACAGTACCAGTTTTTGTGATGGTATGCAATTTGGCAGCTTTTGCACTGGATCGTATTTTGAGACTGACTCATCTCAATTTGCTTCTTTGTTGCTGTTGCATCTTCAAGTTGGTGAGCTCTCGGGACTAGGCCTTAGTTCCCCAAAAATCTTGTCATACACATGGCCAAGAACATAAAATTGTGATTCAGTGGGGTGAATAAAGGCTGGTTCCAAGTCAGTCAGCCCCCAGGATTACGTTTAAATTACTCTGGACTTTTTACTAGTTTATCTACATCAGCTAAAGATGTTGGCTTGGAAAACCATATAAATGGGAACAAAAATAAAGCTAATAAGCATAAAAATGAAAAAAAATATCCTAGAAACAATTTTTTTAGAAAAAAGGGATGTGTTTAATACTAAAATAGTATCTGTGAAATCTGTACTTTGTTTCCATGTCTCTGAGATGAAAATATTGAGATGTCATACAGAGAAAGTCCCTGCATAATCAGGATTAGATTAATTCACATATGTAACTCTTACCTATTACAACAGCTACGGCTCCCAGTGCCAGTCCCAGAACCAATATTAGGGGTGTAACGAGTAGTTTTCCAGCTGAAATGCAAAATTCATTAAACAGTTCAAAGAAGGATTTTTTTTTTCCTTTCCAACAATTCATAAATATTTCAATATCAGAAAAATATTTTTATCTATTATTTTTTAAATAATTTACCTCTACAAATAGGATTCCTATTTGTAATTTCATCCTACAAATTCAGCCAGGAGCTTTCATCACACAGTCAGCTCCTTGCACACGTTTCTCTCTACCCTCTTCACCCACCACAACTCTCTGAGCACAGCTTATTTCATACATTAACAGCTTGCATTTATTTGTGTTTCTATTCTGAAATCCCTCAAGCATCGACAGGAACGTGACAGCTACAAAGCTACTATAATCTGGCTTCTCCGGAATCCTACTTCACAGCAACCAGCCTGGAAAGGTTCCAAGCAAACTATCATCTTGGAAAGTTTACGTTAGCTCAAGGTGATGAGACCATCACCTCTAAATACGCTTCTGCTCGCTTTAAAAGGCTACAGTGAAGAGCTCATGTACAGCTGTGATTTAGGTATAAGTCAGACCACAGCCAAGTCTATTTTGAATCTACATTTATAAGGATATGTTGTGGCTCTTACATGAGTAGGGCAGCGATGTTGAGCAGTAACATGGGAACAAAAATAGTGCTAATAAGCATAAAATGGAAAAAAAAATCCTAGAAACAATTTTTTTAGAAAAAAGGGATGTGTTTAATACTAAACTAGTATTTAGGCTAGAGTATAAGACCAAGAACAAATAAAGCATGCTCATATTCTTTATTTCTGATGAGTTCATCTGTAGAAATTCACAGAGTGAAGGCGGGGATTTTGTTGAAGCAGTGAATTTGAAACTGAACCAGAACCCAACTTATCTTCCTTGCATTGCGCACTTTCAATGGAAGAATCTCCCCAGCTCTGTTGGCCGAGCAGTTGGATCAAAGACAGCACTTATCTGAACTGTTTGAAAATGCAGGAGGACGGCATTTTTACTGATACACCAGCAGTCTTATCAGGATTATGCAATTCTCTAAGTTAGGTATGTGTTTGAAAGATCACCTCTAGAATGAGAGAAAAACTGAGTTTGTTACCTCTCTCCTCCCTGCCCTTCCCTCTCTCAAGTCACTCATTGGATTTCAGTACATGGATTACTTCATTCAATAATGATGTAAACCTTTCCATAACCTGAGACATTAAGTTGAGCAGTCTGAAGGAAAAATGAGATATTTTGGAAATATTTACAACAGTTAAATGAACTGGTCCTTTTCTTGCTCTGTTTTGATAGCTTTTAAATTTCATAGGAGTGTTGTGGGTGGGAAACACAAATACCTAGAAGAAAAAAAATGGGCTAATATTTGTATTACTCTAGTTGCTAGGCATCCTAATGGCATACCTTCTTGGGACTCCACTGCGCTGTGTTCTATACACACAGAACTTGTCAAATACATTATTCAAGTGTAGACAGAAGAATGAATGTAAAGTGATGGAAAACCTCAAGAAAGGTCCAAAAATAATAAATTAAAAACATTTTAAAACATTACCAGAGCCTTCAACAATTTCAAGTAAAGCTTATAAAAGATTTAAGGCTTAAGGTATGAACTCCTTACTTCATTAATAGCCAAGTAATTAGAACGCTAGAAAATTATGATGTTTGGTACCAAAATTATTAAAAACTTAAATCACTGAGCTGGTGACTGAGTATGCAGAAACAGAGTCTATGGAAAGGGCTAAGCTAGCCTTTGGTATAACTTCTTTTGAGACACAAAGAACAGTTCCTAAGCTAATTCAAGAACTTGTTTACTTACATTTGACAAACTCAGAGCTGAAATAAAGCATGAGTAGTGTCTTTCCTTCTGCCTGTGAATATGAAGTTATGAATATTGTGTAGTTCCAAGATCTTATAGAATAAAATGACTTTTCGTCATCAATAGAGACCATATTTTCTTTTGGTTATCAATGCATTATTTCTAAAGACTAAATTTCAAAACAAAATACTTTTTCTCCTTATGTATCTATCCCATTTAAATCATTAATATTTCTTTACCTTTGTAAACTACAATTAAGAAAACACAAAGTGAACAAGGCTTGCAAATGTTGTCATCAGGAAGAGTATAAACAGCAGCAATCACTGGCAAAGCAGCAGGTATGTACTATCTGCTCCAGTAATTTTTATCTGCATTGTATGAAACAATTACAAAACGCTCAGTTTTACATGTCAGAATTGCAAACTACTTTATACCCAATACCAGTTTGACAAACATAATTTGTCATAGTGTGAAGGGTTATGAGGCTCTTAATCATAGAGGGAATCATGACACACCAAGAAATGTCACTGAGACTAGGGATGTTTGCTGCAGGCACCAAATTGCCCAAAGATCCACTGTCCTATGTCTGTTAGCTCCGAGACTGGTAGCACAGGGAGCAAATGTAACACCTGCTTCAGAGCTGAATAAAATCTTGGATCATTAGCCCATTTGGTGATCTCAGGAGTAGGTTATGACAGCCAGTTTGCTGTTGTCCAAAGCTAGTTTTTAAGGGTAACTGAACAAGAAGCGATTGAAACAGAACCTTTTTACAACTGGACTCAAATTAATGGAAAACAATTTCTCTGCTGGGTGGCCCAGCATGAAGACGGAGATATTTGTGGTAGTATAATAAATAACTGATCTGAGGTATCTCCAAGGGGTTGCCTTATTTGTGATAATCAAGAATCACGTTTTTCTGCAAAATAACCAAGTATTTCAGGAAACAAGAGGGACTTCTTTTCCCTTGCATAACTTTGGGTTTAGTTACAGGTTTTAGGGTAATACATACAAACCCCCATATATCCTTAGATAATTCTTCACCACGTCAAAAATAAACTAATTTTAGGAAACAAATTTAATCACTAGCATATGAAAAATACTAATTATTGTCTTTTAAGTCTAAATAGCATTATTGTTTAAGCAGAGAGAATAAAAGTGTGCAATATCTATGTAGATATTGTTTTTAAAGAGTCTTACCAAGTGTATAGAGACAACTTCTTACAAGTCAGACCAACTAAAACATGAAGTTGCTAATGAAGGTTGGATCACAGAATTGCATGCTGCCTTCTGCGGGGCTCACAGCCATGCTTACATGAAGCCAACTGCATGCTCTGCTTGGGACAGGAGTACACGTCAGCCAGATCTGAAAACATCCTGCTTTCAGAATCCTATCTGAAATGCTCATTACCATGCAAAAAAAATTCATTTGCTCTAAAGCTTCATTACATGTTGTGTCTTGTTACCGATCCATAAAGTACCTAGCAATTGATTTTGAATACAATTCATCAAATGAATCCAGGTGCTATTCCAGTTGCATCTTAGCTGAACATGCTTTTCCTTCTTGTATAATCATCACTGACTCCAGTTACAACCAAACATTCTGCCTTCAACAATTTAGCCAAACAATTATAAAGAGAATGAAATCTCTAAGTCTGCTGGGATGGAAGAATGAAAACAATTTCACTTGACTGTACTGGTCAGAGGATGGTTCCTCTAAAAACCATGGTGGCTAAAGAAGGGAGAAAAATGTCAGAGATCACTTCTGCTCTAGGGTTTTCTTCTTCCCCTGATTACTATCACCTTTACATAACAGCTGGTTTATGAAGAAAAGTATGTTTAAATTTATGCTGCCATAAATACATTTCCCTTATTTTTACTGCACAGCAGTTTGTGACTGTATGCACTTGCTTCTCAACAGAAACCATGATAGCATGCCAGCCTGCCATGAGGTGTTCTTTCTACACACTCCACCTAGCCAGATTTTAGAAACAACCCAAAAAACCTTCACTGTACATGGCTACAAAATCACATTTACTTAAGTGTTTCTTCTCCATAGCAATAAAGTAAAAGAAGTCATACAAAACCCCCACATATCTCGCAACACCTCACCAGCCTCCCACAGATAGCCAAGACAACATTCCTTTAATTTCCACTACTTAGCTAACTAGCAGAGGCATTTTTCTACAGGAAATCCAACCTTTGTTTCTTACTACATGTTACTAAAATGTAGAGCCTATGCTTTTAATGGCCTCTCTGCTACCATCTCTTCTTCTCTTGACTTTCAGAACAGAACCAAAACCCAGGCTTGTACAGTAACATCTACAGATGAGAATGCTCCTCTCTTGCCTGACGAAGTATCTACATACTTACATTTACAGTTCTAGCTACTGGGACCTCCCTGAGCCTGGGTGGGATCCCTAACTGGAATTCAACATTTCTGGGTTTTAAATTTGATCTTAAATGATTAAGACTAGTAAGCTTTGGCTCAACACATAAAACACAAACAAACAAAACAAAACACAAAATAGTATCAAGTACCTTGACAAAGTAGAATCTGATGGAGGGCCCATAAAAGAAAGATATGAAAAGGTCATCATGCTATTATTATTTACTCAATTTTGTGATAACAGAAGTAGCCAATGAAATTATCAAGAATCAATAAAAAAACACCAGGACTGTCACATGACACACAGTGAAATCCTAAAGCCTCTACCAGAAATGTTGTGGAAGCCAAAATTTACGAACTGCAAAGGATCCACCCACTGATAGTTATAAAGCAAAGGTTCAGATACAAATCTTAACTAAGGAAGTGTCTAAAGCAATGATTACTGGAAACAATCAGGGAGTGAGATCTTATTTCTAATTGACCATTACTGGGGACAGATTCACTAGGCAAACCTTTATACAAACCAAATTAACAGCTACAGATCAATTCTGTTGAATTCTTGCTTTACAAAGATAGATGATCCTCGCAAATTTCCACCATTGAAAATGGCAGAATCAACAAACTAAACTGTATCAGTTTGGGATTGTATCTTCTTCAAAAGGCCAGGAAAAAGGTCAGGAGGTACAATCTCACAGCAGTATAATGCCTTTTCAAAAACAGATGTGAAAACCCACACATGCATTTCTATGGAAAAAAGTACAAAAACCTAGACTGGCTCACACATGCAAGTCATAGCCAAAATCTACTGTAATGGAAGAAGAGCTGTGAGCTCAATTCCTAAATTTAAATCTGATGCAAATTTTGAAGATTTAAATTTTTTATTTTCATGTCTGAGTTCTGTTAGGACTCTGGAGTATTTTGGTAGTTATTCATGGGATCAATATTTTTAATGGAAAACCCTATGAGAAATGTAATCTCAGGCTTTGAGCTTTGCTAATCTTTCTTGGTTTATTAATTAATGCAAACCACAAGTACACTTGCAAATAGGAGATGAAAATAAAAATATCTTATACATTCTCTATGTGTGATCTTGTAAATATGAGCATAAACATATGTACCCTGGAGCTTTAATATCCAAGGCCAGGCTAAACAGAGCTCTGAGCAACCTGATTTAGTTGAAGATGTCCCTGCTAATTGCAGGTGGCCTTTAAAGGTCCCTCTCAGCCCAAACTATTCTATGTTTCTAATAAGGTTATCCTTGATTCTGCATGTGAGCAGCACTGACTTGGTAATGTCTCTGAATACAATCTGGTGCTACAGCAGAGACTAATTACGCCAAATATAACAAGATCTATTAAAAAACAGCTTACATTATTTGCCATTGCAGCCATTACTAAAACCTCTTCTGAAATCTTACTAAGTGCTTTGAAAGAGTCCTTGAAGTCTAAGCCTGTATTTATTAATGAATGCTTATATTCATGTGCCCTAATGCCAGCATTGTCTTTCACCTAGACCAGATCTTCTTGTGTGTTGGAATTTATCTCTACGAAATGTATCAGAGTAGGCACCTCCAATAATTTTCAGTTTTCATCCCCTTTCTAGTTATTTCTGTATCTTTGAATCACCTCTCTCAAAGTTTGTTACGAAAGCCTTGCAAGCTCCTGAGGTCAAACTAATGGGCTTGGATGACACACTGTCACTTGTTAAACAAGCATTCCAGGTTTGCAAATCTCTCACAGCTTTGCAGAGCAGCAAGACTGTCATTTTTATTACCAGGTCTATGAGTTTGTGTGTCAATTCTTATGTTACTCTTGAAACCACCTAGTTTTCTTACTGGAACACGTCTGGCTCAGGAGTAATGTTTTCACTTCAGGTCTGCTTTCTCCCACATGTTCCATCCCTTGCCTTTACCTCTATCACAAGCTCAAAGCATTTCCTCATCCTAGGTGAACTACAAGCCATCTCTGATTTTTATGCCTTACTTCCAAATACAAAAAGTTCTGTTTTCCTTAACAGGTTCCCAGTTTTTGACATTTAATACATCCATTTCCTGTAACATTATAGGTCACCTTACACGCTGTAAACTCACTACAATGACTGAACTTAACACGTAAGTAACATACCACATAATGTAACAGTCTACTTTAACATCTTGTGCTTCTATAGGTTGAGACAGATATGTATCTGTCTCAAAAGAAAATTGCGAGTGCCTTTTTGTTTACTAAAAAGACGTTTTTGGCATCGTATTTTTGTGAGCAAAATTAATGTATGTAAGTTGTATTTTGTTTCAAGTTGAATTTTATCTGAACTAAAGCTAACACTTAAAATAGTGTCCTCCTATTTATATGGGAAAACCTGAGTTTTTCAACTCAGATCAGGTTCAAATCCAAAGAGCACTTTAATCAAACACTTACACTGAGGTTAACTTAAATAAAGTTCCTCCTCTGACCCATTTCTTCAAAATACCTTCAGAATAATGAACACAGCCAGCAACAAGCATATTGACAGCACTTTTCCAGTTTGCTTATGTATTATTAAAAAACTTAGGAAACAAGCTATCAGAGGAGGACACAATATTTAGTCATACACAGTCCATCTAAAAAGGGAGGGCAAATGCCATATATTTAAATATACTTAATAAGCCACCTTTTGAATAATTGAAAAACAAGTTGCCCATCCAATACTTTAAACCACTAGTTTTAACTCTAGTTGCCCTATCTCCCCAATCACTTGATTGTGCAGCTCTCCACAATGAACATTAATCCACTCACCACAGACAGAGCCTCGCACAAATCTCCTTAAATGTGGTCTCTCGGGGAGGTAGCGGTATTTGCATCCAAAGATACTGAGGTTTGACGTGTGATCTCCAAAAAAGCGGAGCTGGCGGTATCTCTCCCCACAACGGTAACAGAAATTAGTGTTGCACTGTGAACAGGTCATGTGGTCACACCCTTCGGTTCTCTGGATGTGGATCTGTATGAGCAGAAGGAAAAAAGAAATATTATTTCCCCCCCCTTCCTAAGCACAGGAAAGAAGGCAACATTTGGGGCAGTTCATGTGGCAGATGAAAAGAAGCTGCAAGCACCCCCTGCTAAGTCAGTATTTGCATTAATTAATACTGCAGCTGGCTTAAGACAATAATGGTTTTCTGAGGCATGTTTCAGAGCATTAAATGTGAGTTATATTGTTTCCAGATTCCCATTTCCTACATAATCCTCCTTTTTTGTTTAAACACTCTTCATATCAGATGAGAATTCTTGCCCTTACTGAAATTTTGGTTTCATTACTGAAGTAGATATATTAGGACCAAACTTTATTAAAAATAAAAGCAACACAGTGAATATAGTTATGAACTCTGTTTGACCCCTCCACAGATGGATTTCCCTCTTAGGCCACCTGTGTCTCCACTCCCTTTTCCATCACAAATTGATTTGGCATTTTGTAATAAACACCAGAAAGACACTGCTGTTACAGTGCATGATTTGAGAAGTATGGATTTTTTTTCTTCTTCAAAAAAAAAAAGATTCCACAAACTAGACGTGGAATAAAAAATTACACCAAGCTTTTGTGATACCCACAGCACAGCATAAAGCAGGGCTGCCCCAGTTCAACAGCCATCTTTCTACTAATTGCCTGCATAAATAGTTCCCCATCCTGCATTCCAAGACCACGTTCCACAGTGGAATGGTAGATAGCCTAATAATTGAGGTTGAAAGTGATGCTTAGGGGTCATCTATTTTAACCCCTAACTCCAAGCTGAGCTAACTCCAGCCAGATCAGATTGCTCCTGGTCTCATCCCACTAGATTTAAAAATTTTTCAAGCATGGGTAAGTCACAGCCTCTTCGAGCAATCTGTACCATGCTTCACCATCCTCCCTGGGAATACTTTTTTCCATTACATCCAATTCGAATTTCATCTGTTGAAACTTGCAACAGATAAATTGATGCCTCCTGAAACTCCTATACTTACCTACATGTATTTATTTTGCAGGGAGGTACAAGCAAGACATGGCATCACCACTCAGTGGCCCTGCAAGCACCAGAGACACTGAAAGCTCAGCGAGCTCAAGAGAAGCTCGTGACTCCTGGGGTATCTAAAATTCTTGAGAGAGTCAAATGCATTTGTTCTTTGGTGCTGATTAGGGGTGATCTGGGATCTCACCTTGCTCGCCCAGCCATCTACTGACACTGGCACTTTATACACCTAACAAAGTGATGCATTCTGCCAGCAACACTGGTGGTAAGAGCTACAAAGGTAACATAGTTCCAGCTACACCTGCCAGCATCCCTGTGCCACAGAAATTATCTCAGAATTTGCAATTCTATGCTTTCAAATGCTGCTTTTATACAAAAAGGGGAAAGACATTCACAATAGAGAGAACTGGACTATTAAAAAAAAATGCTTTCTAGTGGGCAAGTGTTCTAGTAGACTTAAAATTTGTCTGACCAAGCAAACATCCCCCTCTACCCCAAGGAATTCTGCTGTATCACAGCTGTCCTGTTTTCCAGAAGCACCTGAAAAAACGCCATTGCTGATGAGCTTTATAAGCCACTTGACCTCCAAACTTTCACAGTTAAGCACTGACAGCAGGCAAAGTGGCAAGAGAAGTCTACCTGGTATTATACCAACTTAAGCATAACTTAAGAAGATATACATTGGTTTTCTTTCAAACATGACATTGTCAGTTTGACTTCTCACTTCTCAAGTTATATGTGAAAAAAAATGTTGACCCCACTTAGGGAGCCATAGTTAATTTAATGTAATTCCTCAGATTAACTTGAACTGAAATAAAGGAATTTTAATAGTGACTTAATATATTTTAACAAATTGACTATAAAATTTAATTCAAATCAATTTTTCAGGGGACAAACTCAGACAACAACTATACAGACATTTGCAATTTAAAAGGTAACTTTCTTCATTTGCTGATTCTATCTTGAAAATGTAAATAAGAGTACTAGATCTTGTGACACTACTGAGAATTAACTGGTTGCTTTATTTTCTTTTTGAATCAAGACTGTTGAATTCTCCTCTCTCTTCTCTAATTTACCAACCCAATTAAGTTACCATCCATCCCCACTGGAATTCTGTAGAATCCTGGAACCTATGAAAATCCTAGATGCAAATCAAAACTACTTCACATTTCAAAAATAAATTAATTTTTATTGGTCGTAACAACTTCAAGGAGATGCTAGCAATAGCCTTTTATGTTCTCCCATTCATACATTTCAGAAATATGCACCTCTTAGAAACTGCCTGCCATCCTTCTACCCATGCTTTCCTAGAAGCCTCCCAGCTCCAGTTAGTCATGCATAACTCCTGAATCATTTGTCAATCTACTTGTTTCTGCTCTAAATTCTCCATACTGTCCTCTTGAAATATGAAAGAAATGGATAAGGATTTATTTTCTTACAGACAAATACTGCAACTACATGCACTTCATGTTTGCTTCTTCAAAAAGCAAACCATAAAAATATTTTAGTCAATACTCATCTGCACATATAACTGTTTTCAAATGCTGTGAATCTGGAACAACTGGTTGTACTTGCCTATACCTTTTTATTGCAAAAACTTTCCTTTTCTCCAGTGAGGAAAGATCGATTGAAAAAAGAAGTAAAAAACCCCACAAACCTTAGATGCAGGGCTTGGACTCTCCATCACATGCTTTGCAGACTGACAATGCCAGGTGAACTTTGTATCGTTTGGTCAGGCTGCTTTCAAGCCTAAGACATGACATCTCACCAGATCAACTTCAGCTCTGGTTCACATGGACATGCCTCCCTGCCCTCCAGATAATCCACTGACAGAGATGGATTACAAATCTATAGGTTGAGAAGGCGATCGCCGATGGCTCAGATATCACGAGTGTTCCTGCTCCACTGACAGCACCACGGCGCACAAGAAGCAGCCGGGGGAATGTGCAGGGCCAGGAATGCCGCTGGCAGGGGGAAGCTGTGGCTGTGCAGGGCCCCGGGCCGTGTGACTGCAGGCTCTCCTGCAGCATGGCCAGGGTAGAGGGGACACTGTGACAGCACGGCGACTGCAAGCCCAGTTTCTGCCTCCGTGCATTTGGTCAAAGCTACAGGCTTCATCCTGCACCCAGGGCCTGTTCAAAGCCAAGGATGTATGCTCACCCTACAGGGGAAGGTTTAGCCATTCAGAAACCCAGAACAACAGGGGTGAAAACTACACACCACGGGCAAACACCCAGTTCAGAGTCTTAAGGAGACAACTGAAGTAGCACAGTGGCTATTTCAGACATTCACTTTACCCTGTCTGCATGTTACATGTCCTCTCATAGAAATCTTCTACAGGAATCACTGCCAAGAGTTCTGAGGATGAGTGCCCATATCTCCTCCACCCCTGAAGAAAACCCGCACAGCTTTATCCCTTTGTATACAAATAAGGACTCTCCTCCCTCCAGAAGATGAGAATGAATTTGCAGGCCACCTCCAAAAACTATGCCCTGACTTATTTGATAACGCTTCTGTGAATCAGATAAGTAGTACACACTCCTTTATTTGCATTGACATGATTGTTTACTTAAGTTTCTGCTGCTCTTCAAAGCTTTCTAAGATAAAGCTGCTATGTGGTGTTTCCTCAGATAGTGCTGCTTTTGAAATCTGTAGTAAGATAACAACAACATGGAGTATTTCCTTGGTTTGCTATACTGTAAAACACTTGTGGAAATGGAAGCATTTTGTTGCAAACATACCAAGAAATTGTAAAAAATAACCCCCTAAAACAGTAGTGGGGAAAGACAAATAACATAATAGATTTTGGCAAATGACATCCAGTAACATGTAGCAAATTTGTACTTATTAGCCTCCTTACTCTAGCAAATGACCAGCACTTCTTGGACAAGTTTTTTTTTTTTTCTCTTGTTGAAAAAAACGGTCTCTACTGACTCTCAAAATAGCAAATTTGGAAAAAGGTCTATTAAAAAGAAAAGTCGACATCTATTTAAGATACAGTTTTAAAAAGTAGCATTTTTCCATATTTCCATACTGACAAACAGTCACAACATGAACCTACAATTAAGTATTTGGACAGTGTGTAACATTTTTATTATCTTATGTAAACACATCTTAGAGAGACCAGGTAAATACAAGCTATTCCTATTAGATGTGCTAAAGCTGTATCTGACTACAGGAAAAAGTAATCAAGTTTAAGCTTATCTAACAGTCCCCACTATATTCGCATTACAAAGGATTATGTACTTTCAAATCACTCACCCAAATCACTGAAATACTCATGAAGATTTGCCTGAGGATCTGCCCCTGTATACACATACCCTTTAAGTGTGTTTTGATTTTCTCACCTGCATGCCCAGACAAGATAATGTATTGGATTTCTCCGTGGTACAGCTAAAAAGAGTCTGTGTGTGTATGTATCTGTGTGTAAAAGTAATTATCTCCAGAAGACATCAGTAAAATATGGTCACAGTTTACACTGTAATCAGTATCACACTTTGGAAGTTACCAGTAATTTTACAAATTCCTTCAGTAAAGAAATTGTACCTCTACTTAAGTTTCTACCTTTAATTTCCATTTATTTCACTTCTAATGTGAAGATTTAATCTTTAGACACAATTTAGTATTGACTTTCCCTCAATCTGTTTGTAAATTTTGGCTGCTGCAAATTTTCAACCAAAATATGAGAGAGGTTAAAAATAAAGAATGTTTTCACCTGAAACATTGTCTCTGTGGACATAGAACATGGATAAATCAAGTAGTATGTTACAAATTATTTTCTCTGTCTTTATTTTATTTGGAAATATGATTATCATCTGATTCAATGTTATTTTATATACAGGTTTTGGAGGGAGGGATGGATGGGAGAGAAAGGCAGAGAAGTGTTAGATCTAATCCCCCTGACTTCAAATTGTTAACTGTCACAATGCTTACCCCCCATGTACCCAAACACCCACTAAAGATCTGATGAAAAATACTGCTTAAGATGTATTTTTTTGAACTACTTAAACATGTAGTTTTTTAACTAACTGCTGGCTAAGTGGTACTTTTGATTACCTGAAGGTTATAGATTTGATCTAAAAATAAACAGTGTGTTGAGAGAAACATTTTGGAGACTGTAGGCAGGAAGAACTTTTTTCACCTCTGAAGAAAAAAAGTATCAAGAGCTGGTGTAGCAACACAGCTTATAAAAAGGTAGAATTCCCTCTTCAATATTGACTTACAGGGCCACATTACCAGGAAGGACTTAACAGAGGTTCTTTTCCTGTGCTAGTTTCGTAAGTTTCCATACTGCCTCCCACCATGTAGGAGGTTTTATTTTCCTTTGATTAAGAAAAGAAACCTAAAGTATTTTTTAAATTAGCAGCCAAACTCATGCAACTTCATGCTTTAGAATTAGTAATAAGCCATGTAAGTTTCAAGCATCCAGCTTTTTCTTTTGAAGATGGTGAAAAACAGTTGAATATTTAAATGTGGCATTTTAAATTTTAACTTATTCAGGCTAAATGTTAGACTTAGCAGTTTTAGTTCCATTCTCTTTCCAGCTACCAGCCTTCTTACCACCCCTGTTTTTCCACATTCATATTTTTTTGCTTGGTCCATTTTCTTAATATTTTTGACAATTTATTTCAAGTTACATCATTCACATTGTCATAAAATCTGAATCTGGACACAAGTCAAACAATTAAAATCAAAACACATACTTCTTCCCACTCTAAAAGGAACAAAGTATATTACTTTTAGGCTTCCCAGAAAGTGAACATTTTTAGAACAGGCTCAAACCTACCAACACCTACCAAAAAACAAGTTGTAAAAACTCTGTTAAAAGGTCACATGTGTTCAGAAGGAAGGGTAAACAACCAGCTGCTGATTTCAGAGCTTTCCAATTTTGCTCAGTGTTTTGAAATCTTTAAATTTCAAGCTATGGCATCACAGGCATTTCTTTCTCAAAGATCAAAATATGATACTTAGTAAACTGATGACCATTTTATTATTTCCACAGTGTAAGGCTCAAAGCGTGACATATACTTTGTAGGTTTATAAGTAAATCTTCCCATTCAATATTCATTTGCTACAAAACATTCCAGCTTTAACTTACTAGTGTGTTGGTAGCTGTGAAAAAAATAGTGAACAAATTTAACAGCAGTCTTCATTAAGCGAAACTGGGGCAGGGGTGTGCAGGGCTGTTGCATCTCATTTAAGTAGTGGGAAATACTTCTCATCTCAGAAGGGACTGATGATGTTTTTAGGGTGTGGAACTACATTCCAGTGTTGAAAATTAATAATGAGAAAGACTTCAGAGAATCATCTAGGTTGGGAAAGACCTCTAAGATCATCAACTCAACTTTGATCACCACCTTGTCACCTGATCATGGCACTGTCACATCCAGTCATTTCTTGAACACCTCCAGGGCTGGTGATTCCATCACCTCCCTGGAAGTCCATTCCAATGTTTAATAACCCTATCTTGCAAGGAAATTCCTCCTCATGTCCAGCCTGAACCTCCCCTGGTGCAGCTTGAGCCTATGCCCTCTTGTCCTGTCACTGGTTGCCTGGGAGAAGAGGCCAACCCCCACCTTGCTACACCCTTTAAGGCAGTTGTAGAGAATGAAAAGGTCCCCCCCGAGCCTCCTTTTCTCCAGGCTAAGAAGGAGGCTCAGGGGGGACCTCAGCCACTCCTCATAGGACTTGTGCTCCAGACCCTTCACCAGCTCTGTTGCTCTTCTCCGGACTCACTCCAACACCTCAATGTCCTTCTGGAAGTGAAGGGCACAGAACTGGACACAGCACTTGACGTGTGGCCTGTGAAGTCCCACCTTGAGGTACAACTTGTGAAGAACAAACGTTCAATCCTACAAAACTAAACAGCTTTGCCAAGTCTTAATTTCCCTTAGTTAACTTGTTGACAGAGTATTTCCAGCCTTACTCAGACAATGTACACACTCAAACTCCCTGGAAAACTTGACAAAGGGCATAGTATTTCCCTAAAGCTTTCCATTTCTTTAAAGCTTTACTTTAGGATTAATTTATTCTGCAATTAATTAACCCAAACATTTCTATGATTCTATGATTCTATGATTCTAAGCATATATCAAAGCCCCCTCTTACGATTTCCATAATGTTTCTTTTACATGCAGACATTCTGCAGAATCAGTGCATAAACCAGCAAGAAAAGCATCTAACCTGTTTTCCTCAATGGGTCATTGACAAGAAACTATACAGCAAGTGTGAAATTCATTTCCAATGCTGAGCAGAAGCTGCAAATATTTATTTTAAATGTATATTTGAACAGTTTGAAGCCACTACCTGCAAACCAAGGGAGAGCAGCTCACCTTGCATTTTGGACACTTCTGGGCATTCCTCTGCCCATGTTCGATTTCGTTGGCCCAGTGACGTAACAGCTTGTCTCCCTTCTTGTATTCTTTGCAGTTAACGCCTTCATGCCAGGGAGAGTGGCACTTGAAACACCAGACAAATTGGCAAGACGGACACTGGATCTGTACAAATGAGAAAAATACCACACATTTGCAAGCTGGGTGCTGATACAGGTAGAAAGCCTGTTTTCAAACCACTAGTCTTCAATTAAGAGAGCAGCTGCCCAGCAAAGATCTAACATCTTTTGTAGGATCTGTTTTAAAAACACAAGAAGATGTGGAAGCTGTTCTTTTCCTTTTTAAATGAGAGAAAATACAGAAGTAATTGCTAAAGCTGGGAAAGGCCTCAATTAAATAAAGCACAGGCACTACTTCCCAAATTGATTGTGTGGCTCAACTGACAGAAGGCAGAATCCAGAAAGTTTATTCAGTTACCTCCCATACATTTGTGAGATGACCTGAAAATTAGCTGACAGTTTTCAGTGCAGTGGATCTGCTGTTTTTTCCAGGAATAAACTTCACTGTCAAGGCTATTGGCAAGTACAGAAAGTACCTGGTCTTCTGAAAGGGCTCTACAGAACTTGGTTATGAAGCTTATAATAGAAATGGTCCTGGAAAAAGGGGCCATGAGCAAGGCTCTCATCCAAGAGCCACAAGTACCAACGGGAAGTCAGGCACCTCCTTTTGCTCTTGATTGCGTCAAGGCAAGCTGAGGCTGTGCCAAACAGCCCACTTGCTACAGACCACACCTAATGGCAAAACCCACAAGCCATATTCATATTGAGAAAGGTTCTATTCTTTCCACTGCCTCGGTTTTAAATCATTGTGTCAAACAGGTACCATCGTCATCATGTCTTCTTCCACAGCCTACTTATTTTTTTTTATGAAAAGCTACGGCAGCTGCTGTGTTTGCAGGAGTAATAAATAGAGGCACATTGCAGCTGCTTATCTGACGAAAGACACACCTCCAACCTGGATCATCATTAAGGAAAGCAGGAACTAGAGCCACATTACACTCAGGCACATCCAGGCTCCTGCAGCATGTTCACTTCTGCTGTGTTTAACTGCAAAACATCTCAGCCTGAAAGATGACAACATCTCAGCTTCTCAAGCAACTGCTGAACCCTATCCACCATCTCCAGCTGCAGTCCATGTCTGGCACTGCCCTGGCTTTGTACCCAGCTGATGGATGGGACTGAGGAATTCAACCAGCCAAACCAAGGGTTTTTGGTTATATGTGTCCAGACTTGGTTCACCACCAAACCATGGACACATCTGTGCTGACCATGGATGGTGTGGGGGTGCTTCTCAGGAAACTACATCCTAGAGAGCAGTCATGCGTGAAGTCCCCAAAACATATTTCTCAAGTTCTCACTCCCACGAGCTGCTGTGCCTTCCTGTTGAGTCATGACAACTGGTGTTACGCTTCCTTAACTACAATTAAGAGTCCAAAGTAGGTGCTCTGATCTCTCTTATATTGCTGGGGGTAGCCAAAATTATTTATACGTGCAATCACTACATTTTGCTTAAAGGGAAACAACACATTAGGATTGAAACATCTGGATTACAAAGTTACTATTTTTTACCTGAAAATTGATAAAGTATAAAACAAAAGCAATACAAAAAATAACTGGTGCCCTTTCTCAAATTTGATGAGCCAGTGGCCAAAATGCTGAATCAATGGAAATATACTACCTTGCATCTCTGCTTCACAGGTGAATTCTCCTAATAAAACCAGTTTAACAGAAAGGAAATTTCCTGCTCTGAGGAACCTAATGAAGGATATATATATTGCTACTAAACAAACTAACACAAAGCACTGATCAATGTTTCCACAACACTTTAAAAACCAGTATGCACAAGACAGTCATCTAACCTATCCTAACCCATATCTCCATATCTTTCTTTTTTTCCTTTTCCTACCCACCGTCTCTCCAGCATTGAATTTCTGTTTTTCAACAACATGTCACAGCATCCTACTGCTGGGAAGACAGATTATTGCAAGCTTCATATTGTAGTGCTCAGTATTTGTTATGCCTCAGCCAAAGACGGAGCTTGTAACCACAAGCAAGTGTTCTACAACCTGAAAACTTTTATCAGTTGCAGTATTCAGACATTTGAGATAGAACACAGATGTTACAAAATACAAACCCGAATCAACAGGTCAGGAAGCTGCAAGTTAAAGCTTCTTCCTTAGAAAAAACGGCAACGATTTAAAAGACAGTTCTGTGGGTTTGCTTTTTGGTGAATATCTGACAAATTAATTGCAGACTCTATCTTTCTATTATAGCATGTACATAAGTGAAAGCAATGCAGCAGCTACCAGGATATATATTTAAACTTACACAAGCACACTGACATCAGATGTTTCCAAATACATTAATCAGAAAGTACTGAAATACAGGATGAGGCTATAACCACAGGAACTCAAAATAACATTTCTTACCACAAATGGCCCTAACTGAACTAGTGAGAACTCTATTTTTCATTACCAGTTTCCTTTTCCACCTGTCACCCTGACAGCACCTTCCTCAAAACTGAACTAGTAAATAGTTTTTATATTTTGAATGGGCTACTTCACTTCTCTGTGGTTCAATGCTGCCTGAGCATTACTAAAGCAAGCAAAGCAAACTATGTCCTTTAAGTAGTTATGAACCTTATTTTTCTTGGAACTGGTGGCTGCAAAACAAACTCCTAAAACCATTCAAACTTGGATACAGTGTGATGCCCCTGTGCTTAAGAAACAGAAGCAGAACAGGGCAATTACAGCAGTCTTTCTCATTCTTATTCCACTTTTTCTCTGCTTTTCTGAAAGAAAAGTCAAATATTATTTGATTCATGGCTCAGTAGTTGTGCATGAAATCACCATAGCAAGGACACAGAAATGCTATCTATGATTTAAACCAGTAAAATATACTATAGTCCAGCAAAGCAGACAAACTATATCTGCAAAACCCCAAAACATTAACCTTGTGTTTTGTCAAATACGTTATTCCTCACACAAACATTTTCCCACTTATTTTATGATTTCTATTTCTGTTCATTAGAATTGAGAGGATGGATATATACACAAACTTCTATGCCATCTGGAGATCAGCCTCTCTTGAAATAGAAAAGATTACACAACTTTGTGTTCTTAACTCTCTTGCTCTCTTGGTTCTCAGCTTTCTGAAACACTGACCTTTGAGGCTAACATTTTCCATTTTCTTAGCAAGCCTCTTTATTGCAAGCTACTTTATCTATCAGTTTCCTTACCTCACAGGCAAAGACTTTTCAAAACTGATAGATAATTTCAACACAAAACACCACTCAGTGTGACCTGATGATAGCAAAATGGACTGCACATGAAAAATATTCCTAGAACCTGAAGGTACAAAAAGCTTAGTGGGATTTTCTGCCGCTTGGTGGAACAGTAGCTATATAACAGGATGGCCAAATTAATTATGCAATTAACTGATTACATGAATTACAGTCTCTAGCTGCAGATACTGTCACTTTATTTGAAAATAAATATGAGCTTCAGCCAAAACAGCTTCCTTCTCCTCATCATCAACCCATCCCCTCTCTTGAAACAGCTGAAAATAAGCAGCAACAAAACAAACAAATTTTTTATGCCATTAGGGCTGATCTTGGATCCAGCTCCCAGTGTGACACCAAAACATCAACATAAGCAAAAGCAGGAATGAACAGCTGAGAGCAAGGAGGGACAGCACAGCAAAATCCCCACATCCGCCGCAGCTGAGGCTCAAGGTAGATTGAAGCGATGTAGAGCCATGAAGATATCTGCCACTAAAGGTTAAAATCTGATCAAAAAGTGGGGAGCTAGTTGATATGAACTACACAGATCAACTCTATCACAGCATCTCTGTGTACAGGTACAAATTCCTGCTAGTTCTAGAACAACTTTCAGAAACTCTTTAGTAGTTCAAACAAAAGATAGTTTGTTTAACAACTGCATTGAAAAAACATTTACATCTGCAAAGCCAAGCACTCAAGTCCTCCTTTTATGTGACGTGTATCTCTTTAAAGAAGTGAACAAGAAAACTTCATTATGAATCAGAGCAGAGTATTGCTTCTCCATGGCAAGTGGCAGGCCAAAAAACTAACTTTAACAGGCAAAATCCAGAGCTTCCTCACAGAACAAATCTTACTTACTCTTGTGAAACCTTTACCTGTTCCATGCACAGGAACTCAACCAGCAATTTTTCAATTTCTGCCCATTTCCACTGCACTTTTACATAACAGCTCTGACCAAAGGTTTGTTAAAGCCTTGTCTGCAACCACATTACACTCTCAATTCAGGACATGAGAGTGGGCTTGGAAATTTTCTTAGTTAATGCTGGGTCCATTTGTGATAAAAATATTTTATATAGAAAATTAAATAGTTCTCTCATGGTTCTGTGTGGCACAAGTGGCACTAATGGTAGAAGAAAGGTTTGGATGGCAAGTTCTCCTTTTCTTCCCCTCCTTCTTCCTCAATATCCATGTTAACTTTCTAGGCTTAGTACACCAACACTTGAATCTCAGCCAATTGAACTGCTGGACCTAAATCAGCTTAGATGACACAAACCAGCTATAATAACAAAAATTTATAACTTCGCTGCATCTTTAAATTTCCATGTTATTTGTTATTTTAAATACAGTATCAAATTTTAGAAATGGCATTAACAGTTTTCAAGTATCTGTTCAAATGAAGTATTGGATTTTGGAGTGCTTTCCTGTTGCAGTACATAAGAGTAGGTGTACTGGCTGTGCAGGCTTACACATACGTGTTCCCCACACAACTCAGTTCTCTTGAAGGCAATACTTGCCGTGCTGGTGCAGAATTCATGTGGTGCAATTGCTGTTTGTATTGCTTACATGTGAATAGGGCAGCCTCAAAAGCCTCCAGTCAGGTGTCTCCCATGCTATACACAAAAGAAAATGAGCCTGAGCCTCCAAAGATTCTGCAATTCAAGACATTCTGTACATACCTAAGAAAACAGATAATATTGGTCCACAGATATGTGTGCATGTAAATTACTCACATATACTCCATGTCATATTAAGCCATTTTATAAACCTTCTCTGTGCAACAAAACTTCTTGTGCTAAGCTTAAAATAAATCACAAAAACTGTACCTACATCAGAAAATGGTTGGAGTTCAGGGAGTATGCTGAAGCCCTGTGGACCATGATCATCCATACCGCTTGCCTGCATTTTCCCAATTATATTCCTGACCAGCATCAACTAGACATTCTTGCACACAACACCTGGGCTCAGCTCAAAGGATACATTTTGCCAGTCTGTTCCCAGGGGATTTAAGCTCTGCAGATTCAGCTACACACACTGAATCACCACATGACCACTGAACTGCTTCTGGCTTGCACTACGCATTACACAGTCTCCCATTCCTTCTGATTGTGGTTTGTAGGGAAGTTGTTTGGAACATTTTAACTGTAGCATTTTAACTCATAAAAGAGCTCCGGTTATGCCCTGAGGAATGTTCTCAGATCTGGCAGGCCCATGGTACAACAGCTGCACCACCTATGACCCACACTTGTGGGACACTAACAGCCTCTGACACCTTAAGAGAGGCGGCTGCCAAAGCATTACAAGCTCTGATCTACCCTGGATTACATCTGATGTGCGTCGATGATGAAACAGATGGGTGAAGGAGAACAGCTGTGGGCAGAAGGAATTTTACTTGCAGTTTCAAATTTTTTCCACCTTAATGTAAGATGACAAAAATCTGAAAACACTGAGTCCAACAGACAGTGTGGCATGTAATTCATGCCCTACACAGATATGCACAAATAGCTCATAACTCAGAATTAGCTTTACCAACTTTTCAACTCCAATGACTTGAAACTTCCAACTTCCACCTTTTAATCTTCATACTGGGCTGAATCTTAAGCTGTGTAATTAGGGTTATCTAAACAGTCATCTAAACTCCTACTGAGGAGAACTGGTTTGTCCAGTAAAGGCCAGTGCAATCATGAAATCAACCACAACAAATCTAATAACCGGATGGAAAACTAACACAGAACATGGTGATACAGACAAGTGATGTCTTCTGGAACTTAGATGGACTTTCAGCAGCTCAAAGCTTCTTCTAAATTCTTGCTTTTTATCTTTGATTAAAATCACAGTCTTCTATGAAAATAAATGCTGTAGAAGTGTCTTTTCCCCCTCTATTTCTCAAAGTTTTACATTATGAATTATGAGACTACAGTAATGCATAACCTCTGGTAAGGGAGTGAAGAAATAAAAATCAACAAGCAGGACAGACAGCAGCTCTATCACTAAGGAAGAAGCAAAGACAACACCTTAACACCATAAATGCTCAGAAGTAACTTACCCAGAATTTCAGGGAAAACTTAAAAGTTGTGTGTCTAAAATTATTGTTTATAATGGTAACTCCCCTTTCCCACTCTCTTCTGACTGTGACCATATTGTTTCCACGTCAGAAAGAAAACACTCTTTAAATTAAAATGCGTGTCAGGACAAAATTATGCCACCTACCAAAAAAAATACAGGCTGAGGAGTTCAACTGCTTAAACTGTTAGAAGTCAATTAAGTACTTAATCTATGATGTACTACAGGTTCATATTCCTAACAGCTTGCATACAGCTCCAGTGAAACAAGAAAGTTCATTTAATGCTCACCAAGTGCTGTCCTACTTTTGCAGTGCCATCTAACCCACAGCCCCGGCAAACATGCTCACTTTGTATTTGTTCTCCAATTTGGCAGGGGTAGGAATGTGGCCTCTCCTCCGGAAGGTTGTAAAGTGCTTGCACTGGGGGCATGGCTTGGTGCTGGAGTCAATGCGGCTGAGTTCCAGGAAGTATTTATACTTGATGATGTCGTCATGGGGCAGGTTATAGAGGACAGTTGTTTCATCCAGGTGCTCGCTGCACTCTGTGATGGGGCATTTTATATCCACTTGTCCCAGCTGCACCTGCATATGAAAAAAAAAAAAAAAAAAGAGCTGTATGACCTTTTGCTTGGAAAAGTTAAGCAACCAATGGTGAATTTTGCAAGGAAAATTAATTTCAAATACTGTAACAATTCAGAGACTATCTAGTATATTGTCTTTAAATTATCTGAGTTACACCAAGCTCACTGCAATTTTTCCAGAGAGCATTTTCAAATCCAAACAGAAAAGCTAATTACCCTGACAACTGCAGTTATTAAACATATTCACTCAGTTTATGTAGCACGGCTACAAACACCACAAAACCAAATACAAGTCCTAACTAACAATGTCCACCCAGTACTTCATACTTTGGGTGTAATGGTCAGTGCACCACTACCATGGCTCATAAAGGCTGTGAAAAAGCAGAAAATGGAAACATCTGCATACTGTTTCACTGCAAAACGACCTGGGAATCACAGCACAGAGAAATTCAAAGTCCTTTTAGGATCAGCAGCTCTGACTCAGGAATCCTGAGCTGGTTCCTTCTCAGCACACTCTCCCTCTGCAATCTGCTTCCAAGAAGCTCCTTACATGCCATACTGCACATGCAGAGTTTTAGTTGAGCTTGGGGCTGATCAAGCTAATAAATTTCCCCAGAACTCAGGAGTTAAAAGTTTTAAAAATCACACACCCCAACAACAACGACGTTAAAAAAACCTTAATAAAAACCAAACTAAAACCAGACAAACAAACAAGATTGAGGTTAACAGGGCAGAAACTGTTGCTGATCTACTGAGTCCTGATGGTCCCAAGCTAATCCGTACGTTCAGATATCTGCAACGTGTTTCCAGAGCTCCTGGATCCAAGAACTGCGCTGGACACAGATCCGCACCCTTCACAGCTGGCAGGCTTTAACTGCTCAGACTGCATGCCAAAACAGCAGATCCTACTTGGTCTGGGAGCACCAGACTTGCATTTGCTTGGCAGTGAGCCCAAGTTAATAAACCCTGCTGAATCTTGAGAGTTTGCAAGGACCCAGCTAGAGCATGTTTGTTTCTGCCCCAAGTAATCTTGAACGAGTGAGTTTTGACTGCGCAAGTGCAGCTGACCACCAGTTCAACTCCTTCCCTATATCTCCATGAAGAGAAAAAGGGTGCAACCAGCATCTCTTTCCAGGAATTACTGTTTAAAGGTTGGCAAGTTTGATTTCCCTAGACTGCTTATTCTTTAACATGCTCAATTAGAGAAACCTGCCAAACAATACACTAAATAAGAAAGAAACACCTCAGATTTGGATGCAGATCTCGTTGCTGCATAGTGGTACTAGAATACACAGACTCCACTAATGCAGTATTTAAGCTAAAAAAGGAGGGCAAAACCCTAAAAAGCAACACAACACAACCCTGTCATTGCTGCTTCAGCAAGTGAGCCAGATGGACTCTGAATGATAATTCTGTCAGGAGCCAGAGGATTAGAAGAGTCATAACAAGATGGTATCAAATCCAAGGTTTATACTGATTTCAAAAAAACCCTACTGCACCACCTCTGTTCTCTCAGCAATGTAGCTAAAACTCAGGAGAGCAAAGAGATTAGGTATATGTTAGAGATAGAAATGCAGGGTGTGGATGGTGGCACCAAGTCTCAGACCAGAGCACGGTGGAGAACACCTCAGCAAGCCATCACTGCTGTGGTGCCCTGAACAGCCTTGGCTCAAGGCACAGGCAAGTCAGGATGGAAGCAAATCCGTCTGCAGTATGGAGGAGAGGCAGCTCCCCAGCAATACACACATTCTTAGGCGGGAAATTCCCCACATTTCATTTCCAGCTCTAAAAAGTGGGCAGAGCTCTGCCACATGCAAACAATGCCAGGCTCAGTTTGGCTTTTACATGGACGAGTCTAAGTACAGGAGGAGCATGTACTCAAAGGCATTAAAAGAAACAGAACAAAAAAATCCCTCAAACCCCACATACTACATGCTGGGGAATGGCAGTATTTTATAACTGTAGGACACAGATTCACCTGTAGCAGCATGTAAAATTGAAACCAAGCATATGGACCACTGGACTGTTTTCAGAAGAATCACCCAGTGCATCAAGGACCTGTACTCAAAAAGCAGATGACAATCACTACAGCACTACAGAACACAAGCACACTATACTAAGAGAACAATTTGCTACAGAAACACAAAAAGCTATTGCACTAGGATTAGCATCAGCTTTTGTTTAGCAAAGTATCGGTATACTTTAAAACTGCATAGTCAAATTAATCCCACCTATGACTACTTCATTTTTTAAAAAAAGTTTTAAGCATTAGGGAGGTATTAAAAGAGCTGTATCTTTTTGCTAGAAGTAAACTAAGCTACAATGCAATAGCATTACATAATGAGAATGTACATTGTATCTGACAGTACTTTAGCATTGCTTATATTAAATGCTAGTTAGAACAAACCTGCATTTATAAAACCAAGGAATACAAAGCTTAACGTTTTCTGTACTTCATGCCCACACAGAGTATGATTAATGTATGTGGTAAGAGTCAGGTGTGGTTTCAGTGTTTATTTTGAAAATAAGTTTTACACCCACTTGAAATAAATAATTTTTAACCTCTGTAACAGTTTCAGCTTTTTAAGTTTGGCAAAGACTGAGCCTTTTCCTGTGTTTTGAATGGGACTGAAGTGAACAGAACTGGCTTGCTTTTTAGCAGTAACTTCAATGGAGCCTTGTCCTACCAAAACAGTCCATCTTTGTGCACTAGCATCAGCAATTGATGGAAGTATAGCTTTAGAGGTAGCCTGTCAGGATACCTGCTGCCAGAACCAGGACATGCTACAGCATGAGAAAGGAAAAACAAAATAAAGCAATCTCTTATGACATTGGTACATATAACTAGTTTTATTATTTTCTTCATTTTCTTTTTGTTTTGAAGAGCCATATCCCTTCAATATCAGCTTCTCACAGTGTCAAACCCCCAGGTTTTAGGAATACCACTGTGTATTAAGAACTTCAGAACCCTGATTATACAGAACAGCATGGTGTATTTTCACAGCTCCTATGTCTAAGAGCAGCTGAGCAGAGTAGTGTTAGATGTCAGGCAGCATCCAGCTCTTATACTCAGTTGTGCTTCACTTCTGTAAAGCAACTCAGGAGGGGCTACTCTGCTTACAATTTGGAAGGAGAAAGCAGGCTTTAGTTCCTTTCCTACTACAGAAAGGTAACGTTTAAATTATCAGGAGAGCAGTATGTACCTCCCCCTGACATTTTATTTTAAAAGCACTTTTTTTGGCGGAGGGTAGGCAGGAGAAAGGGCAGGGGGGAACAGATACAGAACACACACACAGACTCTACACCGATTTCCTTACTGCCCATGAAAGCAATGGTACCACCAACAGAAAATAGAAACAGATGGCATGATACTTTAAGTTAGAAAATCATTTCCACACCCTAAGCCTTCTTTTAAAGGGAATCATTGTTAACTACATAGAAAGCAAAGTTCAAACAAGACCAGAAAAGCACTGATTTATGCCTGTCATTTGGCCTGCCCCAGACTGGATCTACTGTAACATTTGCAGGCTATACTTGCGTTGCTGTATTGCAGCTATATTCCTTAAAGAAGGGACCATTCTACTTTATAACATGTATCTACAAACAAGCATTTTCTAACTGAAACTTTACTCTTACTTCAGAGACACACATATTTAATTGCTCTTGCTTCTTAATGCTGAAAGTGAAAATGGCCATGCCAAATACACATTTCTGTAGAGCCATTTAATTTCTACCAGTGTACCACATTATCCCCTGTAAATTACCAAGGAAGTTATGCATTAAAATAAAAAAAATCTGGAAGTGCACAGATGCAAGTGAAGGGACAGTCTAGTGTAGAGGACTTTCATACTCTACAGGTAAAGAAACAGTTGGATTAAAATTCCCTTTATTTATAAGCAAAATCCTATTCCTTTCCAGTCCAGTGGAAGCAGTTCTTTCATCTTCATTGGGAACTTACAAAGCAGTGAAGAATTACTTTTCTTGTACATTTGGAAAGTGTGTCATTTTGAATTTATTTTCTTTTTAAAAAGGTAACAATTTGTGGAAAATACTTGAAGGACTCACCATGGTTCAGAACTCCACAAGTGGTAGGTGCTAACCAAATGAAATCCAAGTAGACATGATTCAAGAAGTGTCAACCAAAGACAGCTGAAACTTCTACTACACATTCTGCACATGCCTTTATGGCCTTCCTGTGTTTGAGTACTAACTTCATCAGTCTCAATTCCTGATTTGTGCCAGTGATATCCTGGCACTGTCCATCAAAATTAAGAAAAAAAAAAAAGAAAAAACAAACCCAAAAACCTGTGAAATACATTATCTTTTTCAGTTCATTCATGCTCCCTCCTTGCAATCAAGTAGTACAAATCCCCAGTGCTGCTGCAAGACAAGCAAGAATAAACAGCTAGAACTTATAGTAATCAGATTAGAAGCTACTTAAGTTGTATCACTACCAAATAGTGAAAACATCCTCTGTTTTGTGTGTGCCATCTCCTCCAGAGAACATTTTCACACAGCTTCTTGCCTGTTCATTGCTTCACAAACCATACTCCATGGGGTGTTTCACTTCTACTCCCTCTTTAATTAATTTCTCAACAGACTCGCAATAAATTACTTTCTGAATGCCTGTCTCATTCAGTTGCTCCACCATCTTCTCTGACAACCATCTGTAACATCACCCAAGAGTCATCACTCCTCTCCTCAAGAGGGAAGGGCTTCACTAGCCTTTATCAGGGCAGGTATCACTGTCCTCAAAAGGATCCAGGTGTTCAAAATCGTCTATTTGAGCTGTCATTAAGATCATCTAAAAGCCATTTATTAATAAGAGTTGAACCAGTGTCTTTTCTGTTGTGTCACCAGCTCACAGAGACCAGCCCCGAAAGGGTTCATGAGGAGGTTCCCCTTCACATGTCCTCTAAGTAGAGTCTTTGTTCTTCTTTCACAAGTACCACGCTTGTGGATGAAGCCATGACAATGACATGGTGCTTCCTGCTCCACATGACATTCAGAGAGAGTCACCGAGGCACAAACACTGCAGGCTTCAGTAGATACCACCTCTTCTAGTTTTGACAACAATTTGTTGTCAATGACTTTTGGACTAATTACCACACTGTCAACACTAAAAAAGACACAAAAACAAAGTCTCAGGGCCTTTGAAGCACTTGCTAGTCCTTCATCCCTCAAGTGAAAGGCACTCAAAAATCAAGAAGCTGGGAGGGAATCTAAGTGTACATAACTGCAAACCAACCACCGTCAGAACATCAAAGGTTTGACCTTTCAGCTCCAAAAGCAAGTCTTCTGAATGCTTTACAAAGCATATTTAAACACAGCATCAACTTAAATTCTCAAAGGCCATCTAGTTTTTTCAACTTCAGCCAGAGTCTGAGACTCCAACTTCATTCATAACTCTGAGGACCACTGTCAGGAGCACACTTACACACATCCATGTCCCCAGGAGCACTGTGGAATGGTGCAGCTACACACCAGCGAGGGTCACAGCCAGCACCACCTGTGTGGGAAGAGACCAGAGTGGCTTTAGCCCCAGAAACAACCCAAAACCTTAACTGGCAAAACTGGCCTTGGCTGCCTGGAGCAAAATCCTTTTGTTTGCTTCCCATTCAAACTTCTTTTTCACTCCACAGTCACATCTACTACTCTCCCAAAAAAGCTATGAGGATAAACTAGGAATATATTCTTCAGAATGTACCTGAACTCAACCAAACCTTTTTCCTAAAGTCCTCTTAGCTTGCTTTCTCATTTGATAACATGGTGATGTGAAATTCTATTCCTTTTCTTTTTTCTTCCACAGAACTAGGTGCTACCTGCTCACATGGATCTGATATCAATAGAAACATTCAGATTTTACCTGTCCTGACCACATAGGGATAGGATTAATAGAAAATTACTTGTAGAAAAACAAATGAATACTGAAATTCTCCTTTGCAAGAAGTCAACAATTATCAACATGGAGAGCTCTCCCTTTTTGCCTTTTCATCTCCTGTTACTTTACTGAGTGAATTAAATAAGGAAACTACTTTATCTCAGTAATGCATTTAGAAAAACTGCACTGCATTAAATCATGCCTCTGCCTGCTACTACTCATCAAACCTAGTGCACATCACCAGCAAGCACGAAGGTTACGTACTTTCTGTTCTGGTCTTCTGGAATCCACAGTGAGCTGAAACCCAGAGCAGACGTAAAGCTTAGTCCCATGCCTGGACAAAAGCAGGGCTGGGACACCTGGATGGCTGCCCACTGAGCTGGGTCACTCTCTGGCAAAGAGGCATGCCAGAGTTAGACCAAGAGACTGACTAGCAGATTGCTTTATCTTGCACTCTCCAGGGCTCCCAGAGGTTGTGAAAGCTATTTTTCACCTCTCCTCCCCACAGATATGTGAGGGGAGAGGGAGTGGGAAATCCTAGTGGAGGAAGTTAACCTGGGAAGAATAATGACAGAAACTGCAAACCTTGGAGGAATCTGACTCAAACCCACAGCCCTCTCAGCATTCATTAAGGGGAAGCAGGAAAAGCACAAAAGCTTTCTGATATTGTCCAGGTGTGCATATTAACAGTGCTTATGCTGGTTTTTCTACTCCTTAGAAGACAACACTCACTTTTACTAAAAGATTCAAAGATGCTCGTGAAACAAGAGCTTTGAGGACAGCAGAACAAGCCAGATACCTGCCCTTTCTCAGCTGGAAAATAGGAGGCAGTTGCTCCTGTCTAGGAGTGAGACCAAAAGACCATGGGGTCTTAATTAAAACTGAGCAGGTGTGGGAAGGGATTTCAGAAAAGAAGCAAGGGCCAGGAGACCATCCACATTCCACAATACAATTAAATAACCTGGGCATCTCAGGAGTGAGCCCTGCTTGAAGGGTCTCAGTAGCATTAGGAAATACAACTAGCAATGAAGCATTACCTTTGTAACAGTAATCGTTTGCTAGGCTTTCAGCATGGGTATAAAAACACCACAGCCAACTAACACAGAACCAGAACAAGCCAACTCTCACAGCTGATTCTTGTAAAGTAAGATAAAAAGCTATCAGTTACCTCTTCAATTAACAGTCTTAAATTCAGAGGGGGACAGCCTGTTCTCCTATAGCCAGCGTAAGACTTGTAGAAACTGTCATCTGAGTTTGAATTTGTTACCAGCCAAACCTAACCCAGGTATATCCTGCTCATCCGAGGTCTCTGTTAAGGTAAAAACTGCAAGAGCCCATACTTGTACAATGGGAAGGTGAGGAGGGAACAGGTTGAACACGATGGGATACAGACACAGCAGCAGCCACCAACCACACACCTTCCCCCTGCCACTGGGGCAGCAACCCTCACTTTCAGCATGCCTGACCTCCCAAAAGCATAGAACTCATGATGTGATTACTGTAATTCATTTAAATACTTACCTCAGAAAACAAATTAGAAAGAAAACATAAAAACTTAACTCCTCAAAAACCAAAATCCAAATCTCTTAATTAAGGAGATTAAAACCAAAGTGTACTCAGTTACTTCAGCAGGTAATTTTTATGTGTATGTCTCTCTCCCACAGGAACAATGCTTAAAAAAGTACATAGCTGTTTCCTCGTCTTGCTTACAACAGGAAATCATGTACAAACTCCAACCTCTACCAGGTTCAGGCTGGATTAACCAAGGTTCAGATCTATTACAATGGAATAATACTGTTAACTATTAACAATAATTAGTATTACAATCAAAAGCTTTCCCATGCCTTTCTTTAAGATGGACAGAAAGTTAAAATCCGTAAGATGATCAGAAGGCTGTGAACACCTCTCTGATAAAGACAGGCTGAGGAAGTTGGAGCTGTTCAGCCTGGAGAAAAGAAGGCTCCAGACACACTTTAGGGCAGCCTTCCAGTACCTAAAAAGGGCCCATAAGAGAGCTAGACATTTTTTACAACTGCATGGAGTTACAGGACAAGGGGTAATGGCCTTAATACAGAAAGAAGGTCGGTTTAGGTTAGATGTTAGGAGGAAATTCTTTACTGAGAGGATGGGGAGACACTGGCACAGGTTGCCCAAAGAAGTCTTTGATGCTCCATCCCGGGAAGTGTTCAAGGCCAAGCTGGATCAGGTCCTGGACAAACTGGTCTAATGGGTGACATCCCTGCTCACAGCAGGGGGGTTGGAACTGGATGATCTTTAATGTCCCTTTCAATCCAAACCATTCTATGATAAGGTGTTAGAGAACAGTGAATAAACATGGTCCCAATCTTTGCTTGGTATCACCACTTTGGTCTTCAGGTGGAGCCAAGAAAAATCCATAAACAGTGAAAATTTATCCTACAATTATTTATGCTGAAAAAGACAAGATCAAGAGTTCATTCTTCTACTATTCTGCTATGTAGTAGTCAGGTTCCCCATAAGAAATGAAACCTGGAATAGGCTCCTGAGCTCCCATTCTCTCATTCCTATGCACACTAATCTGTATTACTGAAGTTCTAATACAGATAAGCCCACATGATATCATCAGCAATAGTTAATCAACCCTTGGTTTCTCCAGCAACAGCTGCTGTTATGTTTTACTGTTGTACCTACAGAAACACTTCATGATGCTTCATATTCTTCCAACAGAAAGTGGTACTTAGCATGAAATAAAGAAAAGCTCTCATAATCAAGCAAAGGAGGTAGGAGAAGAGAAGTACACTCTTCCTTATTTCACTATTACATCCCAGAAGATGGCTACAAAACCTAACAGAGCTAGCATGGATGTGGGTGAATACTTAAAAATAGCGAGAACTTTTAACACAAATATCTCAACTATTCTCTTAACCGACCTGATTATCTACATTCCCTAGCCTATAGAAAAAAAGGACAGGCATTTTATAGCTGTTCCTAAACTGTCCTGCTTTCCTTCAGAAAGATACCTACAACTAGTTTCCATGCCTTTGTTTTGAGGTTGTGAGTTTTCTTGTGTATGTATTAATAATCAGTATTTTCATGCTTCACTATCAGATATGAAACCAAATTGTGTCCTCTTTACTTGATGAATTTAATACAGAAACAGCAGAGTTCCACAGGTACAAGCAAAACCAGAAGAAAGCCTGAAAAGTATTTTCTAACTGGCAGGTCATTGTCAGGAGTAATGTAGACATTTCTTAGGTTCAAGGTATAACGTATGAGGTTAAAACATTGTCACTTACCTTCCCCTACAAAGTAACTTTAAGAAACTTCTTTATGTGATCACCTTGTTACAAAATGGCAAAGATTTGGTTTAAAAATAGTTATTTTGCTCTGCCTTTTTGCAAAGAAACCCACCTCGTTGGACCAGTACCAATCCACAGCACAGCTGGTTTTGGTGAAAAGCTATGCTAATAAAAGGTACCATGAAGTGACAGAAATTGGTAACTTTTACATGGCTTCAGTGATGGATGTGCATGCTGACCTGTTTTCAGGAATAAACCTTGGAAAAGCTAATGCAGAAGAAACTTTAAAGCTTCTCCCCACATACCATCACTTGGACAAACCCTACATGCTGTGCTATAGCTCCAGTTTCACATTATTTCATCAAGTTACTTCTCACAGTGCATTTTATGTTGAAACCACATTTCGATTCACATTTAACGCAATGACGGATACAGCCACAACAGGGAGCAAACATACAAGATAAACAAGTGCAAACAGCACAGCCTTCTCCAGCGAGCTGAGGCAAAAGCTTCAACAGTGATTCTGATCCATACTTGGAGAAGCAGAACTGAAGTGTCACGTCAGCTGGGACCAAATTACCCATCACCAAAGAATTAAACCATTACTTAAGATACCTCAGCAGAAACGTATAGCACAGAAGAAAAAAATCATCTTATGAAAGCCGAAAGTATAATTCTGTCCCATAATTGATCTAATCCTGTAGAGTGCTGCACTTGTCTCCAGCACGGTAATTTCTAAACACCTTATTAAACAGCCAAGCTATCAGAGTTAATTCTCCTGATCAAACTCTGGCTGTAATTCTAGGATGTGTCAGGTCAGTCCATCCAAGAACCTGCCCCCCTGAAGCTGGAACTTCAGCTTGATTATGGGACAGTTTGTGTCTTGATTGCTGCAGACCTTGTTTGTCAAAAGCAGCTAGAATCTTTATATCATAAAACCATTAGAACCAGCAGAACAAGGGGGGAAGCAGACAATACAGGTGGTGTATACTAGGAAAATCAAACTATAATGGTGTTCAGAACAATGTATTCCACTTTCCCCTAAAGCAGAGAAAACATGATGCAAGTTCATTTAAATTCCTAAACGCAGTACTATCAGCTGACTAGGCTATTAATATACTCATTTTCACATCAGGTTCACAACAGGAGAAGAAATTACAACTTCCCATTTTTTACAAATTCTCTTTACAAAGACAAAACAAAGCCTAAAGACAAACCCACTACCACTTATCTCATCTGCTGTTTATATATGTAAATCTATGTTTAACAGAAAAGTATAACATGACCTTTACTACAAACTTTTTACTACATCAAAACATTGATATGGATTTGACAAAGGTGTTGCAAGGTAGTGTTGTGTTCCGACAGCCTGCTTTTGTGGTGAGGCAAAAACGAACAACAAAGGTAGAGAAAGTCAAATGCCCCAGGTTAGACTCCTTGCTAAAATCTCAGTGTTAACAGTGAGGAAGAGATATGATTTGTGCAAAAGTACTGTTGTGATCAGTTAAGGCTGTGGAAATACTTGCATGTAGGAGAAAAAAAACTCCAAAAAACTACCACAAGATAAAATAAGGTTTCCTTTCCCTGCCTTAGGTCTTTAATCACTTTGAAAATAACAGCAGTCACAGACAGTGTATGAATACAGAAAGGTGGGAATAAGTGTTGTCATCACTGAATTCAAATCCCTGCAATCATCCTTTTTGGCTGGTTAGAGAGACTGCCCTGGAACAGAAAGGAAAAAGATGACTCCTACCCACACAGACTTCTCTTTCTGGATGGTATGCCAGGTTTACCCTGTATCACCAGTTTAACCCAGTGTCTCCAGTAAGTGATCAGACACCTACATGGACCTGAAAGGTTTGGGGTGCAGGTCCAGCCAGACCTCTCACATACCAGCTGTTCCCAGTATCCCTCCCCTGGTCTCAGACACCTTCAGCCACTCCATCAGGTCACAGTCAGGCAAGACTGACATCTCAGACTGCACCCTGACTAATGACTAAAAATTTATGGAAAAAGTCAATGTAGCTCTCCCTTCTTCCTTTCTCCTTTAGAGAGCAATTGCAAGGCTGCAAGGAGCTAACACAGGAGACTGGAGTGTTTTTAAATTAGTTTTCCAATTGATGGAGCAGCTGAATTAATTTTCCCCGTGACACATGATTGCTAGTTCACAACCCAAGAGAAAAGTGGGGAGTACACAGACAAGGGGAGACTCTTGCAGAGGTAGCAGGTCACCAGTTGTCTTACCTGTCATGTCAATCTACACTTTCAGATCAAGTACCAAGCACACCTCGTGTGAACTGTGTTGACTTTTAGGAAGCTACAAGCCCAAAATATGCTCAGTATCTCCTGAGTGAAAAAAACACCCAACTTAATGGCAACTACAGCATCAGGGTTGGAGGGGTACACTTGATCACTGCCTCCATGTGAGAGGCTAAGCAGCAGTGCTTTCTGGTGCCAGAGCTTCTGTTCTTCAGAAAGCAGCCTGTATTTTAGCATAGCTAGGTGATTATTAGGTTTATGAGTACTCATGTATATTTTCCCATTTTGCACAAGTGCTTAAAATGCTTAATAACATGCACGAAAATCCTTTACTGAGCTTCAGGTCTCAGCCCAGCATCTGCCCTAACACCCACCCCACAGCCCTTCAGATGGTCTGCATGCTTTCCACTTCTGGAAATTGCCGTAATTCCTGCACTCCTCTCAGCTGTGTCCCTGAAGGACACAGACGTTTTATCCATAAAGCTAGAGCAAGAGGAATAGTTATGAAGTAAGCAGGTTTTTTAAGATGAAGAAATACATTACTTGTAATGAAACAACTAAGTTAATAGGTAACCTCAGCAACTTTGGACCAAGAAGCAGGGAAGAACTCTACCAACAACTGTCACATAGGCTACAAAACATTCTGAAGCAGCTAACCATAAGAATAAAACAATGATTATTAAAAGATAATACTGTGAACAGGACATCTCATTAACTTGGCATACACTGCAAAAAGTTTTTACTAAGTAGGTTTCATGGCTCTATTCCAAGAGTAAAGATATTACCTCTGGAGACTCCAAGCTAAAAATGGTTATAGTAGGAGGAACTGTTTACAAACAGAAGAAAACCACTACTTTTCACTTCTGTAGGTACTGCCTACCTCTTAACACATAAAAATAACTCAAACTTGTTTCAACATCATCCCGTGCAATAAACAAAAAACCCCCAAAACAGAATAATTAAGGACTATTGACAACAAGGGTTTGAAAAATGATGAACAGGTTGTTAGACACCTAGACAGGTCACTTCTGCCAGCATTCAACTTTTGTAGGGCTCCAGAAACTGATTTGTCACACTGAATTTTTATAGAAGCGTTTTTGCTGTACCAGTAGGTATCAGAGTTTTCAAACCACTACCAGAAAGGACTGCAGCCTGGGGACCAGGAGGTGGGCAGGTAAAGGGAGGCAACGGAGGTGTCATGTCAGCTAAATCCATCTCCACTTCTGAAGCCATGGACTCTAGGAGTAATTGAATTCAATATCAGTTCAGGAAATCCTAGTTTCATTAATTATGTCCAAAGAATGTATAAAGTCCTCAGTGGGAGAAATGCTACCACATAGGAACTGAAGCAGCACAGGAGTAGAAAGGAATTGTTACAAAGCACAGTAACAGAGAACACAAGAGGGTTTGTACTCAAGGACATACCTCTCTTCAACTCCAGATTTTGACAGACTGAAAACCAAAGGGTCAACAGATTTTGTGACAAAGAGACAAGCAGATGAACACAATGACTGTTAGCAAAGAGGAGAAAACTCTTCCAAAGTATTTGATTTAGCATTGGGTTAATATTTTCATTAAAATGGAAACACCCCACATGATGTCAAACACTGATCTGTCTAGCCAAATATGGCCCCTCTTGAAATATTAGTTTTGTTTCAGATTTTTAATGGTATAAGAAATATTGTTCTTTAGCAAAATAACCCAACAGATCTTCCAGATCTGCACACTGTGATTAGTCCCTATGGTTAAGTACTCATTGACCATCATTTACCACCAAAACAAATTTCTATAGAGGCCGGGGTAGCTGCGGTGATTCACCTCAGAAAGGGGAAAGAAGTCACAGCTGTGTTAGCTTGTTTGGGGACAGGAAGAAGAACAGAACAGAAAATACAGGAAAAAGAAAGAAGAGGCACCCATATCAGCCTTTCCTAGGAAGTCCTTCCTTTTCCATAATTTTCATATTTTCGCTCCTGCAGTTTTCCCCTGGAAAACAACATCCTCTTGCCTGACATGTACGCATAAAAAAGTCTAGTCTACAGAATTGAATCCACCTAATTTCCCTGACTTACTTGTAAAGTCTCTCTTTAACCTGCACAAAAAGCAGGAGCTGCCACTAAAAGCTGCTGTTGTTACTACACAGGAAACTGCTGCTCCAAAGCACACTGACTTTCTGTGCAAAAGAAAGGCAGGAATATTTGTATTTGTGACTTTTGTGGCTTTGAGAGAATGCCCAAAAACCCAGATAAGTTTTATATACTTTTCACAATGCTCCCTGCAACAAGGAAAATGGGTGGCATCCTGCTGCAGAACTAAGTTCTGAGTTGTATTCCCATTTCTCTCTAAGAATCAAAACATCGCTGCCTGAGAACAAACATGGCTGTGTTAGTTTCCTAATAAACTCGGCAATTTTAGAATTTCTGCTCATGCATGTCTACTTTTGACTCTTCCCCACCACCCCAATACACTATAGGTTTTTAAACCTATAGAGGAAGAATCATAAAAGTTGAGAATTTCTGGCAACATAGTAGGACAGAAAACCAGCTTGATGCTTCCCTATAAAGGACTTTCCCCAACCACTAGGATTTCTAGTACTTGTTAAAACATGTCTCAGAACCTTCCTTGGTGGCAGGAGATTGGGTTCAGCAACTTCCCCACCCCCATATTCACAACTGGATAGGGAAGGATGGCAGAGGCATCCCTTCAGAGCTAGTCCCTGGCACTCCCCCATGCCCTTTATTGTTCACACCTGCTGTCCCACTGTGTGTCTGTGCAGCTCCGTAACTTCCTACAAATACAGAGGCTTACTAGACTTTTAGCACCAAGTAACTGATTATATTAACATTAGGATGGCACATCTGAAATTCAGTGGGTTAACTGAATGAAAGCCACTCTTTCTTCCCTCACAAACCCATGTATTACCTATATAAACTGAAGGTGACCTAATTGAAACAGCTCAAAAAGTATATAAAAGACTAATTTTTTTTTGGTCAAACTTCATTTGAGAATAGGCTAATTCACCCAAACAGCAAGGAAAAAAAAGTAACTAAATAAATCTGTTAAAATTTATATTAAAATATCAGTGGTGTGGTGAGGAGGCACTGGAACAGGTTGCTAGAGAAGCTGTGGATGCCCCATCCCTAGAAGTGTTCAAGGTCAGACTGGATGGGGCCCTAGGCAACCTCATCCAGGGGGTGGCATCCCTGCCTATGGCAGGGAGGCTGGAACTAGATTATCTTTAAGGTCTCTTCCAACCCAAACCATCCTACGATTCTGTAAAAATAGAACCTTTCAAAACTGCATTACTCAGGTAAAAATGACAAATATGAAAAAGCTAAAAGATGTTTATAGTTAAATCCACAAGTCATTTGCTGTCAAGCAATGGTAAGGCATCATCAAGAGAAAATTTAGGAATATTTTATTAAATAATTTATATTTAATGAAATATCTTTTATTAAAGGTGAAAGTAATAATTAGCTGTATTCTTATGCATAGGTTAACCTAATTATAAAGCCATTTTTAACAATGAGGTCTTTGGAGTCTACTTTCAGCCTCTCCTGAAATACCTGTCTAGTAAAATATTTTAATGTAAATATGGTAAGAATTATAGAAGACCGAAGAAAAAACTCACATATAGTTCAAGTGGAATAGAAAAGTGCCTGAGTCTTTCAACTGATCAATAATTCCCCCAAATGATCACATCTCATGTTTTCATATGCAGAATAATTTTGCAAGTTTTGCACAATGAACAACTTAACACATATGAGAAAGTCTGACAAAACTATTAAAATCAAGAAAGCAATAAATATTATTAAAATTAGGAAAAAAATATGAAACCACATACCAGTGCTAATGTCCATATGCTTGCACATTTTGTGTCTCTAAAGTACAAATGGTTATGCTTAAAAGTGGAAATTACAGTTCAATTTGATTTCTCATCTGCAAAAGTGTAATCAGTAAGAAAGAACAGGCTAGAAAGTCTACACAGAAGGAATGATAAAACAGATCATGAAAGCTTTTTTTAATGTGCCCCTTCAGCAATTTCTGCACACCAAACCTCTCAAGAAAATTATTAATTTCTCATTATAAAATAAAAATGTCTTGCAAGTAAGAATGTGTTTTTCCTAACACCAGCTTAATTTACCTCAACGCACAGCTCTTAGGCATTTTGAGTGCCAAAGTTGAGTTCACAAACTGAGTCACTGCAGTAAGTGGTCATCTGTGAGAAGTCCCCAGGGACTTGGCTGGGATCACCCTGGAGGGCTCTAATAGTACCAGGATGGGAAAAAACAACAACACAGTTCTTCTACCTTCGCTGTTACATTATTCTCTCTCATCTCCTGCCTCCTAGACTCATGAAAGTTATAATAATCCTCTACTCCTCGAAAACATTTCTGTGGGAATATCAGCTTCTACACACTTTTGTCAGCAAGGCAGAAATCGATCCATCACACACAGAGGGGGAAAAGGTAACTCTTGATCAAAGGGAATAACTACTAGCAGTAGCAGGCAGTTACCTTATGCTGATCAGCTGCTAGGGAGACATGTGCCAGGAGAGATCACATCCCTGGCAGAGCAAATGAAGGGAGCAAGCAGAGCCCTGCAGCCTCAGCTGTGGCCTGCAAGCACCCAGCCCCTCCTCTGCCCTGTGCCTCTGTTCCCTGCACCTCTTCTGGTCTCTCTGCACCAGGATTCCCCACACACCACACTGGCCTTATTCCTCACCAAGCTGGATGGTCAGCCTTCAATCTCTGCATCAGAAGCCTCACTGAGTGTCCACTGAAAAGCAGGATGCCTTCAGGGACCATGCCGTGGCACAGCATCCAGAAACATGGTGTCCTGTCCCATGCAATTTAATCCACCACAGCATATTACAGGGGTCTACAGTTGCCAGCATGGACAAAAAGTGCATCTAATTTAAGTCCCGCAGGACTGGAACACCTCAATGCTGTAAGAATTAGTGAGTTAAGACACCTAATGAAAAAATCTGCAGATAATACATGATGAAAAACTGCAGTTAAATATTTGATTTCCTGGGTACAGCATTTGTAAACATGAAGACAGACATCCTGCAATACTCAGTTCCTCGTTCAGTCACTGAAACACCAAAGATTTTTAGTGAAATAATCTAAATGTGATTTGTTGGGGTGGGGGTTTGTTGTGTGTGGTTTTTTGGGTTTTTTTTAAACCACAGGAACAACCAAGTAAGTGGGTTTTCACCAAAGTTTACCCTCAGAGTTCTTCAAACCAACTATACACTAGAATTTCCCCCATAGATTCAAGTAGGATGGAACATTTCCATTTGGAAGAAACCAAGAAACTCTAGAAGTCTGGGTTAGGATTCTTCAATTCTAACAGCCGGCAACAAATTGCACCTGTGATGCAAAAAAAAAAAAAATTTAGTAAATTAAAAATACATTTGCTGAATTCACAAGGGACTTCACATGATTTCCTCCTTAGTTATGACAGCAGACAGATATCCCAGGATGGAAGATGTTGGATTCACATCCTACGTGAAACTAGACAAACTGCATACATCCAGTACTGACTACCCCACAACAGAAGTACTTTTAAGAGACCCTTGGAAAGCAAGACCCATTAAGCTGTAAATTCAAGTATGATACAGCACAGAAAACCTGGTCAACCTGCAGAAATTGCTCAAGACCTAAGCAGAAAAGTGGAACAAAAAGCAACAAAAAAAAGGTCTAGATGAGTAGACTAGGACTTTTATTTAGTCCCCATTAAAGATGGGAGCATTGCAATTCTGCCTGTATTCCAGGAACTTTATAATTACTGAAGCATGCAAATTCAGAGAGCAGAGGACCTAATAGCAGGAGTCCAAACACAGAAATCCAAAAGGGAACATGAAAGGAGAGAGGAAGCTATGCAAAATGCATATTTTTATACTTTCATCATATGATCTGTAATTTAACTTCAGTATGAGAGTTTAATTATCATCACATTCATATTGTTACCATAATCAGTGTAATTCAATAATGTATTTACAGGTTCCAGGAAATTTCAACAATCGGGTACTATGTCCCCAAATTTACAGTTTCCATGGAAAAAAAAAAGTTTAGAATTTTACAAGTTTGCAACTAGATTTACAAGAAACAATACCAAAAAGCACTGTTTTCCCCAAAGAGTTGAGGCAAAACTGTTTTTTAAAGTAGTTTGAACTGGAGATACAAGTAGGCGTGATTCCAAGGATTTTCCACTGTCGTCACCATAGGACAAGTATGACTGATCAGTTCTCCTAATTCTGTATTTCTCCAGTTTAAAAAAACGCCAAAAATCTATGAGCAATTTCTTATTTGCTTGGGTTTGCATCATGTAGTATCAGCACAACTAATTTATCTGTTGTACAACCCAAGACATATGTAGGTATGATGATATCTGCAGATATATGCAGAAAATTTCTCTAAAGCTTAAACCCCCAAAAACCAATTTCTAAAATGTGAATAAGTGGTGAAAGCAACAGTATGCTAAAGCAACACTAAATTTCTTAATGCCATGTGATGTGTTCTGTACGTTGGGTAGTGATAGCTTCTCTGTTATAAAAAAAGCCCTTTTTTTTTTTGGTCTCATTAGTGCAGCCCTACTTGTCCATCTGTATTAGTGTCCATCTGTATTAGTCACTTCCTGCACAAGCATTTGAACACCTACCCAACATAAAAACACCTCTTATTCTATCCAACACAGTACACAGGTTTAACTGAAACATTAAAGCTGCAATTGGAGTAAACCTGTCCCCTGTGCCATCACACACAGGAGCTCCACTGCTTCAAAAAGATTAGATCTTTTTCCCAATGCCCTCTCATCACAAACCAAATTCTGCTCAAAGAGAAAGTGAGGAGAGGAAAAAAAGGAAGCAAAAGCAGATAAATGAAGTCTTAATCTCATGGTTATTCCACTCTCTTCTCCTTACTTATAGAGCTCAACAGGTAAGAAAAGGGAGAATACAATCTATCCCTTCTGCTGCTTCAAGGAGATGGGAGGGTATCTTCCAAAACCTTTTGAAAAAACCAGTGCAGCAGTAAGATAACTACTACATGCTTTTGTACTTGCAAATTTCACAACCGTTCCACTTTGAAACCAAAACTATCCATATAATAGAAGTACACAGCTATTGAGCTCTATCTTCAAAACCAGTGTGCTGGAATCACAGCTGAGTAATAGAGTAACATAGGCTAGCCCAGAACTTCTGCAGGTCACAAGTAACAACGCTTCCCATGACCATTCACTGCTTTGAACATAGGTCAGTCCCCTCTCTAGCGGTGTACAGAGTAGCAAGGAGCAGAGAAGCCACCTGTAAATGATGTGTCACGAAGGTTCAGCCTTGTCGTAAGTGCCTTAGCTGAACACAGCAGAGTGACACCAGCAGTGCAAAACATGGACAGATCTCAGGGAAATTTACTACTTGCTCTAAAGCAGTTCATCAGACAAAAGGAGGTGACATCCTATTACAAAGATCCTCCTGCAAGGAAGTCTCTCTCCTGGTCAATTAAACATTGCCAGGAAGAAAAACAAGACAAACACTTCAAGACAACAGAAATAAGCAAAGTCCACAACTAAGTAATTTTCACTTGAATGCCACTGAAGAACAATCTGTAATGTGACCGAGTTTGTCTTCAATTTTATGAAGCTTTTCTGATTGCCACTACAAACACCGTATGCAAAAGGATCACCGTGAAAAGGAAATTGCATTTTAAAAAGCTCATGACAGTGGAAAGGAAACTTACTCAGGAAAGGGAAGAAGAAAGAGAGCACAAGTTGGAAGCTGCTGAGAACAGAGGTCACTCTCCAGCATCTTTACAGCACTCAGTAGATAAGCATATACCTTTTGAAGAAGCTCAACTTCCTGCTGTAAATAAAGGTTTTATAACCCACTCAAAATATGTTATCAGCTAGCCATTTACTTCATTTCATCCATCTTATTACTTGGACAGTAGCATTGCATTTTTCCGGTGTTTCAATAGACCATTACACAAGACATACTATTATCTGATATATTCCAGATACAGTTCTCATCAGGTTTTCCACCATGGTTTACATATATGAAGAAATTCATTAAAACCGTACAACTTTTAGAAATATTTTCAATGTTTCAATGCCTATTGATGTCAGCATGTATCAGTTTTCAGGTTTGTGCAAGGTTTGTTCAAACCCAGAAGCAGCGTTGTGATACAACTTGTGCCTCGTATTGATTTCAGAGCCAAAATTCACATCTATCAGTGCTTCCATTAAATTTGTCTTTCCAGACAGACTTCACTAGTGAACTCAGAGACACGAAGTGATATAACCCTGCAGGAGATCAGTTTAGTCTGGTATAAACCTAACTTAACAAGAACTGAAGAAAAAAAAAAATTTCGTACTGCAGTTTTCAACGGTGTAAACATGTACAAAACATTAAATACATAAGGCATGTGCACGTGGCTACCGGGCCTCTACCTCTATGCAAGATGTATTGATTTTCCCTGTGGATCTAGCTTCTACATAAAGCAGCTATAAAGAGCACAACAACTTCAACAAGTTCATCTAGACAGTTTGCAGACGTATTTTGTGACTAGTACAGAAACTCAATGTTTACTGCATTTAGCAGCAAAGCCCTTCTTATGTACACCAGGCCAGGCACAGCGCCAGGATGCACTTCACCTCAATAAATCACCTTGCAACTACCCTGAGCTTCCAAGGGACTACCTGGCAGCCAACCTAAGTACTCTAAGAATGCTAAAGTCCATCCACAAAACTTGTCAGATATTGGTATTAAAAACTGGAAGGAAATAAGAAGAGAAAACAACAACTTAGAATGAGATATCACGCGATAAATCCAAAATGATGATGCTGCAGCCTGTCAACTGAAGCACGAAGCTAAACTACAGGCTAACAGAAAGACAAGGACATTCAACAACCAGCTACTTCCTTCCAGCAATTTACAGCAAATTTGACCAGGTGGTAACAGTTAGTTTCACAAAAAAAAAAATCTTTTTCAAAACAGACCCCACGCCCAAACCACATGATTTCAGAGATTGTTTTTCAATGCTACATAGCTCTTCCACCTTAACTATCTGCTCTGTTCATTGTTTCAATGTAAAAGCAATCAGTGGAAACTAAAACAATCACTGGTCTTTGCTAAGTGTTCTCTCTCGTTTCTTTATACAACAGCCTGCATGAATTCCCTTGGAGAGTTATTTCATAAGGGCATCCTCTATAGCCTAGGTCAACTCGGGTAACAGCAATGCAGTCTCTCCTCTGCCAGCAGAGAGAAGGAATCGCTTGGAAATTGCTCTGATTCAGCCAGATCAGTCTAACCAGAAACTGTCTCAAAAACTCAGTTTCTAAATTTATTTGAGAGCTATTTCTCCTAAAACCAGTGTGAGACGCTTGACTTTACCTTCCATACAGACAAAATAATGTCAGATTACAGAGCACTGTTTGACATGTGCTGCCTGCACACATTGGGCATTAAAAAGTATTTTACTGTTTTCAATGGTCAAGAAAAAAGTAACACCAGAGAATAAAACTCTTCTACCGTTTCGTCATTGGACTCCAGCTTCTCAACAGAGTGCACTGAGAAGCACAAGCAGCCTTCCCATCCAAACTGAGCCAAATAGAGCACACAGTGGTGCCACACGGAAAGCCATCTTTTGAGAGTACTGAAGGTGCTGGCTTTGAGAACTGCTCTGATACTGCACCTTTCTTCCCAATTTCAGAGACTGGAAAGACTCTCCCAAACCCCTCCCTCCAACAGAGGCTCATATTGATTTCTAGCTTAACTCAATTCATTGCAATTTTTAGAGTTTGTGTTGTGCCAAAAATCCTTGACAAGCGCCTACCCAAATTACCCCCTCTTGCATTTAGACAGAACAGTCATTTCTTCTCCCAGTTCTCCTTATGCTCAAGTAAGCAGTTCTGCATCTGCACAACAGCTCTTTTCTCCTTGCAGTCCTTCTTGGTTCCTGCCATTTTTGTTAAACCTGATTTATTGGGCTTACATGGCCTAGGGTTTGGGGAGAGGTCTAGTGGGGGAGACGGATTACAGGGGTGGCCTCTGTGAGAAGCTGCCAGAAGCTTCCTCCGTGTCCATAAGAGCCAATCCCTGGTGGCTCCAAAGACGGATGTGTCGCTGGTCAAGGCTGGGAAAATTAGAAACGGTGGTAATACCTCCCAGATAACAGATTTAACAAGAGAAAAAAAAGTTGTTGCACAGATATAATTGTGGCCAGAGAAGAGCAGGGTGAGAATATGTGAGAGGAACAGCCCTGCAAACAGCAAGGTCAGTGCAAAAGGAGGGCCAGGAGGTGCTCCAGGCACCAGAGCTGGAATTTCTCCGCAGCCTGTGGTGCAGACCATGGTGGGGCAGCCGTGTCCCTGAAGCCTATGGAGGATCACAGGGATGCAGAGATCCACCTGCAGCCCCTGGAAGAGACCCACAGCGGGGCAGGTGGATGCCTGAGAGGAGGCTGTGACCCTATGGGAGGCCCGTGGTGAGAGGGGCCCATGCTGCAGCAGCCTGTCCTTGGGGGTCTGCACCCTGTGGGAGGGTGACCCACACTGCAGCAGTTTGAGGATTATTGCCTGTGAGATGGGCTCACATTGGAGGAGTTCATGGAGAATTGTCTCCTTTGGGAGGGACCCCACAGTGCAGCAGGGGAAGGACTTCTCTCCCTGAGCAGCGGGAGAAACTCATGATGTGACGAACTGACCATAATCCCCATTCCTTGTCTCCCTGCGCCCTGGGGTAGGAGGTGGAGCTGGGAAGGAGGGAGGGGTGGGGAGATGGTGTTTCTAAGGGCTTATTTTACTTTTCATTATCCTGTTTTCATTTTGCTAGCAATAAATTCAATTAATATCTCTAATTTGATTCTGTTTTGCCCATGATGGTATTTGGTGAGTGATCTCTCTCTGTCCTTATCTCAACCCATGAACCCTCGTTGTCTTTTCTCTCTCCTGTTCAGCTGCAGAGGGGAGTGAGAGAGAGGCTTTGGCGGGGTGGGGGGTGTGTCTGGCATCTGGCCAGCGTCAACCAGCTACACCCGAGATTCCAAAGAAAGCCTCACCAGATGCAAGTGCCTCATTCGTCTCCTCTCTGTACTAGAGCCTCAAATTGCATTCAGGTTTTTAGTGGTTTCATCATTATCAGCTGCTTGCATCATATGCTATTATTCACCCAGATCTGCTGTCTCCTAACATTCCAACAGTCGGACGAGCTCATACTTGAAAAACAAAAATAATCTAAAACCTCTTCCTTTCTCCTTCTTTTCACCATAGGGATAGATAAAATTCTCCTACATGGAAACTCGATACACAAGAAAAATGGTAAGCTAGTATCAGAAAACTTACCATCTGGTGCCAGTTCATTACTGAGGCAATGCAACAGGACCCTTCTTCCCCTCTCCTCTCCCCAAACATCTCAAAGCGTCTCACTAAAAAACATGCTTCCAGCCTGTGAAAGCTGTAGTTACAGCCCAATGCACATGCTAGAACTCTTCTTACAATCTAAATTATTTTAAAAACAGGCTTAAATTTTTTATGGGTCAAAAGCAGTACAGCTACAGAAACAAAAAAACCAATTAGAGTGGAAAATAATAAGCTGGAATAGTCATTATTTTGGTTGTCTTCTTCAATAGAAATTTTTCCTTTTTTACTTATACCAAGAGACTGTATGATCAAGCTCAAAAGAATCTTCACTATCAAAATCTAATTATGCATACCAGTTCTTCCATGACAGTGCTGTACCTTGCTCTGAGGGGAGTGAGAGAGAGGCATATAACGTCAATGTCATATAATGTCAATAACGATGTGCATTTTGTGTCTTTGCAGAAAAAACAACCCAAACAAAACACAACACCAAAAAACCCAACACCCCTATCCCCACCCGCCAAAAAAAAACCCAACAAAACACAACATAACCCACACAATAAAACCCCAAAATTCTTCTATAATTTTAAGTTCTGTATCTTTTCATTTGTTATTCAAACAGATTAGGAACAACAAGAAACTTCCTTTGAAGAGCTCTGTGGTGCAGAAAAAAAATTCTCTGAAAAAAATAACGATCATACTTGGCATTGCCTGGCTGCAGTGAACTAAAGCTGTTGAAAAAAGCAAGATCAAAAGAGAGGTTCCTCACCTGCAACAATATTTGCATGAAAAACTTCACTTGTAAGACTATCTTAGGAATAATCTACGTTACAAAACACATGAGGATGCTTTAGAATTCAGCTAGTTGAAAGCTCGTATTTAATGATGCCATAGGCAGTGGAGACAGGATCAGTGGGCACCAGCCTGGGCTTGACTGGGCACCTCAGCGGTGTGAGCAGCTCGGATTAACTCCCCGGACCCTGCCTGCCCAAGAGCCGTGGGTGCAGATGCACCTTCAGGCGCTGGATAAACTGTGACTTCCGTCTGGATTGTGAAAGAGGAAATGACGCAGCAAAAGGACCAAATTGCAGTTTTGATTTCATCGAGCTCCAATGAAAACCCCCACCTGTCACCTTTGTAAACACGTCATTTTCAAGTGTTTTGGTCTGACAGGGTGCCACGTTGCCAAAATAAATGGCTCAGCTTAGCACTTTATTCAGTACCATCTTGTGGTGAAATTAACATTTGCATACTGTGCTTAACACAATTAGAAACTGGATAAGAATAAAAGAAGCAAAAAATGACTGTGAGAGGTTACTTTTTAAACCAGATCTTTTTTTCTGATGATGGATCAAATGATGCACAAACAGTAGGGAACAAGTAGCAGACTGGGGTGAGCAGCACTGCGAGCTAAAATCACCATACACCATCAGCTTCAGACAAGTCTCCTTTTCTTGACATTGAGAGAAAATACAAAGAGATCCAGAACTCATTTTAGATCCTTAATTTGCCAGAAGTCATAGCCTGGCCTTGTCTGACTACCTCTCATGGCCTGGGTGATGTTCTCACGAAGCATTACACTCTGGGATAATTCAGGTAGGATTTGATGAGTTACTTTCACTGAAAGAACAACAAATCAAGCCTTGACATGAAATACCTACTTCGCTGAGACAAAAGCACACAGTGATGTCCATCAGTAACAGCTGCAACTCACTGCAAGGAAGATTTCTATCTTACTGACTTGGGAAGATGCTAGTAATTTAAAATAAAGTTAGAACTCCAAATAATGTCTTGAAAGAATGGACATCTTCAGAAATTTGAAAATTATTCTCAAAGTGTTTCTGAGAAATACAACACAAATAAGGCTGAATTTACTTTTCATTACACAAATGAGTGAAAATTTCTGAGTCTGCTTGATTTCCACTGCCCTTATGTAAGGCAAATGGGGACCACCAAGTATGTGCATACTTTGAAATATCCAGATTTTAATACTGTATTTCACTTTGGCTGTTTTGAGGTCTAGGTGGACCTGTATATGTCAATATGCATCAGTGTCTAACAGCAACACTTAGACTGAACTCCAGTGTTTCACAACTCATTTTCTGCCCTAACCTCCATATGGATTAGCTCATCACAAAACATATTATCACCATAATTCTAACATGTGCATTTTGTAGTTGGTATGCAATGGTAGGCATCTAAATACTATGGGCCATGTTTGCTCTTTTGCAGATCCATCCATTCCAAAAAACTCTGAAGTTGCACATTCTTTCCCATTTTTAAGCTGCATGCTAATGTCATAAAGTTAACTAAACAGAGTTTCCAAGCTATTGCACAACTGAACTGCACTTGCATGTGAAAAAGCACTGGGCAATTTATATGCTTGCTCCTGTGAGGCTTCTAAGCAGACAAATTTTACCTGACACTGCACAGGGGGACTGGAATGGAAAGGCATAAGGTGTCTTCTCCCCAGTTAACACTCTCACAGTGAGAAACATTAAAATAGCTGAAAGGTTAGGAAGCCCTTCCCCACCACTTCTCTGCCCCCATACAGCAGCAATAGTTCTGACTATAGTGAAGGATTTCCTTCTGCTTCTGCAGGGAATCAGCACCTCTCACAGGCACTCTGTAATTGTGCCACAGACAGGATGCTTCACCTACCTACTCCACCCCACCCTGCTGCCAATAGGGTATATAAAAGTCTTCCAGCAGCTCACTAAAACACTAACCCATTATTTTTCTGGAAGTTCTATACTTTAAACCGTGTTTAGAATCCTTACTTTTTTTTTTTTTCTTTTTAAGGCTAGATTTATTTTCTGCCTGCCTCCATCCAATAGGCAACCAGAAAAAGAGCTAGTCCCATCTCACTTTCTGGCCACAATTTACCAGAATAACTGGCCAGTATTCAGCTGCAGCTTTAAATAGAGGCCAAAGATCCACCCTACACGGAGGCCACCAGCCTTCACAATTCCCTTTTGTTTTAGGAAAGCTTACCCCGAGCAAGTCCACCTTCTGGAGCAAACCAATTCCTACACAATCATCGTGCCCTTCCCATCCCAGCAATCTTCTTCTCCCTTTTCTTCCTTCCTTGCATTGTGTGAGCAACCCCACAGAGCCACGTCACAGCTGAAACAGTTTGGATGGGACTTCCCTTTCCTTCAAGCTAAAGGGACAGAGTCATTCAGATCCCCATCCTACAACCCCCCAAGCTGATACACCACCATTCCTACGAGATCAGGAAGACAAACCATGGTACTTGCCTTTGCTGCCATTCATATCATGTTAGTAGTAGAAAACAATACGCAGTGCCATCTGGATGACTAAGCTTGAGAAAATGAAACTTTGCCCCTTCTGTTTTCCAGTACAAAATCTTATATAGTTTGTGCTGCACTTAATAAAAACATCATCGGGAAAAATGAGTGCTCTACAGTCTACTAGCAAGCTCGTGAGGAAATGGAAGTGTGACAGACTTAGAAATTTCTTTACCTTTTCATGGAATTCTAATCCAGAAAGTGCACAGGCTTTCTCACAATTAAGTAAGTAAACAAGAGCAACAGTGCATCCCAATAAGGCTGTCAATGAAAATATACATCAGACTCAAACTGAAGTAGCGAGGTAGCATCTAAGGTAAATGTGGACTTAAATGTACCATCTAAGCCATTTCAAGTTTAATTCCAAATCTGGCCTAAACTACTGGTAAACTCCTGACTTTCAGCACTGAAATCCACAAAATTTTCTTATTTCTTAGTAAAGTCTTGATTCTTTTTTATCCTAATTTTTAACTTCCAAGTAAAATTCATTTCTTTGCCATACCAAATTTGTCAAGTACTTAAAAATGGACTCAAAAATTAAATAAGCTCTTCGCCACTAGGCAAACTTGTCACTTTTTCTAGTATAGAAAAAGTAGTAAGTATTTGGCTAATAAAATCCTATAGACAAGGACTTTTTCACTTTTAAAATACAATTCACCAAGAAAGTACTTTAAAAAAAAAGAGCAAGAGAAACATAAGCACAAGAAGATAAAGCATACAGAAAGACAGATAAACCTGGGTGGGTAAGTAATGCCCTTCTTCAGGGGGAAGCCTCCCGTTTGAATTCTTTTAAAGAAATTATATCCCTTACAACTCTTAATCATTTTGACAATGTACTGACATCCTGGCCATTTAAAATACATACTTTCCTTGAGCCTGGCTGGTTTAGACAGCAGGAAGCAAGATATTTGTACAAGAAGAAAAGAGGAATGAAGGGCAAAGAGGCCCCAGAGCAGTTGGAAGAACAGTTGTTCTGGGCGGAGGAGCAGGAATGGGGCAGAGGTGAGCTGAAGGCCTTCCCAACCCTCATTTAACTCCTTCATTTCTTTTTGTTTGGGCAATTAAACCCCAACAATTCAGTTTTCAACTGATTTAATTTTACATTCCCTGGACTGATTCCATACCTGTGCCTGGTAGCTCCTGTGAACAGCTGCTGGGAGCAGTGGGAGGGAAGGCATGGAGCAGATGATCTCCTGATGGCTCAGCCTGTCTGTGGTCCCCAATGCCAACACCACCCACAGACCAGCGAGGTGCAACACACTGGCTGTGAACCACGGCTGACAAGGAGGGCTTGGCTTCTGCTTCACAGAAATTAAACATTTTCAAATTAGGTTTCAACCCAAGCTAAAACAAAACAGGTTCTCCATCTCCCACTGCAATTTCCCATTCACAGGAAGACTTAACACTTCAAAATCAACTTTACTATCAACATCAGCGAACTCATGGTATCACCACAGCATCCACCACGTACCCTCATCCCTTGCTACCAACATCAACAATTTCTGGACACCCTTTACCCTCCCCTCAGGAACTTGGGCCTTTCTCTGTTAGCAAAGCCCTTCCTGCAACTGCTCAAAGGTGACACCATCTTTTCTATTCTCAGTATCTTGGATCCCAGAGTCTCCCTGAAAATGTTCTTAGCTGTAAAAACAGCCGCTCTCTTACCCTTCACTTCGTAACAGCATGGCTAAGAAAGGACAGCCACAATTCCAGCTGTACATCTGGCAAAGACTTTCCGAACAAGAGGAAGTCATAGCTAGCCATGTAGAATAAGCTCAAAGCTACTTCTGCACAGGGAACAAACATACCACATGCAGTGCTCATATGCTGACAGAGCACCTAGGCCTACACACACTAAGATACCTAGGCAGTATTATCATTCAAGAATATTGCTCCAAACTAGTTTTCTTTAAAATTATTTTCAAAGCATTTTCATCAATGCTGGATTTTGTTAACTGTTCCAAACTTCAGTTTTGGCACAAACTCGATTCACCAAGAAACATTCAAGATGGACTAAAAGTCTATTATATTTCTTGTCAACTTGAAAGACTAATTCTTACAATCTTAGAGGTGCTTGGGCCTCATCCTGAACTGTGACATCTGGCTACACAACGTTTTGACATGGGCACTGCATACAACAGATCAGGAAAACACGACAGACTTTCAGAAACTGTTTGCTGAAAATGAGAGAAGTTTAGGTTCTCCTGCAGCTTATAGGCTGCTCATATCTGATGGACCAAGCCTATCTGCCTTCTCCTCCTCCTCAGGAACACTGCCAGCTTACTGTGACTGAGGCTGCTGATTTGGTTTAGAAAGCCTGTAAACCAGCATGTTCTTTTCTCCTCCTGCACCTCTCTTCCTGCTTTGGAAATTCTGTGTTCTTGCACTGTCAGCAGGAGGGGTGGTCACTCATCCTGCCATCACCTCCCCGTAGGCAGTTTGCAGCCGTCCCAGCAACTCGGTAGGTGGTGTTAGAGCATGGTTACAGATTAATTACCCTTGCAAACAGAGCTGCTTCTGCACTGAATGACAGTGGCCTTTCTGAGCTCTGGTTTGACTCAGGGCACAAGCAGCTCATTAACCATCAGATGATGCAGCACTTGGTGCCTGCATTTCTGCTGGCTGGTTTTCATCAGCAGACTACAGCTTTGAAGATGTATCATTTACATGATACCATCAGGCACCTGACAAGACACAGGTGTCAAGGCTCTCCAGCACCAAGCCAGTACTGGTTTTATGTGATACAGATTGCTCCTAAATTTTCCTCTTTGCTATGCAACTTTATAATCACATTCCCCACAAAAATCCTGACTGTAGCAGTCAGCAGCTTTTGTTCTCCAGCTCTTTCAGAAAGAAATCACGCACAGAAAAGAAAGGGGTCAAAACCAAGATCTCAGGTCACAGACAGAGAAAGACTGGTAGGAGGTCCTGAGCAGAGGGAGGATGATCTCCACGTTTTATGCTCAGGAGAGAGCAGGATTCTTGTCCCACCAAAGCTAACCATGCACAAAACGTCAGATGCAGTCGTCCCCCCCCCCCAACAGTCCCTTCTGATTTACTCATGGCTACTAATCTCATTAGAGTTCCTATAATTAAAGCACCATAAAATCTGATGAAGAATACAGTATGCTGTTTAAACTAACTCACCCAAAGTCTTTTAATATAAGAATGACTACTCCAACAGAATTACAAGATTTACAAAATAAAGCATCACTAATGAGCACAGGATCAAAACTGGATTATCAAGTTCCCCGATTTGCATGTAGAAAAAGCAGGCACTGAGATTTCTATAAAACTTTTGCAGCCATTTTATAGGAAAAGTGAAATGCTCCCTCTGACTTAAATATACAAGCAGCCCAGAGAGGTTAGGAAGTGAATCACTCTTTTAGCTAAGCTCTGTGTGCACAGTTCCTGAAATAACCTGGGTTTGGTGCCATGCTTAATGGAGAGAAAGATGGGAAATGAAGATGAAGCAGATACAGATGCAATATTACAACTGTGAGATTAAGTGTCCTGGTTCTTCCTTCCCTTTCCCAAGTTTATATGCTGGATGGAAGAGTGCAGAAACCCACAGCTTCCAGTTGAACAGCAAATGGTTCTTCCACGCTTTTGACCCCAACCTCACTCCACACATACCTGAGAGTCCATGGAGGGAGAACAGTGGTCTTTCAGACAATGACACTCTTCAACCTCATCCATTAAGCATAACAAACAACAGCTCTGGGCTGCATCGACTCCTGGAGACAGGGTTTGCTGGGACCTAACTCAGGCTCTGTGGGATCCACACCAGATCCTGAGCTGTGAAAGCCACCACACCACATCCTGAGCTGCAAAAGCCACAACCTCTCCCATGATAACCTATCACCCATACCTATCAATTACCATATCATCAATTTCTGTGAGTCCAAAGAAATAGTCACAGAATTTTTTTGTGAGTGGTAGATCAACTGATCATAGTCAGACCCATTATAGCCCCAAGGGCTCTGTGGACGTGAGACTGAATAGCTAAATCGAGGTAGAGGTAAAGTTAGGCAATTTCCCAAAGTCAGGCTCCGGATCAGCCTGGGCATTCCAGGCTCACCTGCTAAGCTTCTGCTCCAGCCACTAAATCTTTAAAGGGGACTGTGCAGCAGGGTGCCAGTGATAAGGAAGACTGGACTTGACCTCTAAGGACCTTCAGATGTTACCCTCATTTTCCAGTATGCTGGTAACATGATGAGCAAACTCTGCAGTTGGAGTATTTTTATCTGGCATTCCTTTTAAGAATGCCTAAAACTTCACTTGATCTTCTGATCTATAAAGGGCTCCAAGGCAGAAGTTCTGATGCATAGAGGAAAGCAGAGTGCATTAACAGAGTTTTTCCTCTGCTACTCCATTAAACATCATTTCAGGAATCACAATGAAGCCTCATGAAGAATACAGCTTTCTTCAGTGAGAGAACACACACAGACATCAAAGGCAATACGAATTATTTTAAGTGCTATACTTCTGCCAACATATTCCACATTTTCAGCATGAGAGACCACTCCTCCAGAGATGAGAGTCAGCCAGGACACAGATTACCATTTCTCTGACAAGGAAACCAGACCTAAACTATGCACAATGCTGCTTGGGGTTTTGTTTTTCAGTTGCTTTTTGTTTGTTTTCAATTTCAGGTACATTCTTAAATCAGGCTAATTATATCCAAAAGTAAGATCTTTTAAAATTTTCAAACAAAAACAGCTTTTCAGCATTTATTTCTTTTGATCTTCTCATAAATTTTCTTTTTAATTTGCTACAAAAAGTGCAAAGTCTCAAAGATGAAAGGTAACGATTTCTAACCTCTAGTGACTTTTCACTCATCCTTCCCAGAAATTCTTCTAATATAATTGACATGGAGAAGCCTTTCTCTCTCCCCAGGATGACTCACAGGGTCCTTCCACAGCACAAAGGAAAGACAGATCACTTCTTGTTCTTCCTGAAGAAATACCACTTTCTCCTTTTCAAAAAGGAAGATAGGGGAAGAACACATTGGACTGCTATTTGTTATATTTTGTTTCATTTGTCCCTAACAAATTTATCAAGCAACTAAAATTCTGCCTGGTCATAGAAGCATCTGTAACAACATGTCCACAGAAGTGCTCTGTGAATCTCACTCCTCAAGGTCAGTATCCCTGCCCCACCTTTAAGGAACAGGAGTAAGCTCCCATATGGCTATGTGCCATATGGGTACCTTTCAACACCTGTTGGGATCAGCTTTGCGGGTCCTTAGCAATGTAGTGGCTTCCTTGAAGGGGGCATCTCTGCATACACATCCAACACCAGGACAGTGCTAAAGCCACTTCATTGCATATATACTTGGTTCCTAGGCCAGCCAGCTATTTCAGCCACCAAGCTACTGCTTCATTCTCCAAGAGTGCAGCCTAAACCAGGCAGAAGAGTTCTTCAGTATGGCTTTAAATACAAGAGTATGTAACTTCCATTACATCACTGGTAACTACAGGCACCTACAGAAGATAGGGATGACCATCCTGACATCACAACACTTGGCAATTTCCAGCTTCAGTGAAAGTCAGTATTCTGACACATGACCTCAGTGGGAAATATCAAAGTGGCACAAATGTGCACTGACAATATAATCTAAAAACTTAGTGAGAATTTCCAGTCTACTACTTATCTACAAATCAAATCATTCTGGTCTCTGTGCACGAAGTCTCAAGAAGGCTTATTAAGTTTTCCTGAGTTTCAGTGTTACAGGAAACACACAAAACTTAACTCTGACCAGCCAATCCATCAGTTCCCAAGTTAAGCTCTTTGCTGTTATCTAAACATACCCAAACTGGATCATAAAAATGCTAGTGAGTTTACTATTAGCCAGAATAAATGCTACCAGGACCAGCAAATGGTACATAGGCTACCAGGGCCCAGAGAGGATCAAGTACTTGACTTCTGGTAGCATGTACAATTTCCAAGCAGTGAAATGTACTCTGGTCAGAAGAGGCCTGACAACTATTTATACAGTGCAGGGGTACGCGTAACCAACCATCCATCCCTTCCCTACACGCACATCCCAGCAGGAGCACAAACTGCCCCAGCTCAACACCAAGCCACAACACGTGTAAAAATTAATTCCACCACCAAACTAGCACATCTCCACCAAGCAAGGCCTAAAAATTTTTGCTGAATACAAGCACAAAGATGGTAAGCAAAGGGTTTAGGTGGTTTTGTTTTTCCCACATACACCATACTTCTCCTATTGTTCTTCGTGTTTGGAGTATGACTACACGAGCAGCAGAAACACACAGGTATTCTGTGGTGCTAAACTAGCTACTGAAAACATCAACGAAGACAGAGCTTAGTTATCAAGCTGCTGATTTTGGTTTGAAACAGCAGTTCTGAGTGACAGAACAGTGATGAACATGTAAGCACCCTATATGCCAGCTGTCTGCCCAGGATGGAAAAGTTGTGTTTTCAAATTTTTTCCTCCAAGTAAGTTATTGCTTACTGTTGTTAATTGCAATTGTTCACCAATAGTCACACACACATTATTTTAACCTTTCATAATTGGCATAACACCAAACGCGATGTGACCTGCGAGGGCCAGGCCGAGCGGCTGCGCCAAGGGCCCGAACATCCGCAAGCCCGAGCGGCAGCGGGCAAAATCCCCCGCTCCAGGAGCCGCTTCGGAGGCGGCTGCCACCGCTCCCAAACTCCGCTCCTTAGCACTCCTTGGCCTCGTCTTAAAGGAAAGCTGGTGCCGCCAGCCGGGTAATAGCAAGAGTTTGAGATTTCAAAGCGAAAATCCTTGTGAAGATGGGAAGCGCCTGAACACACTGAAGTGACCAGCCCACCCGGCTGCGTGCGAACGCGCAGACCGGCGCTTCGGGAACGGGCGGTCGCTGAATCCGCAGCTCGCACGCAGGTGGCGGCCGAACGCCTCCCGTACGGGCCGGGAAAGGCTCCCTCCCGCTCGGCACCCCCGGCCCAGCCCGGCTCGCCGGGCCCGGCGCAGCGCTCAGCCCGCCGGGCTGCCCGAGCGTGCGGCCACAGCCCCCTCAGCACACCCCGGCAGCGCCCGCTGGGAAGTACCTGGGAGCTGAGGTACCGCCGGAGGCACTCCTCGCACACCGCCTTCTTGCAGCAGGACAGGGGCTTGATGGGCTTCTCCTCCAGGCACACGCGGCAGCTCAGCACCAGCAGCGGCCCGAACTCGCCCGCGATCAGCCCGGAGAAGGGTTCGGGCAGCAGGTACAAGTCCACCACCTCGATGCTGCCGCCCGACGACAGCGGGTC
>VZRO01006935.1:0-173686 GCA_013397915.1 Daphoenositta chrysoptera | reverse complement strand
AGCGCTGACGCAGCTCCTCGGCTGCGCCCCTCATCCAGCCGTAAACACGGCGTGTTTCCCCACCCGGCGTGTTTCCCCGCACGCCAGCGCCCGGCACCGGCACCGCCAGGCGTTGTCCCGGGCCCCAGGTTCCCTCCGCCGCGTGCCCCTACCTGCGGCCCGGCCGCAGAGTGACGTCCTCTGAGCAAATTGTGAGCGTCCGATTAAAAACCATCCCCGAAGAAAAAAAAAACATTGTAGTGAGCGTCATCAGCGCCACTGTGAGAGCCACGCACTAACATCAAGGGAAGAAAGTGACATTCACAAAAATAATTGAATCTTAACAACAGGAGTATCCACACAGGTCCAAAACGGTATTTGCTTGTTCAGATACTCAAAACTAAGGGGATTAGGGGGATGTATGCACATTCTGCTCCAAGAGTTGACCAGTGCCTCTGCTTGAAGATGGTATCTCCAGGCCTTGACATCATCATTAAATATCATCACATAGGTTAGATGTCATGGAACTGATGCTGCAGCAACTGAGTACCTTAACGTGGACTGTGCAGTTTCCATCCTGAACTTTGTGTTACTCAGAAGTTAATTAGTTGCTCTGCTTGATAGGACATGGTGTTGGGGTTAACTAGGGTGAGAGGAGGAGGTCTGCAAGTGGGGAGATGACAGTCAGGGACATCATGGCATGTTGTACCCTCAACCCCAGTAAGCTCCTGATCTCAGGCTCATGCAGGGAGCAGCTCCATGTGTTTGCCTGGCTCCATGTTTGAGGTCAGCAGCCCAGCTCCTCAGCCGCAGTGTCCCAGAGCACAGGGTGTCGAGGACACTGTATGCGACCTGTCCAGCTTTGGAGGTTCCTGTGCAGCACTGAAGTATTTGTGCACTCTGGGAAGGAGCTGAGCTTCCCAGAAAGCTGCACAGGGAGCCTACTCTGTCCTGCTGAAGGCTGGCAATGGAGGCACCAGAGGCTCGGTGTAGCAACTGGCAACATCTGGCTTGGGGGGCTCTTCACCTTGAAAATGCTGTATTTCTTCCGGATCCAATTAGATGTGAAAGTCAGTGTGTATGAATTTGTGCAATGTCAGATTCAAGTTACCCCTCCAGGAAAACAATGTAGGGGAATTATTTCTTTTAAACAGTATGTTTAACTTTTCTTATTTGAGCCTTTAGATCCCAAAGCTTGCTTTGAAAATACAAAGTGTAAAACTTCTAATGAATGAATAAACATCAAAATTTTTTACAGCCCTACCACTTAGGAGCTTGGAGCTTAAAGAAAAAAACGAGAAGGACAGTGTCATTGCAAGAACAAGAATGTTGCTCCACTGTTAATTCAGAAAGTTGTGTGGTAAAGCACAGCAGGGGAAAATGGTCCTTTGGGAATTCAGGATGGCAATGATAATCATACGGAGCTGAGGGGAAGCATGAAGTAAATAGGAGTTACAGAATTGCCTGTGCCCTACCAGCCTATGGACTAGGGAGAGGTATTTCAGTGGCCTGTGCCCAGCCATGGGCCCTGTGGTCGTGGCTGTGAAGAGTGAGCAGACGTGCCAGCCCAGCTGCCCCAGTGCCCCCCATTCTGTCTGGGACGGTGGGATTGGCCCTGGCTGGCAAGGTCTTGCCCAGCAGCCCCCAAGGGGACCCTCGCACTCTTTGACAAACATATCAACCAAGTCTTTGCAACAAGTCTTTGCCATATTCTGTATATATTCTCTCAGGCATATTAAAAAAGTATGAAATTGTATAGTAGTAGACAGAAAAAAATAAAAGCTTGAGGTAAACATAACAGGACCTGCTAGTATGTACTGATGGCCTTTCCCACTGTGCCTTTACCCAGACTCATACTTGAATGACCTTAAGGGAGGATTTTCAGGAAAAGACCACCCTAGCCCCCAACAATCTGACAAAATAGGATTCTGTGTTGCATGGCCCTTGCTTATTCCCCAAGAGAGCTGGGGAGAGAAGGAGCGGTCAGTGAGGGATGCTGGTTCAGTTGCTCCGTGCACTGCTGGTGCATGAAGCAGGAGTCCGTACAAGGATGAAGGTGTGGATCCCAGAGGCTGCGCTGCTGCTGACTGACAGGCTGCACGATGTGTCCTAGGCTGGCTGTAGCCTCAGGTTTTGAGAAACCACGAGTCAGATTCGCATCCAGAATTAATCTGTTGTTAAAACCTTCTTGGTTTAAAATGTGATTTTAGATCCACACATTTTACACTCTCTCTAGAGCATGTTTAGCCTTATGGAAGAGATTAAAAAGATAGCAGTACTGCTGGATTTGCATAAGATAACAGATTAAAATAAATTATCCTACAGAGATAAACCTTTTTATCACCAAACTGTTTGGTTTACAAGAACTTCATTGTGTTTGAGCACAATTGTGTAGAGCTGAGCCTAGCTGCTTGAAAAATCACTTTTTTCCCTGTGATGTACTGCCAAGTCAAACTCCACAGAGATTCACACATTTGAACTCTGCAAATGAAGTATGAAGAAGCAGGTGGCAGGGCATTAATTATCTGTGAGAGATCTCCAGTTTTGGAAAGCTCTATCCAATGTTGCCCACATGAACCTGGATTTACTTATCTTTGGGAATGCAGCAAATTCCATAATTTGTTTCTTCTCTGTTAAAAATATTGGAGGGTTTGGTTTGAATAGGTATGTTTATGGCCGGTCCTTTTACTCATGCCTGATTTTAAAATTCCACAGCCTAGAACCAGGGTAGGCACTTGTATTTTCAAACAATGGGTGTAATTGACTGCCACAGTTCTGGTAATGCCTGATTCGGGATTATTTTTTAAAATTGTTGTTACTAATTATTTACACTGAACAAAGGAGATGTGATGGCTATTGCATCAATTAAGTACATTTGTCCATATCTGTAAAATTTTCCAAAGTATTGCCTGAGAATTTCCATCCTTTTTTCCTCTCAGTTCTTTCTTTCCTATGTTCCTTTCTTTCCTTTAATCAAAGAGCACAAGCTTACATAAAACTTCAGCAGTAGAAAGTACTGGGCTATGCAGCATATAGGCAAACTGCAGAACCCACTGCTACACACAGTCTCTGAAGCAGTTCTATAATGAATTACAAAACTGATTAGATACTTTCAGAAATTCAGCAGAGCTAAAGCAGTCTGTGCTGTTTGTATCATATATCTATCTAGGTGCATACTTATGTATGAAAGGAGAACTTAATTTCCCAAGGCTGTAATTCCTGAGAGTTCTTGAAAATTACTTCTACTAAAAATAATTAATATTTTTAGGATAAGTAATTAACATTCATTCTTCTGGGTTTATGCTAATAGCCTCTGAGGAAATTTGAAGACTTCTTTTTCTACGTAGTAGGTGAGTAACTGGCAGCGTGGTACTGGGTCATTGGGTGCAGACCTTAGTTTTTGAGGGGGATTCTTGGGTTTCTGTTCATCTTGTGAGGCGAAAGATTCATGTATGTTTTACAGAAAGTGTAGGTTAGAAAAAGACATGCACTAGAGTAATTTCTTATGAACATCCTGATTAGATCAGGAAGAATGACTGTGTGCCTAGTTTAATTGCTACAGTATTTATTTTGAAAACAGTCTGTGCCATTATTTTTATCTAGCACTATGGAAACAACCTTCAAAACATAACTGTGTATCTTACACATTGCCTAAACAGAACAAATCCTTTGTACTACCTATGTGCTTACTGCCCATGTCTGGGCTAAGGAGAGAAAATGCTTTTCTAGAATTTATGGATCTTTCCAAACAGATCTTATTAATGCCTCAAGTCATATTTTAAAGGGCATTTTGAACGTTGATGCATCCTCCTTAATTGCTTCTCTTGTTTTGCAATTATTTATTCTACACACTTAATCAAAGTCCTTTACACCTGCAACAATCTTTTAATTTTCTTTATTTTCTGCCTGCATCACTAATTTTTTAGTGTGTTTATCTTTTTTCCTATCACATCTTCTCTTCCTAAAATTGTCACAAAGATGTGTATTTAGCCTACAGATTTGCAGAGAGAGTCATGCCTGTCTTTGTGTTCTGGATATTGCTGAATCCAGTTTCCCACTGAGGGCTAGACCAACAAGCAACTTAAGCTGATGGAAATTACTTCCTCCTCATCATCACTCAAATCTTTTTTTCTTCCTAGACTTTCTTACCACATTATTGTCCCTCATGTCGCCTGGGTTCATAAATCAGAAATCACTTTCATCTTCAGCAACTGCAAAGAACCACTTGAGTGAAGCAGGAAACTTACTTTTCATAGAACAGGAGTATATATTTTTAAGTTATTGAGGTTAAAACTGAGAAACTGAGCTGGGAATCTCATGACCATGGCTTGCTTCCCTAGGTGAATTTATTCACTTTTAGTCCCAGAACCACACCTGAATCAAGCTACACTCCATGTATCCCACAATCACTGTTTTTCTCCTTGACAACAGGCAACACCCAAATCATTTATCAGCATTAATCTGGAATGAAATGCCTCGATGCACAGCCTGGGTGCAATGCAGTCGTTTTGGGGAAGCTGGAGTTATCTACCACCATCAGCAGCAGTACAGGCATAAGACCATTCCAAATTACATCAGCATTTTTAGACTCTCCCAAAGAAAGAATCCTTCATCCGATTGCATTATTTTTATTAATATTTCTTTGAAATAAATTTTGTAGTAATAGTTGGCCACAGGATTACCTGACAACAACACAGGGAGAATAAATTCTGCTGAAGGGCAAGTATATTTTATAGCTATTATTGCTTTAATTAACTATGCAGAATGATACACAAATAGAATGTTTTGTAAAAGAAAGACCTAGCAACTACGTTTTTGAAAATATTGTGAGTCATTCTCTGATGTGCAAATTGCTCTTTTCCTTGTTAGCTTCAGTCCTGAAAAGCAGTTGAACAATTGTTAAAACAATTGTCTACCCTTATTACTGGATTATCAAATTGTGCTTTTCTCATTTTGTACTAGAGGGGCTTTTTGCAATGTTAATAATTTAAAAGGATTTCAGAAAAAAATGGAATTAAGTAATTAACCTGATCAGACATTTGGGATACATAGAGCTATTCAAATTAGCTATTTTTAAATTATGCTGCTTTGCTTCTTAATGCCAAATTTCAGAACGCTTTTGAAGACTTCCTTAAGTTCATCTCTGTAATTCAACAACCCCTGCTGTTATCAGCAGAGACTCCCATTACACGCTTTGTGACTCCATGGAGACTTACCACGTCTGCACAGGAAGCTGCTGTAACAAGTGGAGCTGCTTTCACCAGCCAAGCAGGGATGGGCAGTGTGGTCTCGAGGCGAGGGCACTGGGGTGGGGACCTGGGGGGCCCCTTTTCTAATCTCAGCTCTGTTACTGACCAGTCGTGTGACCTTGGATGAGATACTCCTGTATCTCTGTTTCCCCTTTTACCCTTTGCCTGTCTCCATTATTTAGACTGCAAGCCGTGTGTGACAAGGAGTGTTGGCAGCTGCAGCACTGTGACCGAGTGAGTCCCCTGGTCTTGGCTGATGCTCGAGTTGCTACAGTATCACAGACAAAACACAGTCATTTCCTCATCCAGAGTGCCGCGTGAAATTAGCTCATTAATAGCACATTTTATAGTTAAAAGTAAAATTACATATGTTCAGATACTGCTACATATTTTTAATTAAATTGACTGGGGAACACCACATTTTCAAATATTTTTCTGCTGGGCTGTAGTCCTTACTGAATAGCACTGTGTGCGCTGTGGGGGTTTTACTTGCATAAGCTAACTCCAGGAACTTAACGCACCTTCAACCTCATACTCTCTTTGTGTAAGAACGCAGGGATGTAAACATTTTTCCTTGCTCATATCATGTGTCCAGATTTCCAGTGGGATTTTATTTAGTATATCAAAGCGGGTATTTAGTAGGGCATGCCTGACAATTATAACAAGGAAAGAAATGCCAGAATAAAACCTAATTCACTAGCAGGATCAAAATACTGTAATTTCTCTCCACAAATTTATTTTTAGTACTGCCACAAGAAGCAATGCCTGACTACACTCAGTAAGTTATTCTGCAGAGTGAGATGATGCTGGTTTCATACCATCACAGGTCAAAATACAGGTTCATTTTTTGGCTTTGTCCCTAATTTGCAAGCCCCTGTGCTTTCCAACTTGTAAAGCTGGCCTCACTGTGGAGGTGCCACGATAAGAAAGTCTTCTCAGCTGGATGGAAAAAAGGAGTCTGAATTATGACTCTGCAAAATTAAAGTGGTGATATATTGATTATACGCTGAATTGATTATTCTATAGATAGCTTCACTGCAGTGGGGATTGAGAAGTATCAATAATGGAAACAGGCAAGACAGCAAATTGCCTTAGCAAAACTTGCTGCTACACAGATCCAGTATGTGACACAACACAGTGTCAGGAACCACATCTTTACTGAAGGGCTGCTAAGACACACCAATTAACATGGAATCAGTTAAATAATTTCCTTGAAAGATATTTTCAGTACTTTTGCTATGGACTGTTTGTTTTCAGGGAGCATTCTTCTATTCTCCATACTTAATTTAAAGGTTGATTCTTAAAGGCTTCAGTGCATACATTGGAAAAACAAGTTGTTGGTAAGTGGCATGTATTTTAGGAATGAAATAGGAATTGCTGTATACAGCTGAAAACCACACTCTTGTACACACACGAGAATCAGTCAACACACAATGTCAGGAGTCTTTGCACGCCATGCTTGGCAACCTTGAATAAACTGTTCCTAGAAGTATTTTCCTATATTCTCTTATCTAACATGCCTTGTTTTAAAACAGGCCCAAGTGACACTATTAGAAAGTGCAGGCCAGCTAGGAGAATCTACAAACTGCAATGGAAAGCTGTTTTGAAAGAAGAGTTCAGCTAGAAACCTGATAAGTATAGGTGAAAAATGATTTGCACTCTCCCTTCAGAAGTTGTTTCTTAGTAGCCATTTTAGACACAACGTTAGTACATCATGGTTTGCAGATTAAGTCCTGGATGGAAATGTCAGAACAACCCCTGGTGTAATAAAAGGACATTAGTAAACTTTTTATCCTAGGGAAGCATGAGTTGGGGGAAAAAATGTAACATTTGAAGATATTGTCTGGGAAGAAGGCAAAATCCTTAGGCTGTCGGAGTGGAACCTGAGATTGCTGGTAAGCCACAGCTGCGGCGAAAGCCTTGCGCTTTGTTTTGTGGTTCTGGTATGCTTATCAGCAATATTAATAAAAAAACCCCACTGTCAGACATGCCAAGCTATTGCAGGAGCCTTCCCAAGGAGCCATTCATGTGGCTGTCTGCTGGGAAATCAGCTGTTGTGATGGGTTCCTGTTACGTGAATCTCTGCTCATGAAGACAAGAACCAAGCCTAAGTCATTTGATGCAGCTGTGGAGCACTAAGATAAAGCAGCACAGGTTTCACTCTAGACCTCAGACAAACTTGAAATAGATTAGTGGAGGAAATTCTCACCATCATGTTCTTCAGTCCCAGTCATAAGTTTCACTTTTATAATGAACAGTGGCAGATTTTATAAAGAAATAGTAAATATAATTGCAACAGTGTTCTTTCTATTAATTAGATCAGGAGGTATCTGGCTACTTATGATTCCTTGACTTAGGGTGATCCTCACCTGCAACTTGGAGGGATCTGCTTAAAAGAGAGAGTATAAAAATGAAGAGGAGGGCAACTGTGTAGTTGCAATCAGATTTGTCTTTTAAGTTTTTGTTGCCTATAAATTTTTGGCATGTGAAAAAGTCTAATGCTAGAAGACTACTGGTTAAGCAATTAACATGTGAAACGGCTGTAGGCTTGCTTTATTCTGAGGATAGTAATGAAATGCATTTATTGAGTACTTCTTATTTTCCAATGAAATAATTTATCTGTGGTTCCTTCAGAACACAACTATAAAGTAAATGGAATATTTTTTTTCAGCTAGGAATTGATCTGAACACAGCACTAACAGCATGATTTTAGGTCAGTGAAATTAAATTGATGCAATTCAGAGCTAGTGAAGGTAAACTGGTATAGCTTGCACCAATGCCAATGAAAAAAATATCCAAAACAAGATTTTGTTTATTTAAATAAATCAGTCAGCAGTGTATGTTAACTTATTGTACTTCTAGATAGCACCTTCTCAGCTTCTTTAGTCATGTCAACAGTACAAGAAATTGGTCTGAAATGCCTAAAATTGACTAACTATGCACATATTGAAAAATGGGTGAAGCATTTATCTTAATATTGCATGACATTATTGTTTAAAACACACTAGGTTGCAGCAGAAGTAGAATACATGTAAAATAGATGAAAAGCTGGTAAATGAATTCAAGAAGTAACTATCAGTAGGAAAGGATCATCAGGTGGGTCTGTTTCCAGTAGAGTTTAATGGGGATTCATGCGAGTCCTGGCACTGCTTAATAATTTCAAGGGCAGGGTGAAAATATATAGGGTGACTAAAAGCTAGTGAGTAACAGTAAAAAAAAAAAAAAAAAAAAAAAAAGCACAGTTTTACAAAGGAGTTTAACTTGATTGTGTTAGTCTTCTTTCAATAAAATGTCTTAATATAATAAAAAATAAATTAGTGTGTTTCAACATACAATCTAGTTTGTAACAGATTTTGTAGTGCCTAAAGTCTTCAAGAACAGATGCTTTTCTAGAAATTATCTTTCCATCAAAGATGTATTAAGTGTACTCTGTATATATTGAATAAGTAGAAAACAAGACTAAAATCTCCTAGAAAAGTCCTTTTTGGTTGGTTTTTATGAATCTGTTTGTTAACAGCAAAACTCCAGCACATTGATCAGAGCTGATAAAAGCAGTTGTTCACTGTCACCTGAGTGTTTAGGCATAGTGCTGCTGAAGGAGTCTGGGCTTTTCTTGTGCTAAGCATGAGTTAGGGTCCCAACTCTGCTGGAGCACTGGAGCACAGAGAAGTCTTATTGGGAAGAATCACAGCAATTCCTGCAAACAGACCATTAAGGAAGCTTTTCTTGGTTAATAACTTTGCTTGCAATGCAATTTTTTCCCCTGGGAGTTATACTGGTAAAAAAATTTTACTTTCACATTTGTGGATCCTAGCAAAATTTCAGCTTGTGAGTTTCTTCTAGGATGTTTTGAAATCTTTATACCTTCATTAAGTACCAATGAGAAATTGAAAGTGAAGAATAGTAAAGCTTATGTTTTTCCACATATTTTTTATTATTAATATATAAAGTATGTGTGACAGAAAAGGATTACAGATGAATAGCACCACTTCCCCTGTAATCTTTATCCTTTTCCTCACTAAGTGCTATCTGATAATACAAATTCCCAAGATCCTGACCTTTCTTTTTTGCTTTCCTTCCCTGCAAGCAGGGTGGAGGAAATGATTCCTGTCACGTAGCCAAAGGGGGCATATTTACATGGCTCCGCATGATGTGATGAGGAAATCCTGTTGCAGAGAACTCAGGAGGGGAAACAAGTAGGTTGCCAGTTCTGCTTTTTTTTTGGGAAGTCCTGCCTCCACTCCTCTACAGGTTTGCTTCCTGAAAAGCCACTTCTGTGATTTTATCAGTACAGATCTCTTTGTTTCTCAGTTTGCTTTCTCCATTTTTGTACGTAGATGTTTCCAGGACATTGTTCTCCTGGCTGATATCTTGCCATATATTAAGTGATTGTAGTGTCATCTGCTATGGATTTTTGCTTTGCAGATTTTGCTTTTAGTACTTGTAGTTTTATTGTTCCTCCACTGATTATCTCTTAAGCCTGTGCAAAGTAAGGAACCACTGTAAATGCTTTAATTCTGGTCTCTTCTGGCTACAGGGGAAAAGCCTTCACTACATACAGGAGGGCATTGTAATTTCAAGTCCTAAAGCATTCAAATAGCTTTGGCTGTATCCTAGAGGAAACCAAACATTAAGGATTTCTTGTTTTAAAATGCACTTAGAATCTATGGAGTTCTATAGTTAATATTTTCTAGATTACATTATAAACAATATATAAAAATTCAGTGTGAGAGCTTTCCTGCACCTACACTAAATTCACCAAGGCTAAATTCCCTCTCCTTCTGACTTTTAGATGTAATCAAAATAACAAGTGACATGCACCAGTTGACTGGAAAAGAAACCCTTAGTGAATGTAGAACCTGGTGTAAAATTAATATGGAACTTATGCAAAAAAGCAATTTTATTAAATGCATGAGGCACTGAAAGCTAAAGAGTGATTATTAAGAGAACGCTATAGATATGAGTGCCATTCTGTCATTTCAGACCAGGAACATGCTCCTTCAAGAGCTAACTGTGGCTTCAGCTGATGGCCAGGTCATGTGTGCGTAGAGCTGGATCTAGTCAGAGATTAAGGAAAAAACCACTTTCCCGTTGTAGCGTTAGTTTTGATCCACAGTGCTGTTCATTAAAAGCTTTAAGCTTTGGGAACATTTGGATCCAGATCCTGCTTCATGCCTCAGAACCACTGCTACTTTTGTACAACAGAGCATAGACTATTTTGAAAAATACCTGACTGAGAGGAGTTTATCTAAACAGAAAGATTTTGTGTTTTATTCCAACCCCATAATTCTGCATAGATATTTTGGTCTGTCTCCCGTCTTTCAGAAGGACATAGAAGAGACACAGTAGGCCTTCAGTGGTCAAATAAAATTTAGAGATCAATGATTAATCCAGATCAAATGGTGGTGCTATGTTTTGCCTTTTGCCAGTCTCAGGATATGGAGTATGAGATCCAATTTCCTAGTATGGCATCTCCAGCATGGCAGTAATTTAGAAACACAAAGAACTAATGGTGAAAATCTTGTCATACCGCGAGCTGTGAGACTGTGAAACCATTACTTATTTTTTTAGTGATTTTCTTCTTTCCAGTAATACTGGAATATCTCCAACACCAAGAACATTTTTTACTTTCTTAGAGATATTTGGCCTGAAAACCTGACATCTTGTGTTTAAGGGAAGAACTACTAGGACAATACTGTTGGGCAACAACCAAGTCAGACTTCAGAGTATAGAAGTGTACAGTTCTTGGAATAGAAAGCTGTAGAATATAATAAATATTTTAGGAGAAAAAGCAATATTTTCTGTAAAAGTAATAAAACCAATGCACTCTTCAGATTAGGAGGAGCAAAAATATAAAGACCTCACATTCTGAAGTCCAGCTCTTTCCGCTCTCTTCTTCAGAGTGCAATGTAAAAAAAATGTAGAAGTGGAGTACAAGGAAAAAGGCAAGAAATATTAAATTTATAAATATTCTTTAGGTTTTCTCTGCTTTATTGAAAAAACACTCAATAAATTGAAATTTCTGTTGCAATTTTTTATTAACAGATCCCTGTAGATCAGAAGGTGAATGAACCTTGAGGATGAAGAGATTATTAAAAAAGACAAGAGATACATTTGTAGTGCATAAATTCTTAGAATTTTTAAGGGGGAAAAATCCAGTATAATTATGGAATATCAAGTTTTGACATTTATAGGATCAGGATTTTCCCACTTGCAATTTGCTTTCAACAAGTGTGTAGGGAATGGTGACCACCCGTAAAAGGCCTGATTTGAATAAGAAGGTGGCACTATGGAAAAGTTCACCAAGGCTGCTCCTAAAGACAGGACCTTGACTATTGGGTCTGTGATCTGGGGAGGTTTTCCACATGCCCCTGGGACATGGGACCAGGGCTCTGCAGCTGCATCGTCTGTGTGGCATCTGCCCCACCTGTGGTCAGCTTGCTCAGCAATGCTGTGGGACAGCAGTGTCTGAGTGCTGGCCCAGCTCTGGGGACACTGCGGGATACAACACCTACATGTCGTGGGATGAAAGCAGGCAGCGTGTGTTGCTGATGCTTTCCAGTGATATAGGTTTTCTTGTACAAATTTGCTCAGTTAAGCTATGAAAAATGCAACTTCAGCATGTTTGACTGCCACTTTATGAGGCCATCAATTTTTAAGAGGGTTTTATGAAGTCTTGATCTGGGAAAACATAGTTTTTAGATAGCTTCTGTCTAGTTTTAAGAAAAAAATGAAAACAACAAATAAAACAATAAATATGGGCAATAATAAAAACCCGTAAGGATTTTGTGTATGCAAGGTGAAGATTTAGGTTTGAATTTGACTGACAGGAAGAAAGGGAGCTGTAGTTTTTTTTTTTTTTTGTTCACCATAAAGTTTAATTTTCAAGTAGTTTAGCAATAATAAAAACCCTTAAGGATTTTGTGTGTGAGGTAAAGATTTAGACTTGATTTTGACTGACAGAAAGAGAGGGAACTTAGAATCATTGTTCCTTGCTCATAATAAAATTTAATTTTCAAGTAGTTTAGCCTCAGATTACCGGAAGCAATTTCTGGTTTCACTCTAGATAATGTCGATGAGACAGCTGTAGATTAAAGGGTCATTAAAGAATTCTTATTCATAAAAGTATGCACTTACCTTTAATCACATATTTAACTCTTATTGAAGTTAATGGGGTTTAAAAATGTTCTTCATTGCTTTCCTTTTGCTTTCAATGGAACTTCAACATTTTCTTCAACTCTCAATTCCTGTTAATATTTTTCTTAACTGGGGACTTTCCCACCTTCCTGCTTTGCAGAGTCAGCTTGCAGGTCATTCCTCTGTGGCAGGCACCAGCCTCCCAGGTACAGGGAGGGGCAGAGAGAGACAGGATATAAATGGGAAGCAGGTTAAGGCTCTACCAGCTCCCTTTACTCTGTAATGGGAGATACACTATGGATACCACAGGCTCAACTGTGTGCCTGTATAGTGGGTGGTCTGGAGCCTCTCTGGTAAATCCACTTCTGAATTCCTGCTCATGTGACACAGGCAACAAGTACTGCACCTTGTTTTTCCTGCTACAGATAAAATTAAAGAGGGTTTTCCCTGAGTTTCTACAGATTTGGAAAGAGAGGGGTGGTTTCCATTTTTATTTTTCTGGTATAAATGTATTTTACTATGAAGTATCAGTTAGGATAGATGATTTTCAGTCATTTGTCCTCAGGATCTCTTTAGCCCTGATGTATTTTCTGCTCTGTAGGGGATTTTCCACTTCATATGTCCAGCAAAACATCCCCAAATGTACGCAAGAAAGTAAAATCTTAATATTTCATTTTAGAAGATTTTATAAAGAACCATTATGATAATTATTGTTTACTATTTTATTTAAAGGAGAAGTTCCACTCAGGGACAAAGAAAACAACCAGTTTAACAGAGCTAGTCAAATGACTTTCAGGGAACATTAACATCAGTGGAGGCCCCTAGTGACTGAAACTTCAAAACTTTTGACTTCTGTATGTTTATTTGGTGACAGAAATGCTGAACCCTTTTGCAAAATTATTTGGAAGAGACTTAGCAGTGAATAATCTGAGTTTTCTGTCAGTTTTCCATTCCCTGTGAAATTCAGTAGAACTCTTAAACTCAGGCATGGTGTAGTTCTACCCACAGAATAAGAAAAATAAGTAGGTTAATAGTAAATGTGCCTGAATATATTTTGAATATAAGGCCTAGATGGAGACCTATGGGATAGTCAAGGAGAAACATGGATAAAAGGATTTTACGTACTTCTCTGTGAAGAAATTATTTCTTTCTTGCTACCCATCAAACAGATATGTTTGCCTAAGTCTTTATTTATCAAATAACTAGTGTACCTTTTAATTTACCACTATATGGCTGGAAGGAAAGAACATAGTTTAATTTCATTTTTCTTTGCTAGTGTAGATATGTCCTGATATGATGTCTAAAAACCTGGAAAGGAAGAGATATAATAGTACAGTTCATAATTATTATATTACTTAAGCATTTGAAAGAGTTTAACTTATTGAGTCCAAGAGTCAGAGTTATGCCATATTCACTTTGTACCAGTAGTATAGATATCTGAAGGACACTAGTTACAATGCCCAGATAATTTTTGTTAAGATGTGCTGTTATTTTATTTAGAAATTATTAGCAAATGGCTTTGCAATTCAAAGTTTTGCCATTACTTTGAATGTAGTCACTCTCAATAAATGCCAAATTGTTTTATGAACTTAGGTAAGTGTAGTCATCCGTGTCTATCCGTGTAGTCCCCTGTCTATCTGGGCATGAGCATCCGTGTCTGTCCTACAATCTTTATGCTGCATTAAAATGTACAATTGGAATGGCAGTGCTGTTGTGGCTACCAGATGTTCTTCTCAACCTGCTTCAAAATATTCTTGTTGGCACAGGGAGACACTTGTGTGCACTGACAACAGCACATACCTGCATGTACCACCTTCAGAACTAGCTCTGCTTTTTCTCTGTCAGTACCAGCCTTTCTTGGCACTGGTATAAGAAACTCGGGGTCTCAGGAGTTTTTCTCAGGACTTGTTTGTGCTCCCACATGGTGAGTGCTTGCTTTGCAGACCTAGCTGTTCCCATCAAAGCCCAGGGACCAGAGAACTGTGGTGTCCTTCTCTTGCTTCCCAGGGACCCCACCTTGTATCACTCTCAAAAGGATACCCAGTCCTGGAGCAGCAGAGCTGACCAGAGCCAGGAACTTGGCTGTGGACACCTCCCTTGGGTTTTTGGCAGGGTAAGCGTAGGATGGCTGGGACTCTGAGCACGCGCCAAGAAGCCAGTCAGGGGACAAATGCTGCACACTATTTCTGGCAAGAGACTGTCGCGGTTTAACCCCAGCCGGCCACTAAGCACTACACAGCCACTCGCTAGCTCCCTATTGTTGTTACTCAGTTCCCAAAATAAATTTGTTCTTTTCTCCCACAGAAGCTGAGGTGAAGAAGATGTCCCCGATGCTGCAGAGAGGAGCCTCCCTGCAGGCTCTGTGCCCCAAGGCAGTGCAGAAGTCACAGCAGCTGCTTTTGACACAAGAGTTCCTGAGTAACTCTAGAATAGCCTGAAGCAGGTCATTTCACAAGAAAATAGAGCAGGCCTTAGGCTTAGCACTGTTTCGGGGTTTGGGCTCCCAAAGAAGCTTCATTTAGCTGTAGGAGCAGTGTGGTCCTCTGCTCCAACTCACCCTGCCAGGAGGTGTGGGTGAGCTCTGCCCTGGCAACCACTCCCCTCAGCTGCCCACAGCAGTACCACAGGGTCTGCTAAGAATACCAGCACCTGTTACCCCTCCTTAAGGACCTCCTCAACCCACTGCGTCTTTTATTCTGGTCCAGTAGGAGTTTTAAACCCTCAGTTGCACAAGGTGTTTAGAGGGATACCAAGGCAAGGGTTCTGCTCTCTGTTTCAGCAGTGTTCATGGAAGCAAAAAAAAAAAAAGGCTAAGTAAGTTTGCTGATGGCACAATTTGAAATTGGGAGGAACTGTTGACTCACTCAAGGGCAGAGAGACTCTGCAGAGAGATCTCAACAAATTAGAGAGATGGATGGTCACCAACCATATGAAGATTAACAAGGGCGAATGCTGGATTCTGCACTTGGGATGGGGCAACCCTGGTTGTGTGTATAGAGTGGGGAATGAGAGGCTGGAGAGCAGCTCCATGGAAAGGGACATGGGGATCCTGGTCAGTGGCAAGTTGAACCTGAGTCAGCAGTGCCCTGGCAGCCAGGAGAGCCAGCCCTGTCCTGGGGGGCATCAGGCACAGCATCACCAGCCAGGCAAGGGAGGGGATTGTCCCACTCTGCTCTGAGCTGGGGTGGCCTGGGGAGGTCCATGAGGATGGTGGAGGGCCTTGAGGAGAAGCCTTATGAGGAGTGGCTGAGGTCACTTGATCTGTTCAGCCTGGAGAGGAGGAGACTGAGGGGAGACCTCATTGTGGTCTTCAACTTCCTCATGAGGGGAAAAGGAGGGGCAGGTGCCAATCTCTTCACTCTCATGACCACTGATAGGATTTGAGGAAACAACATGACACTGAGTTAGGTTGGCTATCAGGAAAACATTCTTCACCCTGAGGGTTGTTGGGCACTGGAACACGCTCCCCAGGGATGTGGTCACAGCACCAGCCTGACAAAGTTCAAGAAGTGTTTGGACAATGCTCTCAGGTACACGGTGTGACTCTTGGGGTGTCTTGTGCAGGGCTAGGAGTTGGACTTGATGATCCTGATAGGTCCCCTCCAACTGAGCATATTCCAAATGCTCCCCTGCAACCCCTGTATTCTCTCTATATATTTTCTTTATGTCCTTGCACTCCAGAAGATTTCCTGAGAGGACTCCCTTCTCCAGTCTAATGGTTGGCCCAGAAGAAGAGGACTTTACCGGGACTAGGATCCATGTCAAAGGCCAGCGGAGGAAGAGGAAGGTGGTGAGGATGAGGAGAGGGCATTTGATAGTAGGTAGCACTTACCCCTGGTTGCAGTAGAGTGGGACAGTGGGGCAGATACAACAGTATTTTCTCTCCAGATAAAATACAAGGATGTTAGGCTTGTCCCTGTGTAAATATTCATGCATCTGGGCTATGAGCAGAGCTGGTGTCTGTTTACAGTGACCAGCTGGCCTAGAATAAGCTTCAATGACTTTTGTTTTCTTTCAGACTGGGGGTGGGAAGGACAGGAAAACAAGGAGCTGCCTGGGAACAAAATTAGAGTCAGACACACACACTTGTGGGATGCCAGCCAGTGAGGCACGATGTTATTGTCTAGAGCTTTTCCAGTTCTGCTGAAACTGGCTGCCTGAGGGATTTTGTCAGCTGATAAAAGTTTTGTCACTAGTAACAGAGAAGAGCTCTGGATGGAGAATGGAGGGGAGATCCTGTTCGTGTGAGGCAAGAAGCCATGGGAGAGTCCAGCCATTGCAACTATGCTACCCAGGAAGGTCTCTGCCAGGGTGGTGTGGGAGAGGCACCTTTTGATTCTGGCCAGAGGCCATCCCTGGTGAGAAAAGCATGTTGGCTCAGCAGGACATCTCTGAGATGTCTGAGAACAGCTGTTCTCCTGCAGCTGCCTGTGGCAGGGAACTGGGACTCTGCTGAGTGCACCAAGAGTGTCAGCAGCTCAGCACATGTGTGAGCAGTGTGAGTGCTGACAGGCTGTGCTGCTTTATGGATCCTGCAGCAGACCTGGACTTCTATGTCTCCTTAAGCCTAGAGAGTGTGCAGACCACCTCAGTAGGTGGAGATCAAGGTGGTCCATGGGTTTTTTTCCCCCAATAATCAAGGTAGAATATTCTTTCTCTGACTCTGGTTAGATGCAGTCGGAAATTGCAGAAGTTACTCTTGAAAGCAGTGGGAGAGACAGCCTAGGAAATCATATTAACCTTGTCGTCTCACCTTGCTCCTATGCTTCCAAATGTGGTTGTATACTATTTGCTTCTACTTTGACAACCATATATATTCTGGTTTAGCAGCAGACCAAACGTCTAAAGTGCAGTAATTAGGCAGCTATCATAGAAGTGAAAATGTAAAATCCTTGTTTAGGAATAGGAAACATAATTTGAAGAAACAGTCAGTCCTTGAAGGCAAGAAGACTTTACCTATGTAGTTCAGATCTATCCAGATATCTGTTCTGTTTAACGTATTCATAAACAGCCATAATTAAGACAATATCAAAGATTGAAGATGACCTTAATTTGTTTAAGGAAGAAAGGCTAATGGTGGGTTGCAGGAAGAATTCATAAGACTGACTGAACTGGCAGCAAAAAGGCAGATAAAATTCAATGTAGGTATGCGTAAAGTAAGAAGGTGATTCTCTCCACTGTGAGACATGAATCCAACTTCTCAACCAAAGGTAGTAGATGTTACAAGAGGAGCTGGAACAAGTTGACAGAAGATGTACTAATTGCAAAGAAGCTATATCTAGCCCTGGAAGTCCCCAAGCTGGAAACAATTGATGTTTGGAAGAGCTTAAAATGTATGTATTACATATACTTGTCCTTTTCTTACTCTTCCCTGAGCAATTTTTTTATGGCTACTTTTGGCAAGGGCACAATGGGCTAGATGGGCTCTTACATAGCATGCATTATACAAAATAAACCATGAGCATGTGTAGCATAGTGCTTGCTGTTCCTTCCTGTCTTCCTACCTCCCTTCTATCCTCTTCTCCCTAATGCAGAAATTATGTAAAAATGCTGATGGTTGAACAGACCTTTAAAATTTTCAGCAGCTGCTATTTGCAGGAGGGAGGAAAACAAACCCTTTCCAAAAGGAAATTTTCCAATTTCTCATGATGCTCCCTTAGCATCCATTGGATGCAGACACAGGCAAGGGACAGAGTTACCTTCACTGAAAGAAAAACGATGGCCAAGACAGAGAACAAATTGCTCCCTGTTAGTGGAATGATTTAAGGTTTTATTCTATACAAATGGAAACACTGATATAATTGTGATAGTCTCAGGATGTAGATGCAGCAATATTTGAAGATTAAATAATAGCTTTTGTTAGGCTGGCTGACACATCAGCAAAAGCCATCAGGCAGTGCTGGTGCACAGGCACTGTGGCCTTGGGCACAGCACCCTTCCCCCGGGCTCGGACAGATGCCTCTGTCTGGGACACACAGGCCTTTCTTTACCCTGAATCAGGAGCTTTCCTCTCAGATGGGAAGAAAGGCTTCTGTGCTGGCTTGTTTTCTCTAGCACTACCAGCTGGCCTAATACAGGAGCTCATGCCTCACTTAACTTGCTGGTATTTGTTAGGCATCTCACAAATGAGGTGCCAGAGATTTCTGCACCATTTTTGGATACTGCAAGGCTATTTAGATTTTTTTGCAAACATCTTCTGTGCACAGTTTACATTGGGACTTTATGATAGAAACTTCATTACAATAAAGAGTAGGCAACCCAAGATTAATAACTGACAACAAAAATGCTGGTATACACAGTAGCCAGTCATAGATCATGAAGGCTTCTCTTGATGCCTTAGGTTTTAACTTTTATGTTTTTCAAATCCTGTACTGCCTAGTGTGTAACTCTGAAGTTTTGTGTGGCCTCTTAACTACTGTTCTCTCATGCTGGTTAGACATAACAAAGCCTCTCTAGGTTTGCTCTTCAAGGACACCTTGATTGTCCCAGGCCCCAAAATGTGTAAACTAAAAGCCGTTGAGAGGAGGGGCAAACTTGGGGTTATTACATCATTAACTGAAGTTATAATTGGAGAATTAACCCTGATATGCAAATAGACCAAACTTATAGAAGCGTGAAGAACCCGTGACCCAGGGTCCATCTTGGGTGGAGCCCCTCGTAGGCTTCACACTCCCAAGGTGTACCTTTGAAAGTCCTTAAAATAAATACCTATTTTTATTGTCTTATTCTTGTCTAGCCTCTGTTTTCAGGTAGCCACATCAAGGCATCACCCTTCAGGCAACAGAGACCTGTCCAGCTCAGGCTCAGGACAGCTAGCATGTGCCTTTAGGAGCCCCACTGGGATGAGCAGTGTTGCTGGCTGTCTTGGGAAGTGGGGATGAAACGTGGCAAGAGCCACAGCTTGTCATGTCTTCATTTGTCTGAAGTTTGCTCTTTCAAGTGGTGTAAGTGTAGCCAGGATGGTGCCATATTTGCAAAACCACTTTGCAAACTGAGGAATGCAGACAGGGAGGAATTAAGGGATTTACTTACCCTGATGTAGGAAGGGAAGTCACAACTCACAATGGCACCAAAGTCCTCAGTTATGTCCAAGACCAAATAATGACAAAAGATCTGTATCTTTGTGTGTGTATCCTGTTGTGATGTGGTTGATTGTCTCAATCATGCTCTATGATCACTGGGCCTCGTTGAAACTGCAGCGTAAGAGAGCTGTACTCATAGTCATCACACTGTCAGGGGTGGCAGCTTCAGCTGTCTGCTCTTCTACTGAACTGCTTTGATGTGGATTTCCCACATATTGAGTGAGCTATCTAATAAGTCACCTACTGTGTAAAACCTGGGTATAGTTCCTCCTCCCACTGTATTTTTTAATGAAAATAACCGTGACATCTGCTTTAGTCAAGCTTTCAGGGACATAGCTTGTCTTATCTTGTAATGGGGCCTGGGAAGAAAATAAGAGCCAAAATGTACCTAGGTTATTGAAACAATATGTAGGGAATTTTTCAATCCACACAAGGTTTGATTTAACCTTGACCAGGAATTTAATCTCATCTAGCATTGGTCACCTAAAAGGGAGGCATCTGGTCTGGTTCTGACCGTCTTTCAAGCAATGGAGAAAGTACCTTGCAACAGGAAGGCAAATCATTCCCTCTTATCTAAGTCATTTTTTAGGGATGGGGTAGGAGGAGCCCACTTTTCTTCACTTCTGTGAGTCTTTACAGCAAGTCTGGGTTCATCTTGCTGTGCACAGAATTTCACTGGTGCTAAATACCATTATTCACATGGTCTTACAATTATGCATTGTGTCATATAAGTAAGCACAGGGTGAAAGTTGTAATGGTCAGCTAAAAAACAACTATAAATCATTACTGTTCTCTAAGAAAAAAAGTAATAAAACCATCAAGTACTCCCTCTGAGGAAGAACAGAAAACTGAAACACTTCCGTGAATTAGTTGTTGGCTAGCTGCTTTATTCTAAAGCACCAGTTTATCATTACCATATAAGATAAAGGGATAAAACCTGCAAAAAATTTGCAATTACATGGGGTTAGTTTTCTGTGGAAAAAGACATATACATTTCTGTCTTCTGATTTAAAAGATAGAGTGTCTTTGCTTGGAGTGTGCTGGTCCAAGGACATCATAAATATTGACAAAAGAGATCTTTAGTATGTGTTTTAACTCTGATAATGGCATCAGAGACATCGGAAATGCGCTGCCATAGCTGCATCAGTCTCTAAGTCATGCACTGCAGAAGACATAGTCTCCCAAAGCTCAGTTTAAGAAAACAAACTGTCTGAGCTAGATGAAGTGCCCTACATGTGGGAAACAAAACATCAACACATATGTTACAGTTTTGGACAACAGCTCGGATTATTCATAAAGACATAACTACTCTTGGTAAACATTGTTGGGAGCTTTCTTTTATACTCGAGGAAGCCTTTATAGTGGATTCTTGTGTTTTAATCTGTTGAAGTAATCTTTTTGGTTCCGTTTATAGAATATCTTTCAGAAAGTTATCTCATGGTGCAATGTTTGAGCCACTGTAATCAGATGGGGGATAATATTAAAAAAGAGAGAACTTCTGGGGGATGCAACCATTACTGTTGCACCATTTGCAAATAAAGTTGTAAAAAGTCTAAAGAGAAGCAACCTGGAATAGAACTTGTGCACACAATAAAGGGACAAGGGCATATTAAGGCAGGAAATATAGTTTTCTTTTTTATCTCTAAACTCCACGCCTCTACTAAACAAATATAAAATTATCCTGACTACTTTCCAATTCCCATTTTTCAAGCTGACCTATCTCAGCAGTTCCAGGAGCCTGTTTTCCACCTGGCTTCCTCTTCTGCATGGACTAACACTTATGCCACGCTGATCTCATAATCCTAGAAGGCGTTTATGTCACACAGAGCAGTCGAGAATCTTTGTAAGACATATTTCTGCAGTTGGAATATACAGGTAAGATTAAGAGCATCCATTAATGTTAGAGGGCTGTAGGGCTATCTATAACACAAAACTATCTAAAAATTTTTTAAAAAATAGCTGACATTAAAGTTCAAGCAATTTTCTCATTATTCCTATAATCCTTTAGCCATCATTCTGTGTTAGCTTTGCAAGGCTCCTTTGGTGAAAATCAGTCTAGTCCTAGAGCCCCCTCTCCTGTGCATTTATCATCAGTGCAAGAAATTCAGCGATTTGGTCAGCTCTAACATTTGTTTCCTACATACTTATGTATGGATTTAAGAGTTTCCTCATTATTTCAAGTTTGAACAATTTGTAGCTGGTAGTGAATTTATAGTCATTGCACTTCAGTGTGTTAGGGAAGTACTATTAAAGAGAACAGCTAATATGGAGACAGAAGTAGCTACATTTATTAAAATACTTATGAAGATATAGATCATCACCTAATGCGTTATTCAGAAATGCCTGAGCAAGCTAAGTATTTAATTTTCAAAGGGAGTTTATTAGAACCTCTTTATGCTTATTTGTCTGTCTACCAAATGCCAGCCTTCACCCTGGGGCCTCTAAACACCTTTGAAAGTCTGCTGGAGAAGAGCTGAATGTCTAGGCTGTGGTGGCAATGTTAAAAGGTTGAGATCAGGATTAAATTTCTCAGTGTCACTCCAAGGTCAATCAGAACTTTCAGTTCTAGTAAACTAGAGATTAGCCATGAAGCTGACATTCCTAAGGTAAAAACTGAAGATAATTTCGTGGTTGCATTTACTGTACTGGTGGCTCTTTCTCCAAAGCCACCTCTGCCAGGCACTCTGCCCTCTCTCTCGCATATGGTCACTGTGGCTTTCTTCACCCAGGCAGTGCAATAGGCAGCACAACCATGGCAAACTCCTGGCCAGCCAATAACCAGTAGAGCCTTCTGTTCCCTGGATGAAGCTTTCCTTACATGCACATTTCATCCCAATGTACTACATTACTGATTCTCCCATTGCTCTTATGACATATTTGTGTGACATACAGATACATGCAACAGAGCTGGTGCCGTGGGCCTTCTCAGGTCTGGAGCTGTCTCAGCTTGCAAACCACTGTTAGAACTAGCAATATACTACAGCACTACCTTAAGTCTTAGCTTGGTAGCATCAGCATTGCTTAACACTTTTCAGTACTACTCAGCCCAAAACAGACTGATAGACTTCTAATCCGTTGTTACATACACTCCTTACAATAAGGATGACACTACACTTCATGGTGCTGTCCCTTACACTGAACTCTGAGGAAACAAAAGTGTGGAAGAAGAACAAATGTAGAAGAAAATATGTGGAAAACAGAGGTGAAATGACATCTTTTATTTTTTCTTACATATCACAAAATCCTTGCAGAGGGACTGCAAAGAAACAGCAGAGAAAATATAATTCATTTAACATAGCCCAAAATGGAAAAAAAGGTTTTCCATTCTGAAGGCATGGCATATCAAGTCTGGTAAGCAGGGAAAAGCCACAAGAAGATATGGCATAGCTTCTGCAGGTAGAATATTCAAATTATTTGGTTGAAGACAGTCTTTGCTGTGCTTGTGGGTTCGTGATGGTGTTATAGTTTGACCAAGTTTGGAGGAATTTTTCACAAAATTGTCAAAGATACTATGTTGAGACCTGTCTTCACCTGAGCTGTAAGTATCATTATACTGTCTCAATAGTTATAAAGACATTTTTAATACCCATAAACAAATTGTCACTACCAACTGCTTGTCTGGCTTCACAAACCAAAAAACTGTACTACCAGAGCTTCACCCATGTACTCCCCTACTGGTAAGGAGGGTGCATTTTGTACCGATTGATCAAGCAGACTGAAGTGTCTTGCTGCCCATTTTCTGCAGAATAACATACTTTGTTAGGTGTATCTATTCTAGTCTAAAACAAGATTATATCTAAGAAATCATGTTATACATTTTGCAATTCAAATAATCTTGCCTTTCTAAATTACTCTTGTGCAAAACACAATGTCTGTGGTACACAGCTATTGTAAAAGAAGTCACTTTTGAAGAGTAGTCAATCTGATGGGAACAAAAGGAAATATGGCATTTATCTGCACCATTAGTGGTGGAAGCACTATTGAAGATTACAGTTTCAGCACTTGCCCATAAGGAATTTGGATTCTCACTGTACCACAGATTAAAATAGAAGGGAACATCTGCACTCCTAAATATGGCTTTTCCTTGCAATATACCATTTAAACTGTCATGGTTTAACACCAGCTGGCACCTAAGCACCACACTGACTCTTAACAACTGAGGCTTTGGTTGGAGTATGTGACGAAGACCTACCCTTCTCAACTTGGTCAGACATTTATTGTGTCAGTCTGTCCACAGCCAAGACAGAGGCCCACTTAGAGGAAGCCAGGTTGTCTTTGTGTTCTTGGAGTTGCCTGGCCTGTTGATCTCTGGTTGGTGCCTCTGTGTCTGCCCAGCTCATGATCTCCAGGGTGTGAATGTATGACATGCGTGCATTTTGTACAAGCTTTTGCCACATAGACTGTGTGTGGATTCCATCTGTGTCTTTCAATGTCTGGGTGTTATCCAGTTTGCTATAGATCACCTCCAACATAACTAATTCCCTCCGACACTGGATACCTACCTCAGTGTTGGTCCATTTCCTTTGAGAATCTGCAAGGTTTTTCTTGAAGAGGTCCCTGTCCTTCACAGTTTACAAGAGCTGCCACCAAAGACTCTTGCCTTTTTTTAATGCCTTTGTCAATGGCCTTATCCTTAGCAAAGGATCCCAGCTGCTGGGCGTCCTTGGTCTCAAATGCCTGACTACTGGCTCCAGTATACCAGCACCAGAGTAACCAGCTGAAAATTATCTGACCTGGTTGATGGATAAAGTTTTCTGTACATCTTGCAGCTCATTTAGGGATAGGGACCAGGTGGCTTTTGTCTCATTTATTATTTCAATCTCTTCCTCCTCCTGTTCTTCTGTCTGCTTTGCTGCAGAACAGGCTGCCTCTTCTGATCCTTTCTCCTGCTCCCTCTTAGAAAAAGTTTCTTCATCCCTTAAAAAATGAGATTACTTCTGTTTTCATTGTTTTTTAGTTATAGGAAGAACTGATATAGTGTCTGGTTTAGCTATAATGTTTGTTTGTTTGTTTTTCCTTTCTCCTTCCTGAGAAAACTGCATATCAAGCAGAGTTTGGCAGATCCTGGCCAGGGCCCAGCACGGTATGGTCAATTGTGCCACTTTGGAATAGCTGCAACATTTATTTTTCAAAATTCTATCCCTTCATCATCATCCTGTAGTTGTTTGGGAGTGAAGTTCCAGACCATTGGAGGTGGGAAGTTCTCTAGATACCTGCCCATATTCTTCCACATGCTATGCCCCCTGTGATCATACTCTCATGGAGACTGAATCGTACTCCTAAATTGCTCTTGGGCAAAACCAAAGCAATATTTCCAAGAAATACCAATAGAACTATTTTAACTACCCAGTGATGTTCAAGACATTGGCAATTTGTTGTAGTGAAGGAGAAAACATCACAGAAGAAAGTAGGAAAGGTGCCACTCTGTATTTCTTCACAAAAGCCTCTCAGAGGGAGAATTATAATTGTTAATTGTCTCCAGGAGATGGTACCCAAAGTACAGTAATGATTTCAATACAGCGCCCAAATACCAGATTAAGTTCAAGGGCAGTGTTTTAATAAGAAAATCTCCCGGTCAAAACATCACTACTCACTACAGAGCACAGCAAACTGAAAAAGCCAGCACCAAACTTTAACATCTGCAGAAAAAGATCACATGGCACAGATCTGATAAACTAATATTGAGAACTTATGAATCAATGTTGTGACCTGTAATTGTTAATGGATAAAAATCCTTTCTAATACACAAAGGTAATCTGCTAATATCTCAAATTCTTTGAGCCTCATGTTGGGCACCAAAAGAACTGTCGTGGTTTAATCTCAGCCACCAACTAAACACCACACAGCTGCTCACTTGCTCCCCTGCCCCAGCCTGCAGCAAGCTGGGGGGAAAAGAAAAATATAAAAGGGAGAAAATCCATGTGTTGAGATAAAAGAAGTTTAATAATGGCAAAATAATAATAATGAAAAAGAAAGTAAAATAAAACCCAAGAAAGACAAGTGGTGCAAACAAAACAATTTCTCACCACCAACCGACCAATGCCCAGTGAGTCCCCAGGGAGTGACCTCCTGCCCATCCTTCCCAATAGGTTTTTGCTGAGCATGATTTCAGATGATCCGGAATATCCCTTTGGTCAGCTAGGGTCAGCTGTCCTGGCTGTGTCTCTTCCCAGCTTGTCCACCTCCTTCTTGCTGTTGGGGTGGGGTGAGAAGCAGAAAAGGCCTTGGCTCTGTAAAAGCACTGCTCAGCTGTAGCTAGAACATCACATGTTTTTAACACTGCTTCCAGCACAAGTCCAAATCATAGCCCCGTAGTAGCCACTATGAAGAAAATTAACTCCAGCCAGAATCAGCACAAAACCCTTTGTCTGCCCCTGCTGTCACGGTTTCCCTTCTTGTTTTCTCTTGCTGGAGTAGGGCAGTGCAATTCTGCCGAGGCTGCAGCATCATGTGTGACTGCAAAGAGGAGAAGTGTCATGCTTTGAACGAGGGAGGTCTTGACCTATGTCAAGCCTGAGTGTAGGACACCTCGACAGTGACTCCACCATTAGTATGTGTGGATCTATATGAAAAGCTGCAAAGGGACAATTCAGGAAACACCAATGTAGAGGTCATGAAAAAGTTGTGATTTACTGCTTGTTGTTGGTAACTGGTTTATCACTGCTGCTGACCGTTGTCCCAAATGCCAATGGGGACAATCAAATCAAATGAATTGAAATTAATAGATTTGATCCCAATAGCCAGTGCTGGCAGCCAGGAGCAGGCTGCTGTGACTGGAAGCTGTTGGTGTGATAGGTGACCTGATACTTCTGCTGCCCACTTGCCATAGTGGAAGGGTCCCCAAACAAACCTTTGCTGAATAGCTGGCCAGACTGCCAGCCACAAGGCTCCCAGACAGGGGAGTGTCCTGCTGCTCCCCTGCCAGGACCCAGCCCTCTTCTGTACCATGCACCTTGAGAATCCTGTCTGGAGCTCAGAGATGTTCTGGCTAGTATTTGGAGTAAAAACTCTTTTGGAGAACGTGATTTAAATCAATAATTTTTAAGCAAAAACTTGGCACGAACTCTTGAGTTTCCTGGAATGGAGTTTTTCATTTCCCATCTCATCTATCAACATCTGGCCCAGGCTGTGGAGTGGTAGTGTACCAGTGATAACAATCTAAATACCTCCTGCTGAAGTTACTCTGTTTCCCATGAAATAAAAAGTGCTTCACAAGAATCAGAAGACAAAGAGACCACTGTTGTAGCTGAATAGCTGGGATAACATTATGTTTTCCCTTCTTGGCTCCAAGGGCTGCTCACTGACTTCAAACTGTGTATCATACAGGCATGAATGACATGAATAGAGATGGCTCAGAGGAAGGATAGGAAGTCAGGGATTCCTCTGTCAATATCAATCCCTATCATATTTCTTCTGGTTTTCCTTCCCTCTTTCCCCAATGTTTTCTTCTTGTTTTCTATGCTGTAACTGAAGAAAAAGTAGATAGGAGACAAATTTCAGTTTTAGCAAAGGCATGGGATTTTAGGAGGCTGGAGTTGTTAAAATACTGGTTTTAAAAATCACTGCTTGGGAGAAAAACCATTGTAAACTCAAAAATTGTAGTATCATTTAAATATTTCTAACCAATTTAGCTAGTAATTCAGGTATGTAGAGAAAACGATATTTCTATATATTACACATTATGTGTTTAATGGAATTCATTAAAAATCATCATATTCAAAAAAAGGGCATAACAATGATATGTAGCATTAAGAACATCTTAAAGACTGTTTCATTTGGCAAATAAGTACTGCAGGGTTTTTGTGGAGGGTAAAAATTTTAGTACCCCCTCCTCATATTTATGAGATTGGGGGCGGGGGGGCAGCAGGATAGAGCAAGTATGTATTTTTAACCTTCTTGTTTTTTATTTTCTTATGAGTCATTACTCTCTTCTTCTTAGTGCTCCTTATAAGAGTCTGCATGACTCTACATATTCTCTTAGCTTATTTATGGAGGCATTAAGTATTTTTCAAAGTTCAATGCATTCTCTTCCCTCCAAGCTACTCAAGCCCTTTTATTACTTTGTTCTTCTGAATCATTAACATATTTTACCCTACTGTGATCATTACACAAAAGTAACTATTTTATGGAAAGAGAGATATGAGGAATCACTTTCACTTATTTTCCTGGAATGAAAGCCTCATTAACAAGACTAATTCTGCTTTGGCAACTGCTCGTTTTGACCCTGGTCTGAAAATATATAATGTTGCTTGCAGCACATCACTATACCTTGGAGACAGGGTTTTGTTATGTATGGTCCCAGTGGGGTGTCTAGCTCAACGGGACTCTCATACCTGCTGAGAGTCTCTAATGTGATTCAAAGACAGGAGCAGGGTTAAAAGCTCAGAAAAGAAGTATCAGTTATATTTTATCACTGCACACAATCAGATTGTGTGGGAATAAGGTAGCCATGAATAGATTACGGTTTTCAATTAGCAGAAAGGGTCTAACTATGTGAGAGAAAAGGTTCGGAGATGGCATGTTTTGGCAGCAAAAGAATCTGACCAGTTTTTTTTTTTATCACTTGGGTTATTGAAGGACGAGGAGAGCTCATCTGCTACACTATTCCTGCTCTGAGGATGCTTGATGTAGCTATTGCAGAGTTTTAGCTGACTGTGCCCTTGACTTGTTTCCCCTGCCTCCATGCTGATTTTCTTCATGGATTTAGATACTGCAGTGGGAAGGTTAAGCTGTTCTTCTGATCTTTATTGGTCTCTCAGACTGCATTCCCAGTTCAATGTCTATCATATCTTTCTCTCACAGGAGACTTGCACTGCTCTCTCAGATCCTGCCCTGGACTGCTGCCTCCTGTGCCTCTGTGGTTACCTGAGAGGTCTAACTTATTTGACATGCCTACAACCCTCTGGGAGCAATAGCTTTGCTTCAGAAAGAAAAGTTACTGCACAAAAGCACAGACCTTAAAGCAACAAAATCATGCACATTCACTCCTAGTTTACGACTTACACTTCCCAAAGCCTTGAGTTCCTGAATGCTGCCTTATGTAATGGCAAAACTGTCTCTTTGCTCTGGAATTTATAATTTAAAATCCAGACCAGTTCCTTGGTCTCTTCACTTAGATAAAAACATGACTGCTTACATGTCTATAGCCTTCTGATGTCAATGACTACCTTCAACAACAGTAAACTAGTCCTGTAATGTGATGGAGACAGAATGGAAGAGCTGTGAATTGAATAGCTCCTAATAATGTTTTACAAATGTAAACCAGAAATCCCACATCCTTTATTTTTATTTTTCCAAACCTTTTATATTGCTTCTTGTTAATAGGTAGATAAAACCTTTCAGATGGGAAACTTTAACAATTTCATGAAGGTATTCATTGTTTCTGGTCAGAGACAGGGCAGCAATCACAGAGGTGTCAAGGAAAGAATTAAATGGATGTGTTGAACAGGTGGCATTGCATTGAGAGGCTGGATGGTATTCAGACACATGAGCTCAGGCTCAGCTCCCGATGGAGGCATCTAAATTCAGTGTCACATGAGCTTGGTGACCAGACTTTCACTGTTATCAGAGTTATTTTGGGTGTCATTGAACAGAACAAACACAGGTGTCTTGTTTGGGGGAAAAAAGTCAAGCAAAAACTCCATGCATGATATTGTCTAGTGCTTTGATTCAGCTGTTCTGGAAGAACAGCTGGAGCCCAGTGGGACACTTCTGGGTGTATTCCTTGACTTTTGTGCAAGGGTGTTTCAGCAAAAGCATTGAACCCTTAAATTCCACAGAAAGCCAGCTCACATGCAGAGGTTCAAATAGGTTTCCTCTTTTCAGGAACAGATTCATACCTGTAAGTAGCTTTCCTGGCTATGAGAATACTTGGTGAGAAATTAGGCACAGCTGGATGGCTACAGGTCTTTCCAGTGTGTGGTGGGGAAAGCCTCCTGCCCTCTGACATGGATGCTGGGGGTGTACTAACCCGTCCATTCCCTACTGGCATTGAGTGTGAGGGAGAACTGCTACCAGGAATCAAGAGGATAGTGAGCCTAAACAAAGGCATGCAGTGAGCACAAGGACAGCTTCTGCCTCTTGCAGCTCCTGAGAAATCCTCAGAGTCTGGGAAGAGGAACAGGCATAAAGCCCAGGCTCAGCAGAAGTACCACAGAGGCTCTGCAGTGGTTCCCCTCTCCTGTGCTGGCCAGCTGAAGGTCGTTGCAAGTGTACATTTTGCAAGAAATGCCTTCAGCTTCTACTCTCTCAGCAGTAGATGGCACTCGGCAGTTAGCAAGAACCACGGCCGTTTATGGCATTTTTGATCAGTAAGTAGACTGTTTCTGTACTCAGTGCTATGCACTTTTTGTGTCTTAAGATCACATTTTCACAGAGTCTACCACTCTTTCAAAATTTTCTTAGTTTTAAAGAATGAATAATATAACAAGAAGCTGGCAGATCTGACAAAGAGCCTCAGTAATAGTAGGCATTAAGATTCTTTAATTAAAATTATAAATACGGCCTGCAATGTCGGCTTTCTCTGTGAAAACTCTCATCCAATCTTGATTTGCCTTAATTTTGTTTATAGCCATAATTTCAGATCAAGCTCCTTAGCACTATTCTGAGCTGAAAAGGACATCTTGAGGCTATTGGCAGGATACATTTTCTATTTTAATAGTGTATATGGGAAAATACCTTTATGAAGAATGAGATGGGGAAAGGAAAAGGTGACAGTGGGAGAATACCAGGAATTACTGATCCCATGAATAATGGGAATCTATCACATGCAATCAGGAGGGTGAGCAGACATGATAGCTCTTTTGAGAAGAGACAGGTATTACAATCTCACCTGTAATGCTACAGCTTTTTCCCTCGGGTCAAAGTAACTAATCCCTCTGCTGCATGTCTCATTCCCTTTGTAACTGTGTGATTGTTAGAGAAAAGCAAGGGGAGAGCTGATAAGGTACTTTTAGCTCTTGTAAAAAGAAAACATTTATGGACCAGGATTAAGATTTTTTGATGGAATCAAGATAAAGTATATCAAAACTCCAAAAGAAGGTACAAGAAGACCAAAAGGAGCAGATCCTTCTATTTGTGTCCAATACACAAGGTACAAAGGTCTGATTAGACTGTTTTGCAGGGCACCCTTAATGTCTTCTTTTGCTTATACTTGCTAGGTCTGGCTCCTCCTTTCTTCTTGTATAAAAGAGAGATGAGCAACAAGCAACCTTAGGTTGGAAAGAATACACTCTGCCACAATCATGAACTGATTTAAAAAATAGAATTGCGACATTCATGAGCGAAGGAAAATCTGTAGATGTCTGTGTTTGGGTTGCACTCACACCTTTAATTATGGTGTCACACAACATGGTAATCTCAAAACTAATTCATTGACTTGGAAAGGGAAACTTGTCATGCAGATTGAAAGCTGACTGCAATGCCATAATCAAAGGGTGATAGTAGTTATGGATGTATCTCATTCAGACCCAAAGGCTCATGGTGATTCTGTGGACTGATATAGTTTAACAACTTACTGAATAATCTAAAGTGAGAAGCAAAGGTTGTCATCATCTCTTGGCTGAAACTTGGGGCTGGAACAGAGTCTCTAAAACATGAGGTTTATACACAGCCTGAAATGTTGATCGGGGATGGAAAACAACTTATGTGCTCTGCAAATTGAAGTACCAGGGGAGTTTTTATCTTCCGCGCAGCAATGGGTAGCATTGATAGTATAAATACCATTTAGGTACGTAGGTACTGGAAATAAATGGTAACACCCAGGAAGACAAAGGGAAAAAGGCAAACAGTAATAACAACCTGACCTCAAATCTCAGAAAAATAAAGGACGTACTCATGGGAAGTGTGTGTGTTTAGGTTTTTTTCTTTTTCTTTTTTTTTTATATCTTTTGATTGGATCAGGTTAGGAAGACAGCAAAATACAGTTCAGAATAAGACACTGAGGAAGTGGGTGGGTGCAATTTAAAAAGCATGTTCAGTGGGACAGTGAAATGTAGAAGCACTACAGCTGAAAGGGAACAATGGGTGATGGCAAACAGCAAAACTGTGCATGTCTGAGGGCTTCTATAAGCGTCTTGTCATACTACTGCTGTGAAGAATCGAATCATCACTGGGAAACAATGTCCTCAATAATATTTTATTGAAATTAATATGCAAACTAAGACTTCGAAAATATAAAAAACTTACATAATGTATTTTGCAACGTGCTTACCACTCGTGTGCTTATCACAATACAGTCTCCAGATACAGAGACCTGCCACACACATGGTGTCCAGCTGTATCTTTCAGGCACCACATAATCTCTTGTGTCTCAGAGGCCCAAGGAGCTACTCTCTGAGCAATGATGAAACCTAGTTTTAGTGTCCTTTTTCTCTGCAGATGCCACATCAGAGGGTGATATTAGCCACCCTCTCAACTTCTTTCCAAGCCTACTCAGCTGTCTATCTAGAAATGCCTCCCACCCAAACCTCACCTTTTATAGGATTCAAATCGAATGTGTTCTCTTCCCCTCTGGCCAGTTTACTTCAAAGAAATTCAGAAATTTTCACTTAAACACAGGCTGTAGAATTGTGTAAACCTTTTTTTTTTTCCTGAGGTAAGAGGGCAGATGTACAAGTAGATCACGTCTATGTAGCCTTTGTTCAGTTTGTAGCATGGACAGAGTTTATGAATGCTTTCAAAATGCACTGAAAATTCGGAACTCATGCAGGAATATGACAGAGGTCTGTTTGGTCAGAGACCTGACTGATTGGTTTTACTTAACCTGAGCTGCAACAAAACACAGCAGCTCTTTCCTACTGATGCATGCCTAAGCCCTTTAGCAATGGAATTCTTCAAAGGCTGTATAAACTGTAGAATGATCTTGTATAAAATAGTGGAGAAGCCATTGCTTGAAAATGTGTTAAAGGACAGAGTATTAGGACATACTAATTTCAGAATGTCTGAACATGATGCATTTGTAAGCAGGCTCTTAGATCACTCCTAAAAGCACAATTATTTTCTTCCAATTATTTCTCAACTTGCAGATACACAGGCCAGAGCAATTGTAGCATTGCACTGTAAACACAGCAGACTAAGTCTGAACTTGCCTCTCTACTCTTGCCCAAAGTATATTCCCTTTAGCCAAGAGAAAAGGGGAGACTGAGTGATTAAGGATGGTTGTGAGGTGACACTGGGCACCATGGAGGCTGTAGCTGTTCCTCACCAGAGCCGAGCTCCAGCCCATGGGCTGCTGCTGTCAGTGCAGAGATTTTGGGAGCTGCTCTTTCAGAGGCTGGTGGTGTGGTGGCACTGAGCCAGCATGTCCCATATTCACCTGTGCTTGCTGTGTAGATGGATGATTCAGAAAAGCCCAAGAAATCCCTCTTCTCCCTGCTACAATATCCAAGTGGTTAAATAAATCTGATATCAAACTGTTGAACAAGTCTTGAAATGGTGGCCTGCCTTCTCTTGCTAAATAGATTTACAGATAAGTACCAACTGTTTCCTTTGCAAATCAAACTCCTTGACTCTAAGCAAAGTAATTGTAGTGGGTCTTCTGGGAATTAAATGTATTTACTGCTGATGTTGTTTTAAAATAGTTGTTTACAGGGCGTCAGATAGTAAGGCTGTGTATGATTCATAGCAAATGGCAGCACGCCAGAATTTTAAACTCTCCTTGCATGGTGACTTGCCTACCAGCTTGGTTGGATGGAAGGAGAATATTTATCTTTCTGCTGTAAATATATTTTATGATTAGCACTCTTAAAACAGAAAATGGGAAATGCAGTATAGCAAGCTCTGTTAACATTTATATAAACACCATTAATCAAGAGCCTTCTGTATTGTACTCTCCTTGCACTTATGTTCCAAATTGACCATTCTTTTCATCTTAGAAAACATTTTTTGTTACAACATCTTCCCTATTTCTTTTTTTTTTTTTTAATGGTTATGGTTTGAATTCCATTTTGATGATGCTGGTAGATATCTGGGACATTTTGAAATATGTACAACCAGTTACTTCATTATTCACTGCACTGTAACTCCTAGAAATGAATGGAGGATTCTGCTGTACTGACCATTGTAAAGTTAATGTAGAACCTGATTAAACCTGCAAATGTGATGCATATGTGTCTGGATAGCTGCTCTGAATTTTTCTATAAGTGTCCTTATAGAAACTGCTTATGCAAAGGGTGGCAGTTCTTTTGAGTAGTTTAGACAAGAAAGGCAAAACTAATTTTTTTTTGTTGGCCATTTATTTCACCTATTGGAATGAAAGATATCTCCTGCACATGGAAAATAATGCCACATATTCTTTGTAGAACTATATAGCAATTTCCAAGAACTCTTTCTATCCTCAAATCAAATCAGCAATGGTAGAGGTGGTCTAGGAAGGTCTGAGAGAAAGTATCTGTCCCTGCTTCCTGGTCAGTGGCATCATCAAGGGACCAGGAAAGCAGGGGTGGAGAAACTGGGGTAGGTATCCTAAGCTTTCCTATAGACAAAATCTACTTTACTTATTATCCCAGGAGCTAGAAGAGACATACTGGATCTATGTCCTGTTCCATGCTCAGGATTTTTTTCATTTTGCCAACCTTTCAAAATATGTGTACACTTGAGTGAGTATTGGACAGCACAGGGGTGAGAGATTAATTGTACTCTTGATAGATAGGTCATCTACAATACTTTTATGAATTAACTCTCTTTCTCCCACAACATGCATACACAGACACAAACAGAAAAACACTCATTCATTCAATTTCTGCAGCTATTTCCAAGATCTTTTTGTCTAGATATTGTTCTTTGCATCCTGCACAGAACTTCTTTATTCAGCCTTCTGAGATGAAAATAGCTCCATGAAACCAGAAATGGATTTAACTAAATTTTGCTGTAAGATTTCTACTGCAAATCAGAGCTGTGGTTTGTGCTTGGATGATGATAATTTCTGACCTCAAGACAGACTTGTAGATCTCCAAAGCATACATCACTCTAACAAAATTAGCCTACTATGGGCCATGCTGGAACTCAGAATAATGACAACATTTCTTCAAAAAGCATTCAGTGAAATGTTTGATATGTCATTCTGTTTAACAGTTACAATTAGAAGAAGTTCATTTATTTGCTTCTTTTTTTTTTTCCTAATGAAAAAAATGCGGAAAGATAGCTTTAAAACTGGTACATTAAACACTAAGGGGAATACTTCATGGGCTAGTTTTTCTGCTATTGTACTTATAAATCTCAGCGTAATGATAATTTTTTTCTTCATTAAATTAATTTATTTGTGTTTTTTTCTCTTTTCATCTCTCATCCCAATTATTATTTTCTTTTTGTAATGCTCTTGTTAAGTACATACAATCCTGCTGTAATCTGTTGCCACAGCATTTGCACAGCTGAAAAGAAAACATGACTGAATTGTCAGCATGTTTTCAACTTCATTAAAGTTGACAACCTGGAAATCAGCTGTACAGACTATATTACTACAACTACAGGGAAATCTGAGCTATTTTCCTGCCATTAAATCATCTTAACAGCAAGCAGCATAGTCCAGAGTCAAGTTGCTCAGCTGACACTTTCATGTTTCCTAAATAAGTCGCTTTGAGAGAATTTGGAATTTGTCTCATCCATCTCTCTGGAAAAAAAGCTGCTCCTTAATCACTGTTTGAACTAGTGATAGATTGTCATTGTAGCTGTGATAAGTTTACTGAGGACAACTGGTTTTGAGATTAAGTTTGAGCTGCTCTTACACTGATTTTAAGAACTGAAATTTTTAAGGAACCAAGACTCCTGTTCAAAGGAAACTGACTTTGCCTAATGCTGCTTAAACTATATCTTCATTTTACTAAATTGTGTTCTTTTGGAAATGTTGTGGGCACACAAGCAAGTTGTTCTGATTTTTTCATCATTCGCCAATTCAAACCATACTGCTTCCTTACAGGAATGTTTTGAAAGAGTGCAGACACTAAACTTGGCACAAATGAAAGGCAGTACAATCAAGGAGAATTCTTTTCCTTAAAAAAGGAAGAAGAAACTAATTAGTAATGCATGACTAGACCTTCAGGATTAGGACAAAAGTATTTCAGGATTTGGTAGAAGAAAATAAATTACTTGATGTTAAGTTTGTAGCTGTCCGTGAAAAGCTTGAAGGTTAGTATGGAAGAAAGTAGAAGGGTGGTGTTGGGAGAAAAGTCTAACTAGAGTTCATCAAGACAAGCAGAATTGAACCATGGGAAAAGAGATAAATTGTTTCTCAGACACAGGCAAGGTGATATTTTCTATAGCAGATAGGAAACAATCTGAAAGTGATGCAAAGGGACTTCATGGAAAAATTTTAGAGACAGAGACAGAGATATGCAAAATAAATGGTTCTTGGGCATCAGATGAATTTAAATTGAGAAATATGTAGAGAAGGAACAAAATGGCAACAGCTGCAGGAATCAGATGAAACCTCTCTAAGAGAAAAATGAGCAGTTTCAGATGGGGGAGGACAATAAGGGTGAACAAAGACAGAAAAGGAGCCAAAAATTGCTTCCTGGGTCAAAATAATCATTCATGATATATATGTGATGGAAAGCCATACAGCCAGAAATAAATGAGAAAAAATAAAAAGAAAAAAAGTATGGAGGCAACACCAAGGTACAAAAAGCAGTCGAAGGAAAGCATGTGGCAGAGCACAATCACAGGAAGCACGTAGTATCTGCTAGACCACATTATTCAAAGGAAAATGCCCCAAACAGGACTTCTTGCCAAACAATTCTTGTTCTAAGACCAGATAAATTTGGTGTTGGCTAGAGGCCTCTATTTTTTTTCATCAAAAGTCCCCAGATAAAAGGCATATAAATGCACATATCAACAGCAAGCATCTGACACACTGTGTATGTGTCATGCCATGGCTGTGCCTGCACTGGTTGCCCAGATTTCCAGTGCATGTGCAGATTAGTCGGACAGCATGTGCCCAGTGGATTTAATGCACTCCTGTTATGTTGGACTTGCTCTAAGGGAGAGACAGCTACTCAGTGGGAGGGCAGTGACCATTTTTCTATGATTTCAGGATATCTGCTCGCCTGAACTCATCTTTTTCTGGGAGGTGGAAAAGGCAATAGAGGAGGAAATCTGTGCCAATGTTGTTGGATAAGGATGTTAATGAAATGTGTAGGAGCAAAGGCTTCTTCAGAGAATAGGCAGAGAGAAAAACATGGTTCAGGTTCTTGCAGCAAGGGATGGAAGATTTAGGAATAGTGAAGCCACTTTCACTTTTGCTGCAATGCAGTATGAGAAAATGTACATAGGCCTCATGGTTATGTTGCCTGAACTGCCCTGTCAGAATAGGCAGAACAACTCAGAATGTTGAGTCTAGGCCAAAACATCTGTATAGTTTTTGTCAGAAAGGCTGATAATGTCATGAAGGCCTACTGGGGAAATGCTGGTTTGGATGAAAGCATTTGGACAAGTCTTGATGCCTGTGTGATAGCTGTGACAACAGAGCCGTTCCTAAGAGTATTTGTCTTAGCTTCAGGAAGCATGATAACAATTTTATAGTCTATGGGATGCCCTTAGAACTTGCCTTCCAGCAGAAAAGATTGACGAGACTTTTCTTGGTGTGTTTAAGGACCTGATGCCTCCCAGACTCCAAGGATTCAGATTCTTCTAAATGCAGTGTGACAGGGGACAGCAGCAGCACGTGGCTGAGCATAAGTGAAAAAGGGGAAGCCTCAGCAGTTGGGATTACCAGAACTAGTGTAAGATAAGTTAGTATGGGCCTTCTGTAGCTAAGAAGCTAAGAGAACTAAGCTAAGAGAACTAAGGATCTCTGCTGAACCTGAGCTACTGTGCAGCACTCAGTCTTCTCCCTTTTTCTGCTAGATTATGTGATCACACTGGACCTCATCCTTGGGGCAAAAGTCTCACTTCGCTTTTCTTCCTTCCTACAGCCCAGCTACACTCTAACCAGCCTAAAGGACATCATTTACAGGCCCGCTTCAGCAATTAAAATCTACTTTGGGACACCATGTCGGATTGGACAATCTAAAGAAGAAGGAATTGAAGTACACTGTTTTGTCTGTCTAGAAGACAACTCTCCCAGCATATACCTTCTCCTATACTCATATAGCATAAGTCCAGAAAGGGCACAGTGAAATATTAGGTGGGATAGAAGTCCTTGCTGTTGACAGTCTAATATATAGCGACACTCAACAAAAACGTAATGGCACAACTCATAAGATGGAGTGCCATCTAAAACTGAATCACAGCAAAATAAAAGTAGATGTTGTGTGAGTTACTTTGGCCAGACCTTAGAAAGAAATACCTCTGAACCCATTTAAACAAAGTAAAGACAATAAAACATTCTCAAATCTCTGACTTCTTGGTGGAAAAATCAGAATCCATAATCAACATGACGGTTTACCTATTAACAGATTTATACAGCTCCTTATTATGAAGCCCAAAATAAAAAGCCCTTCTTATTGTGAAAACTGTTGAGAACTTTGAGAATACAAGGGCTGTATTATTTCTAAACCACAATAAATGGAAGCAACAAACTCACTGGATGTGTTCCAGGGTATGTTCCTAGAAATTCAGGTCACAATGCTGAAAAGGTAGATAAGCCGTAAATAGTGGACAAAGCAGTATTTTACAGAGACACTTTGGGGGCATAAGGATTGAGAGTGTAGAACTATCACAGGAAAATTATACTCAAATAGAAAAGAATTCACCACTGTCACTGGATGTCAGTACATACTGTGCCGTATAGCTGAAATAGATTACAAACCTTAGGGGATATTTTTGACAAATCTTAAGCTTCTGTACCATCTAGACCTTGCACATGATCATAAACCTACAAAGGCATGACTTCAAAGTGAAATACAAGCCCAGAGGAGAAATTCCTGTAGCAACATGAACTTGTGTCTGCAAAAAAATAATGCTGCAGAAATTCTAAAGAAAAATAGAGAGCATTAATATGATTAATCTTTCAAAGGAATAGATCAGGATGACTTGTCCAAAACCAAGTTCTTCTGTCCTATCAGGACCTCTGGAGTGTGAAAAAACAAAGTTAAGCTTGAAAATGAATGTAAAGAAAGTAGTGACACTGAAGAAAAGTCCTTCCAGGCATCTGCAAAGATTTATGGATCTGACAATGATGTTATGGGAGGTCTGAGGATGAAACATACTTCACCAGTTTCAAATGTGCATGAAAGACAAGACATGGTTAGGATATACTGATGATTTGTATATTTTAAAATTTTTTTTCATATGGCAATAATATGTGTATAACAGCATCTGAAACATTTGAATAAGTTGATCTTCATTGGTGAATTAATGGATACATCCATTATGAAAACTGCTAGAGGCAGAAGCAGAGGCTCTTATACTAACAGATGATGTACTTTAGAGAGCCCAGGAGCAATGGATAACTGATCTAGAGGATATCCTTATCCTAATTATTATTACAAAAATATGTTTGAGGCAGCTCCAATAGACAATGCATTGATGATTTCTGGACTGGGTGACACAAAGGCAGTGTTAAAGAGCTAAAGCAGCAATAACGACCGCACTTCACACAATGAACCACAGGGCATATTTGAAAAATTTTGAAGCATTAGTGTTTGGTTTACGTGCAGGCACACACAGACCGACAGGGGTAGAGCTACTGGCTCTGCTCACTGTCCCCGGGGCTGGCTGAAGGTCACACAACTCTGCCAGCAGATTCTGATACTGTTCAAGGTGGTCAAGAGTGCTACCTCTTTGTTTTATTAAGCTGCTAAAACACACTTCTGGAGTCAAACATTTCATCTTCACAGGCAAGCAGAAAGTGCAAAGCTGTAACCCCTGTGAAAAGACTGTGTTTTCCTTCCCAAAATCTCACGCCAGGGTGAAATAAAACAGCTGAGTGAACAGAGGGGGAAAAAAGTAGAAATACTACTCATGATAAAAGTGCCAGTATACAAAATTCCTTCCCAAAGAGGATAATAAGAAACAGTGCCACTCCAGTGAGATAACTGAACACCCTGGGCTGGGTGTTTCTGAGCCAAAGGAGGGGCTTCTTTCTGTGTGAAGTCACGGATGCTTAAGACCTGCGTATATGTGTATGAGTATGGGAGGTGTTGACCACAGGCTCTGTTACGTGTGGAAGGTGATTCCCATCAAGCCATCTATCTCTCTGGGAGAAAACGAGCAACACAGCTCACAGCCTTGTTTAACCTAGTGACAATACATAAGAGTGTGAAGAATAGACCATGATACAGACGTGGGAGAAAATCCAAACTTAAAAATTAGGGGACTTTTACAGCATCTGCTGAGGTGTCTCATCTCTGGCTTAACCACATTAATTTCTAGCATAATTATCCTGATTCAGATCCTGTGGTTTCCTTGAGCTTCATCTTCCCTATGAAAACGTGTACAGAGCTTCTTGTTAGAGACCCCAGAGATGCATTCACTCACAATATAGGATATTTACTCTATACAGTAAGCTTTCTAAATGCAATGTCCTATGCCTGAGCTTGTACTCCCCATGGAAGAGTGCACTTCGTTGTCACATAGACTCAAATGGAATCTGTGTCCACCTGCATCTGGGTAAGAAGTGGGGGAACTAACTTGTGGTTTGATCTTATAAAAACTGATCAGGATCTCTCTTGGTATGAAGTATTCCCACCTGTGTCTCCACATGATCTAAAATTCCTTCACTCTCTAGGGCTTTTCCTCTACCAAGCACATATCTCCTTTCTGCTACTTGCCTTCTCTTTTTTAGCTGTTGATGAACTTGTAATACCCTTCATAAGAAAGAAGTAGAACAGCACCAATCACCTCCTCAGGGTGTCTGGGAGAATTCATCCTACAAAGCTCAAGATCTAGCAATTCACTGTGATAAGGTCCGCCAAATCTCACAGGCAGCATTTGGGGTACTCTCTATTCCAGGCATCTTTCTGTCTTACATCTTGAATTGTTTCCCATCACCATTTATGCATTCAAGGCAGGTACTGAGCTGCATGCTGACTTAAGTATTCTACAAGCTGTGATTCTGGAACAGTATGTTTTTCAATTTTGTATGCTTAATCTTATGTAAAAGAGAAGTATATAGACACTGAGTCTGTAAGAAGGGCCGTGCTTGCCTTGTGTGAAAAGTTCTGTTTACTGGCTGACAAGGATGGCTGCTGCAGCTCAGCAAGAAGCCACATTTGCCTGAGTGACAGAATGGCTGAGGTAGGAAGGCACCTCTGGAGATGGGCTGCTCCAACCCGTGGCTGAGAAGGGACATGGAGCAGGTTGCCCAGGGCTGTTTCTCATTTGGTTTCTGAAATCCCTTTACATATCAGAGGTCAGCATTGAGAAAGACTTTCGTTGACAAGAAACTTCAGGGCTGGTATCACTATTTTCAATTAATTACCAAAATTGCAAATGATGGGATGAAAGAATGATGCACTTCTGGTCCAAGGGATCCTTTGCAAATAAAAAGGTGTGGTAGTAGATTTTTTACATCAGCTTACAGTCTACTTTGGAAAGACAACACCCAAGAGAAGTGATCTGTCTAAGGAATTAGGCTCTAATTCTGATGAGTGTGAAACTGTCATGTCAGCTTTGCCAGCTGAGCAAATCGAAAAACAGAGTCCAGACTCAGCCAGCACATGAAGCAGTTTTAAGGTGTGCTGCCCATTTCATTTCTTTGTACTGAGTCCCAAAGCAAATAAACAGTTCCCTGACTTTTTTCCATCTTTTTTAGAGAAAATGTCTCCTCTTTAAGTTTCCTTCCATTTCAGAGACTATTTCATGCTGGCCTCATACATATTAAACATTTTCCTCTTCGGGTTTTGAAAGGTCCCTGGAAGATGCTGGTTGTATCTAGGGCACTTCTCTACTGACCAACAAGAACAGGTAAGAGGGGCTACCAATCTGGTGGCTAGAAATATCCCCTGCTCTCAGCCAAGCACAGGGATCAAGCAGTGGGGACAGGTGTAGATGGTCTGGAAGCTGAGTGCTGTACTGACTCAGGTACCTGAATACTAGCTGGCAGCTAGTCACTGGCGTGACTCAGACCTGCAAACCCATCAGGGATGTGCAAAGACTGCAGATTCCTCAGGGAGAGAATGCCCCAAACTCCCGGGTGCTGCATTAAGACTCTCCAACTCCCCACCTAGTATGTGCCACTGGAGTTCATCTACAGCAATGTGAGGGCTGGCATCTGCAGATCTCGTGTGGCAGAATGCAGTTGTATTGCAGCAATACCAGACATCACATATCTGTGACACTACTTCTTCAAGAGAAGAATTGTAAGTAATGCTTCTTGGTCACTATCAGGATGTGCCAAGCCTGAGTTCCTAGTAAAAGAAGCTTTTTAAAGTTTTCATTAATTTGAAATCCTGTTGCACTTCTTTCAAGGTAATTTGATCCTAGATCAGTGGTTCCAGAAACCAGTGCAGTAGGACAGCACTGTCAGCTGTCACAGCCAAGGGAAATTGGAAGAAGACCTTTGTTCTGAGCCTGTCAATGCATGGGTTAGTAATTTATTCCTGTGAAACACTGTTGATTTCCATTCTATTCTGAGCAGTTAAGACTAAAGCCAGACACTAATCTGGATGGAAGTTAAGGTGAAGTTAGGCTGTTCAAGATAAGAAAAAAAAGAGAAAATACTCTGGACGTTTCACTCAGACAGCTATTAAATGACTTGCTACCTGATATTTAATGGTACCTGCTACTTGTGGAAAAAAACTACTGTATATGCAGTAAAAAATGTTGAAGGATTCTAAAATTGCTTATTTAAATTTTTATTCTGCAAAAGCTGTCCGTTCTTCTTGGAGAAAAAAAAAAATCTTATTGTTGTAGGAGGAGTTTAGGCTCCCTATCTCCCGTTTTACCTCCCCATACCAAACTACAGCTGCTGTACATACTACCAAATACCTTGAAACCATCTTCTCCAGGCCACCAGAGAACATGTACCATGCACACCCCATGCCCCTAGATTTAGGTCCCATTGCCAAGCCTGTGGGTAATCCAGACCTCCTCACAGATTTTTCCCACTTTAACAGAAAGTGTCAGCACCAAACCACCCTTGTGCTGGTAGCATTTCTGTAGATAGCTATGCACAAAAGCCAGGGCCTGACGGTTACCATGGGATTATCTCCTTAAGCTTTTACTGAATATACTGCATTCTTCAATGTCTGTTAATCTTTGCTACTCTTCTCCCTCTCCTCCTCTTCTCTTGCCAGGAACGTGAGTTGTATCAAACCCCAGCAATGGTATGGGAGTTACTGTGCTCTGTCACCCAGCCGTGTGGTTGCATGGTTGTATTTGGCTTGGAAAATCCTGTCTTTCAAACCCTCTCCAAAAAGACATTGCTGTGCATTTTGGAAAAAATAAATCAGCTACTGCACCTGTTGTTCTTTATGAATAGTAATAAAAAACTCTGAAGAAGGAGGGTACTTAACCTGCTCTCCTGCTGAGAACTGGATCAGGTTCTTGTTTTTCCTAAGCCACCTTTGTGTTCTTTAGCAAGTGCAGGAGTCTTCAGATGGGTGTGTTTTACACTGTCGCTCCCATGAAGGCCTATTTGCACTTCCAGAGAGGTATGAGAGGGTCCCAGTAGCAAAGATGGTTATTATTTCATGGGAAGAAGTCTTTTCTGGTTTACACGCATGTCCTGTGTGCCCAGGCTTGCAGGAATGGTCCCTAGGGAAGGCTTGGCTCTATGGAAATATTAACTGCATCTTGTGTCTCAGCAGAAAGATTTCTGTCCTTTTGGATTCAACATGGAACATGGCATAACCCAGTATACCCAAACCCCCAGGGACGCTGGTGCCACATATTAGTGCACACCCTTTTTTACTTCAGGGGTTTTCTTCCCCCTTAGCTCCTCAGGTAAAGGAGCCTGAGTGACAGATTTTCCCCACTGTTGTCCAAATCTCCAGTACACTGCAGATCTGTCAAGAAGATTGTCAGCTATTGCCCTGCTGGGCTGCTATGGATGTGCCTGTTTGGAGAGAGCTGCTAGCCCGGGTCAGGCTCCTGCACTGGCCCCGGGTGTTCCGTGGGCTGCGGCACAAAGCTGCTGCTGCTGCTGCAAGCCCGCAGAAGGCTTCAGAGAGCTGGGAAGGGAATTATGGTGACTTGCTGCTGGCACATTCCTGTTAATGTGTTTACTCACTTTCTTCAGGATCTTATGGGAATTGCCAGTGGATTCACATAACTGACAGGATCTTAGTTATAATTAGTAGCAGCTTCCATTCTGACACATGGGAAGGGCTAACAGCATTTTTCTTAAGGCAGAGTTGTTATGCTCTCCTCCAGAGAGGTACTTAAAAAAGTGCATTTTCTAGCAAAAAGCCTCTCCCACTTGTTTAGGACAGATGGGAGAGGAAGGGATTCTGAAGTGATGGAGTTTGAGGGTAAAAAATTATTGTACAAACTGTCACACAGTGTGGGCTGTCACAAATCAGATATTTTTGTTATTACTGACATGCATCCATTATATCAGGAACTCAAACAGTATCAGGGCAGATGTCGATGAAGTTTCTATTCCTCTGTTCATAAAAGCTGTGAAAAAACACAGGGAAATTAGCAGAGTATAATGCATGTGGAAACCTGAGACTCAAGGGCTGAATCAAATGACTGAATTTATTTAGCCTGATGAGCAAAGTGTACCTGTCCACAGGGTCTAATCACAAGACACTGATTTTCAAAGGTCCTTTTGTTCTGCTCCAGAGGAATTTGAAAAAATAACAAAAAAACAAACCAAACATTAGTGGGGCATTTAAAAAGGCCCAAGAAGGTAAATACCCAAGAAGAGTTTAAGATCTGCTGACTTTCAGTGAATCTGGGGGTCTGATTTGAGGGTAACACTCCTCACAGACACCACAGAAAGGAAGTGGCTGAAGGAACAGCTTGGGCTGCTGAGTCCAGTTCTTTACAACTCCAAGCAGCCCCATAATGTTCGAGAAGGCCCAGCTTGAGGGGCCCTTCACCAGCAGTATTTCCTCAGAAAGTCCCTTTGTTATACATGGCCACAGGTCCTTCTAGGAATCTGCCTGGTCTCTTCTCTTCAGATTCTGTTATGGACTATACAGATGAAAAGCAAATAATTCAGGGACAAAAACTGAATGATGAACTTCCTTTTCACAAACCTGGGGCCCTTATGAGTGCAAATGATAGCAAAGGCGATAGACTGGGAGATGATCTGGGGCAGTGACCATTCAGCCATTTAAGTAGATTTTAACAGCCTGAGATCAACAGAGCTTCTGGCCGTAACTGCATGACTTGCAGGACTGAAGAGCGTTTTTTGTACTGTAAGTGGTTTATAGGCCTGGGCTTGGGACAGTTTTTGAGATTGATCCTGATGGTTAACTTAAGAGTTAAGTACTTTCATGTATTATAAATACTTTCATGTCAATTTTTCCTGCTATTTCCTTTGATTTTTCTAAATGTAATATGTACTTCTAAATGTAAAAGGCTCCCCACTTATACAAGGAATTTTAAAATAATAGGTAAAGCAAGTATTTACATCAATAAGCTTTAATAAAAGTAATGACACTAAATAACTATGCATGTGACTCAGGATGTCTTTACATCCATAAAGGAGGCTTGAATATGTACAAGTGCAAACAGTGAATTATCTTTTTCCACCTATAGTTTATTTTCCAGAAGTACACCTGAACTATAACTTTCCTAATGCAAAAAAATTGGAGTGTTGCCCCTGCTTGCCAAAATTACTGCCTCTAATTGAACTTGCTCTTTAGTAAGTGCAAAGTGAAGCAAGGTGGGGCTTTGCCACCTCAAATGTAAAAAGCTGTAGCCAGTCAAAATTCTGACTTCTTCTCTTACAAGAAAGACAGGATCCTAGGTAAAACAAGAGTTTGTAAGCGATTCCTACAGATGCAGATTTGTTCTTCCTGTTGGTGCCAGGAGGATGTGACCTCTTGGATGGTACCATTGGTCAGCTCTGGGTGCTACTGGTGATGGAGCCAACACAGGGAATGGGAGTGTTTGGGGCTCTGGCAGAAGCTGGGAGCAGGGACGTAGGTGTTGCTGCCCTTCCTGGTTGCCCCTGATTGAAGGATTCTCTGCTCCATTTGTGCCTAGATCTGTCCCTGTATCTGTGGCACAGCACCACTGGCACACTGGATGCTTTTCCACTAAGGATGTAGAGACCCTACTTAATTTTAATTGGCCCTCACCAGTAGTTCAGTTCAATAACTCAGTGTGCCCATGAGAACTGAGACTGTCAGGGGCCAACAGTGTCAAGTGTTCAGATGTGAGAAGGACAAGCTGAAGGGAACTTCCCAGCAGTGCTGAAGGAGCAGTGCTAGTTTCTCATCTGTATCCTTTCACAGAGCACAATATGTGTTGTATATATCAGTGACTGTCGAGGTTGGAGTCTCACCCAGACAGAATTTTGTCAGGATCTACATTTCAGGCTGTAAATTAATGAACAAGAGCATTTTTGAACAGGAGAAACTCCAGACTGAGAAATGCCTTTGGCAAAAGTATTGGATTTCCAGAAGTACTGGATATTATTAGCCTGTCTTTTGAGGTGATGCTTTATCTTTCTGTTTACATGCAAAAATTTCCCTGCTGCTGAATTAGTTTGCTCAATGGAAATCTTATCAAGTCTGAGGAGCTTTGTGCAATTGAGCAAGAAGCTAGAAGGATGTGAACTACTTACACTGAGAATTCTAGGTTACAACTAATATTTAACATGTATTTATAAAGGGAAAAGAGGTTATGTAGCAGACTCCTACTATCACATTGGCCAAATAGCTATGCAAATGTCTTTTGATTTCTCCTTAATACTCATGTTTTGCAGAAAATCTCCCACGGTGTTAATCCCCTGGGTGATATTCATTCACATGAAATGAAATACACAGAGGAGTAGGAATGATAGAAAGATTTTACTGGCACAAATGTGGCAATGAGCAAGTTATATGGGTCAGCACAAATGAGTACAGATAAAATTTTTATATCACCACACCCTGTATTTCTCAAATGCTGAGCATGAAAAGGGAAAAAAAAAATCTCAATTTTTTTAGAGCATTTAAAAATTATTAAGGATAATGGCTGTGGGTTTTTGTGTTTCAAGCAAAGCAAATATTCAGGCATCTTAATTGCAAAGTGTAATATCTTGAAATCTCTTTGAAACAAATAGCAAGATTCCCACTGGCCTTAATGGAGCTGGGATTTCATCCAAGTAGCCAACTACAGGAAACTCAAATAAGGGAAAAATAATAACCAATACATTTTAGAAACTGATGGGTCTTTTTTCTCTCTTAGTACGCAGACCTCTTATTTTCACTCCAAAGGTTAATTCTGAGACTCCCTCAGACCGACAAGAAAGATTTCTGCATCCTCTTGGGATAGGAGTATTTCCAATGGAGAAAAAACATGTAGCATGAATAAGAGGCAAATCACAGAATCAGAGAATGGTTGGGGCTGGAAGGTGCATCTGGTAATCACGGATTCCAACAACCCTACTCCTACAGGGCCACCTACAGAATGTTGCCCAGGACCACGTCCAGTCAAGGTTTGACTGTCTCCAAGGATGGAGACCCCACAACCTCCCTGGGCAATCTGTGCCAGTGCTCGGTGACTCTGACAGTACGAAAGGGTTTCCTGATGTTCAGAGGGAACCTCTTGTGTTTCAGTGTGTGTCGCTGGGTATCACTGAGAGGTCTCTGTCTCCATCTGTCTATTATAATAGGTTTAATAGGTAGGGTGGAGTTTTCTAAATTCACTGGGGAAGGCTGTCACATGATACAGGCTGCCAGAGCTCTTGTCACTGGGTCTGTGATCTTTCACTTTTCCTGAGAAGTTGTTACTAACCACCTAAAAGTGATGTGGGAATTTGACCACTGCTGAAGATGCCTGAAAATCACACCCATGCTGCATGTATGTATGCAATGAATATGTTAATTAAAAAAAAAAAATATTTAGAGGTTCAGTATTCCTGATAGTTTAAAATAAAAATATTTGCCCAAATAAGACTCAGGCACTTTCAAAGAATGGTTTCCTTTTGGTTTCAGTACTTCATCTTTCACAGACCTCTGTTGTGCCCAGTATTTGCCCTTTTGTGATCTGTGGCTTGACCTAATTTGGCCATTTCTATGTATTGACTTTGAAGAACATACTGTGACAGTATTAAAATAGAAAATCATAGAATCATGGAATGGTTTGAGATGAAAGGGACCTTAAAGATCATGTGGTTACAAAGCCCCTGCCATGGGTAGGGAGACCTTCCACTAGACCAAATTGCTGCCACCTGCTGGGATGAACTAAGCAGGATGGAGCCTGTGTCCCTGTGTGTCTCTCCTGCCCGGTGTTGTAAGAGAGGTAATGAAATAAATGCACTCTGCATTTCAGCTGTGGTTTGATGGTTGCCTTTGGTTACCTGTATGTGTAGATTCACTCACCATCCAACCTGGTCTTGAACACTTCCAGGAATGGGGAATCCATCACTTCTCCAGGCAACCTGTTACAGTGCCTCACCACCTTCAAAGGAATGCATTTCTTCCTAATATCTAATCTAAACTGTCCTCTTTCAGTTTTAAAGCCATTCCCCCTTGTCCTATCACTACTCACCCTTTTCAAAATACATCTAAACCTACAGAAAACATGGTGAAACTGCTAAACTTCTTAAAACATACTTGCATTATTTCCCTGGATTTGAACTACAAAATATAAGGAAAAACCAAAGTGGGAACAGTTAATCTATTTAAAGTCAAGAGTGTTCAAAACGTTTTTCATAGTGAGTTCCTGTCTAAAGTTTAAGCAGGTTACACTAAGCAAGTACTTACATCTTTGTCATGTTGAACAGACACTGAAAGCAAAGATTAAAAGGAAAACACATCTTTATATGAATTATAGATGGCTAGTGTTTCTCAGGACCTGAGGGAAATGAACAAAAGTTCTCAGCTACTGAAAGTTTGGAGTGTACTGCTTTAAATCAGTAAACGTGGACAATTTACATGCCTAACATGCCACATATCAGCATGAAAATATTTGTCAGAAATTGATGAATGAAACAGAAGAATAATGAAGAAAAATGGCAATATACAAATCCTCCACAGAGCAAAATAAACAATGTAAGTGGTAAATAAATCCCTGCAGAACTCTTAGAAATGAGTCACTGATTAATTGAATCAATCCATCAACCTTTTGTGATTACATCAATACGCAGTCCCTTTGATGTTGTTCTTCTTCCTTAGCTACTGTTTTAAATGCCTTTAAAATGTAAGATAGGATATAATATATCTATAGGGAGCTATCATAAATTAAGTGGATGCCCTAATAAGATATAATTGGCTGATTCTTTTACTTAACTCTTACATATAATGCTGTAAATAACCATATCACCTTATAACTGTACTCCAAGTTCTTGTTTCCCTGCTCTTTTCTTTTTTCTGAATTTTTTTTGGTCAGCCACTTCTTTGATTAACTGAAATTTGACAGCAGTGAAACTGTGAGATCATATTTTTCTTTTTTTTTCTTAATGAATTATTCTCATTAACTTACTTTATTTATCACATAAACTCTTTGCAGAAAGGACTGTCTTATTTACTCTGTTTATAGATTGCACAATGCTCGTACATCCAGTAATTATCAGAAACAATAATTTTTGTGTATCAAATGCCTGTCTAGAAAATAGACATTCAGGCCTTTGAATGTCTCTAGAGGAGGGATAGGAAAAACTAAGCAGAAAAGGAGAGAGACTGTGTGTGGTTATGTAGCTCCACCATAAAATATGGTGACATAACAGGTGTGTGTGTATGTGTGTGTGACTGAGTGAACTGAGCCAACATTTAGCACAAATGCACACAGATGCATCAATACTGAGAACCCCATGTAAACTGAAGCGATTGCACATACTTACATGCTCTCCTAGGAACAAAACATTCACCTGCATACATAAAAAACAACTATCTGAATGTTTGCAAGGGGAAAAAACACAATCCTTAGACAATTTTGAAGAAAATGAAATGTGAATCTGATCCAGTAAATCTGTTCACAAACATTTTTTATGAATTTTCTTCTAATTCACCTGTGCCTTTTGTAGCTCTGGAAATTCATGACTTTCTGTGTACTCAGTGAACTATAGCTTTAGCAAATGTAATTGCAGATGTGAAAATTATTCCCACCAGGGCTTGCTATGTCTCATGGCTTCTGTAATGCTGCCAATCTTTACAATTCTGTTAAATGTCTCCCTGTCTGGGGCCTTTAGAGGATGTACATAACCCTTGTGCTTCCTCCTGTGGTTTGCATGCATCCTCAGTGACACTGTCCTCCATGACTGCCATCACCACCACTGTGCGAGTTGGAAACAATGGATGTGACAAAGTATGTAATTTTGGGAGGGTATTTGGGGTTGTGTTCAGGAAGAGACGGTGAGAATGGGACAAGAAGATGGTGACAGAGAGAAAGAAATTAACTAGGTCTGAAACATCATTCTGTGTGGCAGAGCTGGAGACTGTTGGAGAGCACATGCTCAATATGAACATGCTTCTTCACCTTAAGCTCCCATAACCTATTTCCCAGTAGGGCAAATGCAAAGCTGGGTAAGTGATAAGGTACTAGATGGCAGTAAAGACCCTTTTCCACTGGTGGATGCAGAAGTATGGCTTTTGTACAGATTTAATTTTGATTTAGAGATGACCACAAGCATTATTTGTTTTTTTAGTTCTCAGGTTGCACAGTGCTCCTATCTCTCCAAAATAATAATCCCAAGGCATTTGGAAGTTCCAAGACCTAAGTCTTCTACTCAACAGAGAGCAGAAAATGTGGTGTTTTTATTCGATTTTTTAATTAAAAAATCTCTTTTGTGATCTTGGCAGTATTTGGAAGACACTTGTAAAATACATAATCTGTCTCAATTGGTTTCTGAGAGATAAAGGAAAAGTGCATTTTAAAAGACCCTTCTTTTGTACATATGGAGGGAGATGTGCTACAAATGTATATATGATGCTACTTAGAACTTCACATTTGGTGCAATATCTTCCTAAACCACTCAGCTATGCCAAGGTCTCAACTCTAGCTGAAATTGCTTCTCTTGGTGAAGGTCTGAACAGAGGGACTTGTCAGGACATGAGATCAAACAGAGCTGATTTCTCCAATCCATGCCAAGAGATGAAGCATATTGGTGACTACAGGAAGAAAATCTCTTTTACTGATTGATTCTGTGCTTTGCCACTTCTGTATGTGAATGAGTAATTGCAGTCTAAAGGGCAGTTTCTTTTATGCATGGTAATTGCATTTAATACTGCACATAGCTTGAAGCAGACCAATTAGCATAACAACTGTCTTCATCTTTCTCCAAGGAGCAGTGGACACAGTGCTGTCTGCAGTATTGCTGTGCGTTGGCTCTTCAATAAAACCTGGCTTACCTTTAGTGTCTGCTGTCAATCCACATGTACTGGGAAGGAGCCAGATTCAGCACAGCTAGAAAACAAACTCTAGAAGTCCATCAATTTCGTCTCGGCTACTCATTAGTAGACAGTCAGCAAGCAATGTATACACATAGACTATTCATGGGGCTTTCCATCTTTGTGAGAAAAGTCCTCCTCCTCTTAGTATTTGCATTTAAAAATAAAACAGAGGACAGGAAATGAAAATATTACAAGCTGGAGTGATTCATGGTGTATGGAGGTTTCCTTTGGCTGCTATCAATGTGCTCAAAGGGAAGGTAAGCATGCAAGTGACCAAAGCCTTCAGACACCTAGTTACTAGCCATTCCTATCTGGAGACATCCAGGGATCAATTCATAACTGTGCCAGACTTCGTCAAAATGCTGTGCAGCAGTGGATTTAAGTACTGTAAACAGTACTTAAATTAAGCAAGTGGAGCACAAACCATTTCTCCTTACCTGACTGAAAAGTATCACTTGCACTACAATGAAGACCTAAAAAATCCTAATGAAAGAACTCTCTTCATGAAGAATCATCCTAAGAGAGCATGACTGAGTATCTGAAAATGTGTATCATTCTGCTCCACCTTTATTAAATGACCTCAGGCAAGCTGTCAATATATGTGAGCTCTATAAATATTTTGCCTAAGACAGGATTCCATCATTTCAGTGTAGGGACGATAAACAGCATATAAAAGAATATGAGTGCAGAGGAAATATCCATGTTACATAGCTTCTTCTTAACAAGGATTACTTTTGCAATACTTAACACTGTTGGCAACTCTATACCTATCACAGGCTTAAAATTCCTGATGAGTGGGCAAAACCAGACCAGTTTTCTAAGTAAAGAGTCTGTTGCAGTCAGCCTTGTAAAAGACACCTTTTACTGTCAGTGATAATGAAAATACCTGGTACATATGACAGCGTTAAAATGGTGTCATGACCTGGCAATTTCTATTCAGTGCTGTCACATCCATGCACTGCACAGATCGGGATTGTCATCATGTAAATGTAATAGGATTCTTTATCCTGCATTGTTGCTCAGCTGGGAATAGTAATTCTGAGTTTCCTGTAAATTCTGAATAGCAGCAGGGGGCCATGAATACCTTGGAAACCTATATTTTTTCCATTTATTTTTTTTTAAATGCAAATTACACTAGTAAGTCCAAAAAAATCACTTCTGTTAAAAATACATTCAGAATTAACAAATGCCAAAAAGAAAAGAAAAAAAGGACACATTTGGATTGTATCTCTTGCCTTCTGAATATTTTAGTTTATAACAAAAGTCCAGCCTAGAAAAATAACATTCTTTACTGGATTTTGAGGAGGATACAGCTGTACAAATCAAAAATGCCATCCAGATATTGTCACATTACTGTGCTCTAAACTGCTTCCAGAAGAGATCTGTCCACTAATCATTTAGTTGAGTAGTCAACAGTTCTATTTTTTTAAATGGTGGTGCTCTAACTGCAACTTAAGCAGGGTTATGAATACCAACTTCATATAGGTATGTATGTGTATATATATATGTATACTGTGTGTATGTGAGTGTGTGTATCTATTCTATATGTAATATATGAACACACATTTATATTGCAGTCTGTAGTAGTTAGATGTGCTTCCTATTTCCTAAGCATTTTACAAACATTAACAGTTCAGACCTCACAAAAAGCCTGTGAGGCACATATTATTCCCGCATTATAGATGGGAAGACTAAGACACAGAGAAATTAAGGCCAAAATTTTCTAAATTAAAATCAGGCCTATAAGCTACGTGTAGACACTTCATTAAATTGTTTGACTTCTAAAACTGCTAACTACCTGTAGCTGCTGTTCCATGGGAAATCACTGAAAGGTATGAAGAATTATCTTCTGAAAATTGGATTGCTGCTTAGGTGCCTAAACTGGTTTCTTTTCATGTTAAAAAATTATTTTTATAGAAACATCATTTTGATTAACTGGTATACAGGGAAAGATAAAATAACCTGTTATGACATTTTCATCCCATTTAAACCTCTTCATTGTGTTTAATACAATACATCTGCTATATTTAATACTACATGAAAGTAGAAACTTTTTAAATTTTTCAAGTTATGGGAAATTTCAGCCTGGCACTTGGAAGTTGCATGGGATTTTCAGCGGTTGAAAAGCAGCTATATCCAGTAGGAACTCAGATTTTCAGGTACCCAAGTAGGAAAATTTAAATTTGAGATCCATATCAGCAATGAATGCTTTACAGGATCAGGTCTAGGGGACGTGCCTATTTCATGCATGGACTTCCCAGCAGTATCTGAGATGGGAGCCCTTGGTCCACTGCATCAGAATCTTCCTGGGTGATGCAGCCCCCATCAACAGTTAGTCCTGTGTATTTTATATACATAGACATACACACACATTCACACACTTACATATATATATATATCTATCTATGTCTATATAAATCTCACTGAATCGATGTAAGTATAGCTCTGAACATGTCCTGGATCTTGTTTTCACTGGTGAATGCCTGTTCCCCTGTCATTGTCCAGAGTTGCTGCTAGTGACACTGTACATCCATGCAGACACAGCAAAGGGCACTGGCTTGTACAGGGATGGGTGAGTGGTGTGAATGCACAGACTTTTGGAGCAAGGGTTTGGCCAGCAGGTAAAAGGGAGTTGCTCAGGAGTACCTTGAGCCTTTCCAAGTGCTGACCTTCCCTCTTGCCCTCAAAAGCTACGTGGTTACCTCGGGTGTGGTAGGTGCGTGCGTTTGTCTATGCAAGGTCTGAGCAAAGAAACAATGACAATCCAAGTTTCTGAAAAACCTGAGAAAATATTGGGTTTTCCTAGTGAAAGCCATCTACTTTCTTGAAAATACAGATCAGATGTAGAATAAAACATATGTTCCTAGGAGTTCAGAGTATTTCATATACACATTGACCTACTAGCAAAATTCTGAAAGGCATCTTGTTGCCAACTACGTAACAGCACAGGTTTTTTTTTTCAGCCACAATAATACAGGAAGATAAAATACACGTTCTAACACACAATATATCCCCAAATATACCACAAAAAGGTCTTCAGTGTTTCTTCAACTCAACTAGTCCCTCCACGCCTTCTCCAACCAAAATCAAAAAATAAAATATGTGGATCCCGTATGTTGCAATTAGAAAAAAAAAACCTCACTTACAGAGAAATTTTAGTTGAAATTAGATATAAAAGAGTAAATGTAGCTAGAACATATTCAGTTGCCTTTGTTGATAGAAATCTGCAGATGTCTCTGTAGTTAGTAAAAGATGTTTAGAGATAGCTATAAAAGCACCTACAGTGCGATAAATAAAACCGGTGGGATTAAGAAGCACTGATTCTGCTGCTTATTTCCAGTACGTTCAATTATTAGTTTCTGTTACTCCTTTCCCCACCCTGATCCCCAAAAGGTCTCATTTATTTTTTTATTTATTTTTCTTTTTAATCATTATAAACTGTTACATGACCACTGTGGAGCCCCAAAAGTAAAGCACTTATCAGACAGCTGGCAGTTTTCTACTTGGTTGCTCTGGAGCCATGGAGCAACACAGCCTTATTCCCTGACATGAAAACAAAGCAAAACCAAACAGAAGAAAACCACTGACTTAGAAATCGTTCAGAATTAACAGCAGCATGTTAACTTCAGAAAGCTTGCACGTAGTTTCTCTAATGTGCAACGCAGTTGGGTTAAGGCAAGTATGAACTGTACAGCCTTCAGGGCAAACAATGCGCTGTCTATTGACTTCTGCTGCAAGGTCATCCTGGTATTTCAGTGTTGTGTTGACTAAGGAGACTCAACGTGGCCCAGGGTGTGGAGGAGGCTCCCAAAGCACTGAGTGGGCTGGGTTCATGTCTTAATCCAGATGGGCCATGCTGGCTGTGGCCGGAGAAAGAAAGGGACAAAAGGTGGCACCAATGCCTCTGCTCTGTCCCTCTGGTGCTGGGAGGCAGGAGGTCCAAGGAGGGGGTCTGGACATCTCCGTTAGTACCTGTTAGAAAGAGAGGCTGAAGGTTTCTGTTGTTTTCTGTCTCACTGTTCAATCACCTTTTATGTAATATTTTTAGCACAAAAATTAGATTTCTTTTCTCTTTGAAGAACCAGGAGGCCATCCTGAAACAGATTTTTTGACAGGGCCTCCAGCCCACCTTGAGTAGTCCCCATGTTTACTTTGACCTGGAAGAAAGACAGAGAAAGAACAATACTTATAATCCACCATATACTTATATGATCCCTGCCCTGCTGCTCTGGTGCCCTTTTGCAAGCAAGTGTAATCCACAAACCAGTAACAGCTCAGATACACACGGGATGAAGAGGACAGCAAGACAAAGTGTTTGCGCAAGTAACTGCGTGGGTCTCTCCGGAACATTGTCAGAGAAGTCAGCACAGGTTTTCTAAACAATCCTAGGCAGGTGTTATATTTAATTATAATCTCAACTGTATATCCATGGGTCAACTGGAATATGACCTGACTTATATAATCCATCAGATATGTATCTGTCTTTGTAAAACCGAGAAGTGGCACGGTATGAGGACAGAAGGGCTGAATTGCAGGTGCAGGGGACAGCTGTCCACGGCTCACTCACAAAGCAGAGAGCCTGTGCAAGTGCCACAGCCTGGGAACCTTAGCAGCGTTGTCCCAAACACATGTTTTGTAACTAGAGCTTTCAGTCTCAAATGGACAAGATGTTGTTTTTTGATAGTGAAAGCTTAGGAGGTAGTTTATTTAAATGTGTCTGAATCCCAAAACATAAGAAGATAATTACACAGAAGATTTGTACTGCATGAACTTGCTGAGTGTCGTGGTGGTTGTACTCAAGGTGCTGATTTTTGTGTCTTTTTTGTGTTTAATTTATCCTTTAAGTGAATGGTGAGGTAGGTAGCACCTTCAGTATGTCCAATTATCTAGACAAATGCCTACATGTGTGTGTGTGTGTGTGTGCACAGGAGTACAAATATTGCAAATATTCTTGGGTTTCACAACAGGAGGAAAGCATGCTTCACTTCAGGGCTGCACTGCTTTTGAGCAATTTCTCCAGTGCATTAGGCATCAGCATCAGACATGCATGCTTTTTTTTTGCTTCACTTCTTCTTTTCTCGAGCAAACAAGTTTACTGTGAAGAACATAAAGAAAGGTCTCTCTCCCCTCCCTCCTTCCTACTGTTTTTAGAACAGTGATCATGCAGTGCAGTCTTGTTCCACAACTACGACTGTGTTTTTTCATGTGCAGCAGAATCAGTGTCAGGGAGTGTTTAGTCACCTTCCTCGGTCACCTCCCAAGAGGAGAATTTTGTCTTGACAATTGATTTCCGCCATCTTATTGTGTCCTTCTCCCATGGTCTGGAAATGAGCACTGGCATCTCCGGCACAGAATGCCAGGAAGCTGCTTTTGAGTACATCAGCTGTGGCCACACTGCAAGGAGGTACATGAGCATCGGTTCTGTCCCGTTCTGTTCAAAAAGCGTATTCGTTTTGAAGGGACTGTCTAGGCTTCTTGGCTTGTACAGCATAGAGCACACTGTTGGCACTTAAATAATAAAAAAATCCCATTTATAACAGGTAGATAAATGTCACCATAAGAATCCTTCCCCAAAACATCAGTGTTTTATTTAAAACATAATTTTAAATTGCATATATTTTTCACTTTGAAAAGTAAACTGATTTAAATTAAATACGAAATTGGAAGAGGTGATAAGAAAACTGACTGGAATTCAAAGCCTAAAGCATTGAGAAAAAAACTGATGTGAGCCTGAATCTAATAATTCTAGAGTATTAAAGGTAACAATAGCCAGAGATAGTCACTTCAATTAACTACCCAGAGATAATATTTCTTTTTCAGAAACCAAGATTTTTCTTTCCCTTAGGTATCCTGTTCATTTAGGGTAGTTTTGCATAACTGATGAAACACCACACAAAGCAACTATGTGTGTTTAAACTGAATTAGAATGTTCTTAAAAGTAGAGCTTGATGGTTATCACAAATAAAAAGTAATAAATCTTTAGATAAAATAGTCCTGACACAATAGAAATGTAAATATGAGAAGTCTGAATAAATCAATATAATTATTTGCATGTGTGAGTTGGTGTAGGTTCCATATAACCTCCACATGAACAAAATGAAGTCCTAACTTTAGCACACAGGAGGAAACTGGTTACAAAACAGCATGTCTTATGAGTTAGCAATTACTAAACCCAGCATTCCTTCAGGATAATAATTAAATAGTGCGTGTGTAAAGGAGTTAAAATTGATTTAAATCACTTGGATGCAAAACTGTCTGACTTCCAAAGAAATAAAAGTTTCTGTTTATGGACTTCTGTCATTTCAATCCACTAAATCAATTCACATCAGCAAGCAGTACGTGGAAAACGACTGAGACCTACTACAAAATCCTGTATGTCTTCAAGATTTGTACTTAATCGATCTGGTAAATATACAGGGGCTTCTGTGTTCTATATTACTAAACCACATGTTGAAATTTGTATTTTGAAAGACTCTGAACAACTGTTAGAAGCTGATACTGTTTTGGTGAACTCTTTAAAGAGGAGGCCATATGTTCTCCTTCCCTTTTTCAGCATGCCCAGCATACCACAGCATGGAGAATTCACTGCAGTTGTGCCGCTGCATATAATTAGCAATCAGATGATTTAAAGGCAACTGTCTCCTATTCAATTTCTCTCATAAATCCAGAGCTCCATATGAGATGTGCCCAGTGTGAGTCTGAATAGGAGAGGACACAGTGGCAGCAACAAGTGATCTCTGTATTTTCTTGATCTTTCGCAGGAATAGATGCTTAATATATGGAACTCTTATATATTGATGCTTAATATATGGAACGATCCTTAATGTACCTTCTGCTGCCTATGGATTCAAAGACATTTTGTAGCAATTTGTAAAGTTGTGGAAATAGTTACATGAATACAAATATATGGGCATAAATGGGTATAGTTCTGTCCTGGGTGGACATGATTATAGCTTGGAAAGTGGTGAGAGCATGGCAATGGACTCTGTGAAGCAGAAAGTCTCTCCTGTCCTGTCCTGTCCTGTCCTGTCCTGTCCTGTCCTGTCCTGTCCTCTCCTCTCCTCTCCTCTCCTCTCTTCTCCTCCCTCCTATATTGAATAATTCTTGTCTATTACACATACTCTAGAGGTGCTGAGCATTGTAAACTGGAGGTGATACTGGCCAGAGAATAACATAAAGCCCTGTTTGTTCTGTTTTTTTTCTTTCCCTGAATACTATGAAGACTTACACTGATGATCTTTGGTGAACAAGCTCTGTAGGGAACCAAACCTCTCCTCCAAACAAATAAAGCTTTAAAATATCAAGTATGGCCTGCTGTTATCATGTCAGCATGTTTTGATTTCTAATACATAATATTGCTGTAAATACTGCTACAAGCAGATCAAACCTTGACTTGATTAACTTGACATTCGAATTTGTCACTCCACTACCTAATGGACTGCCTACAATTATAGAGCAACTGCAGTGTGAATACATATGCATGTGTTCCTGGTGCGCTGCAGCTGTAAATAAATAAAGGTATTACTAAATGCTGTAAAAGCCTATTAAGGACAGATTGCAGCAATCCTAGAGAACCCTGTCAAATACTATACAGTCAGAGGGAAACATGAAGTGTCTTTGTTTGACTGCGGCTGGGACATGACAATACTTTTGTGGGTTGATTGGACAAAATGTCAACTCACATTATGATTTCTGTCTCTCAGTTAAGACAGAAAAATCACCTATACTCCAGTGAGAATGCAGCATTGAAATAAGACTGAACACAGTCTACATGGATTAATCATCTATCTCTTCATCTCAGCTACAAGCTTAAAAATATTGCCTTCTTTTTATTTTTTTTTTCCACAGGTCTAGCTTTCTTTCCAGTCAGTATGAAGATGCACAGTAAACGCAATCTGCTGTTCTGGAAGAAACACCGAGAGCATAAAGAGAATGGGATAATAGCTAGAGGGCTCCATATGTTGATGGCAAGGTATGGTATACTGAGAAAGAGATAGGATTAGCATTGTTCTAAGTACCTATGTACCTCATATAATACTGCGAAGGAAATAACATTTTCTAAATGTGCAGCACTGTGCCAAAAGTGCAGGTGAAAAATCTGTACTTGAGCACAGACAGATGGGAAGCTGAAGTTAAGACGGCATTGGAGATATGCACTGTTGTAATTTGAGATTATTAAAAAGCTCCTAGCAAAGATCCTGAAGGGTCCAATTCTAAACACTACCGCAGAACAGATTGTACCACTGATAAAGGAGTAAATGCAAGTTCCATGCACAAATACACTAATCCATCAGCAGACTTGCTTCCACTAATCAGAAGAAATGAAATTGCATTTGAAGGTGAATGGAATTGTGTGTTCAGATGGTTATTGTTTGCTTGAATTTAGTTCTTTTCCTCAAAAAAGATGTTCAGAAGAGAAACAAAGGAGAAAAAGTAAATGTTGTCCCTTTATGAGCTGTTTGGTGCTGTGCTTTTAGAGTGTAGGCCATTGATGGCAAATAAAAAATATTCCTAAAGGCTGCAGCAGTGAGGTAAGATTTATCTGGGCAGTCAGGACTGTTCTGAATTTCAATTGGCATCAGTACAAGAAATATTTGGAGACGATTATTCCTGGACTGGTCTGTAGTTGTGTGCCAGCTCTAGTGTGAATATACTCCAGTTGTGTATGAGCTGAGATTTGATTACCCATTTAATTCCCAAATGCACTCTAAGATGGAGTTGTCACTCACTGGTTAGGTAAAATACTGTCTTCTATTCAAACTAATTTTAAAAGCCATATGTTGTTTGTTTTGGCTTTTTTAAATGTGGAAACTGGAAATGAGGTACAGAGGTGCCTTGATGAACAGATGCTCTGGTAAGACAAATGCTAAATGCATCCACTAAATTAGCAAGTTGATGAACTTTTGATAAAACTTAATAAAAATCCACTTTTTTCACAACCAAGATTTGTCACATCTGAGTAGTGTTTTTTTTACACTGAATTGTCACTGTCTCTGAGTGGAACATGCTTGAATGAAAACAGGGAAAAATCAGGTGAGAGCTGGATGCTGTTTGAACAACCGTGACACATGATATCCTGCCCTATGAAATCATTATAATTCAATGCAAGAGTAATGTTGCTGCTTAAGTGTAGCTTGAATTCAGTCCATCAAAAAAGGCTTCTGCCTATTCTGAATATTTAAGTCATGCCATCTTTCAGCTTAATGATCCTTTAATACCAGGCTGCCACTCTGCCAAATATCCTAGAAGTTAAGTACTTACATGTACATGGGCTGTAGCTGTAAATGAGATGTCTTCTGTGGACCTTGATAGCCGTAAGAGTCAAATCCACCTATGAAATCAACTGAAAGGGGAGAAATTGCTCACATTAGCAACACCTTTTCAGAACTGGTAGGCACTATCATTCAAGGACCACTCAGCACACAGATTATTTTTGACAGGTCCCCTAATGATCTGTTAAAATTAGACCAGCTAATTGGGAAGACACAGAAAAACTGTTAGAAAGTAAGGAGAGGCAAAGTCCCCTCCTTTTTTTTTCTTTACTTTTAAAATCAATTCAATTTCAAAACCACATGAAAACAGTAAAGGATTTATAACAGCAATCTGTCCACCAGCAATAAGCACACATCCCTCTTTTTCAAGTAGCCTACCTCACTAAAACAAAACAACATGCTATTCAGACATTACAAATGCTGAAAACCATTTATTTATTGGCATGAATGCATTGCTTCTGACTGCGATTACTGTGTCTGGCTTGCTGTCATGCCATGGCTCAGTAGAGGATGTAGAGAAGAGAGTACATTGATCCAGCTCTGTCTGAGAGGCAGAAGTTTCTCTGATTCCCTGCTTTGATATTTGGGTTGAAACACATGAACAGAGAGTTGGAACTATTTATCTGAGATTCAGAGATGAAACTTCACAGATGTAAGGAATTTCTCTCAAGATGCTGAAGGTCTGCAAGAAGGTTGTAGGGTGGGAGTTATTTACTAATTCACACAATTGTCAGTTCCTGATGGCCTTCTCACGTTTGTTTTAAATAATTTCCAGGAAAATTCAATCTCATCTGAGCCCAAACCCCTATTTCTCTGCTTTAACACTTTCTTTGCACAGGTAAAAGGGTGCCCTTTGCTTCCTTTGTCCCAGGAGACTCAACTACTGGCTCATAGGGGTTATTCAGGGACAGTTCTCATCCCTGAAATATTACCTCTTATATCACAGATGTGAATTTGACTTTACTTTGATAGAAAAGGGCCAAAGAGTTCAGGTATGGAAGTGCATTTTTCACACGTTTGGGCACTGCTATTGACAGACTGGCTCTGCGTACATTAAAAGAAAAAAAAAAACAAAAAAAAAAACAAACCAAAAACCCAAAAAGTTTATAGACAACAACTTCATGTGGATCCAAAATGCAATAACAGTCATGAACAACAAAAAAGTAAATTTACATGGTTTGAGGACTTCCACAGTGGTTGGACTCCTTATCACTTGCATTTATAAGGTTGTTTTAATGCTAAGGTACCCCTCAGTATGTGCCATACTTTGTCACACTTATCAATGCAGTTTCACCCATCCCAGACATGTTATAAAAAATCAAATTCTTGTACCCCTCCATCCACCATTTACTCTGCAAGCAAAGAACCACCAAAACACTAGACTGGCTGGGTACAGTATGTCTCCATTGCAACTGCACGCGTGTTGAATCTGTCATCAAGTCATTCTTTGCTGGCAAGAATGGCCCCTGAAGAAATAATTTGGCCAACTCTGTGCGCTGTGGCAGAATTATGTATACTTCTATCCCAGAAAGATGTTTTACTAAATTAATCCCTGACATCTCTAATGAAGGAGGTTCTATAGCCTCTCTGAGTTGCTTTTCCCTGTGCCTAATTTCCTAATGTCTAATTTAAATGTAATTTCCTGCAAATTAACTACTTATCTACATTTTGGCCTTTTCTCCCTATGGATATGAAGAAAAATGAGCCCTTTTTTTCTCTTATAGTTGCTTTTAAGCCTTTAAAAAAAGTATTTAATGCTATCCATTTTCAGGTGTAAGCAAGTTATTCAAGCTAGTTATTTCAAATTTTTCTCACAGCTCATGTTTTCTAAGCCTCTACATTTCAAAGCCTGAAGATCTTTCCTCAGTTCACTTATGCTTTTCTTACAGTGGGGTGCACAAATCAGGACTAACTGGGACAACTGCCATATAGTCTTTGGTGCATGACCTGACATAACTCAGTAGGATTGTGGGGTTTGAATGTTTGGTTTGTTTTTTTTTTCTTTCCTCTTGTTTTTGTTGTTCTTGTTTTGTGTCATTTAGGTTTGGTTTTCAATTTATTTTTTCAACAGCACCATACAAATGCTTAATAATAAGATCTTTATTTTTGTTTTTTGACACTAAGTGTAGCCTAGCTAACTAGTCCATATTTTATTTGAAAATGATTGATTCTTCCCCACAGGAGTTCTTTTGCACTTGTCTGTACTGAATTTCACCTTCTTGACTTCAAGCCACTTCTCAAGATTATTTTGACTTCTAATCCTATCTTCACAAGTGCTTGTACCCTTCCAAGTCTGGTTTAGTATTAAATTTTTACAAACATTCTCTCTTCTATCCTCATTGTTCTTAGCAAAAATAATGAAGAGAATTATTTCCCTGGTGAGGTCCCAGTGGGATCCCATCTGAAATGTCCCATCTGCTTTATAACTACATTTCAACTGGAGTTTTAAACAATTCTGCACTCAACCTATGCTGGCTGCATCTGGACAGTACTTCCCTGTCCTTCTTACAAACCTTTTATAATGTCTTGCTGAAATCAAGATAAATGCCATTTGTTGCTTTCTACTTAATCACTGTCTGTAACCCATCAGAATACCTTTATCAAAATGTGATCATGTCTTTGGAAGCATAATAAGTTTACAGGCATAGAATGAAGGATATTGTTTATTGAAATGTTAGGCTGGGAGGAACACCCCCCCCTTCCCCCCCCCACCCCCCAGATTCAAATACAAAGATTGCAGAAAAAAGAATGGACATATGTTTGCTGCAGGTATGGCTTGTTGTTTGCTTCCCCGATTTTCTTTTCTTTTTGTTACTCTTGATCCCTGACAACACAAGTCGGAAAATACCTGCAGTGGATTGAGTGCCTCACTGTTGTCAACCCACGTTGCTTTAGGGATATTACTTACACTCATTTCTCCAGATTTACACTTCTGTACTTTCCTAGACCCTTAAAGCAACCTGTAAACCATTATTAGTAGGCTGCAGACACAGACACTCTGCTTTGCAGATGTGGGGCAAAAGGTCTTCAGGGCTGTTTTCAGATAGCTAAACCAATGTGTTAAGAAAAAGATTTCTTTGAGCGAAATGATTTTGTGTGGGCATGAAGGAAATATGCGTGCTGAATATCTCTTTGTGCATTGTGGTTTTGCCCTGTTGCACAGAGCAAGCACAGAGTGTTAACAAGCCAGATTGTCAAGTGACAAACAAAGCAAGGTCGTAGAGACATTTCTGTGTTCAGCTCACTGTAGAAAGCACCATGTGTGTAACTAAATGATGGCAGGGCAGAGGGTACTACCATGACCCCACTGTAGACATTCAGTGGCTTCTTACAGGCAACAACAAGCTTTGCAAGGGAGGTGAAGGAAGGTAATAGAAAGTGAACTCCAATACAAAAGGATTTCATCAATTTCTTTGTAGCAAGGTTTCTTCATGGTGGCTGCTTCTCAGCGCTGCAAGCCCTGTGGTGTCCAGACTGTGCTAAAAGCTCCCTGTGGACTCCGAGCTAGTTTCTTAAAGCATGCAGCAGGCTGCCCTTTCTGCAGGCATTTTGTCCTGGCTGTGCCTGAAAAGTCACTAAAAGTGCAGTACAACTGATACATTCCTGGCAGCCATAATATCAGATGAATAAAACAAGGCTCATTATCTGAATCAGTACAGAGGCTTCCATCCTTAGCCTCATACATCAAACACTTTTTTGACCATTCTATTTTACATTCATCTTACATCTCACTATTATCACAAGTGGCTCATGTCATGTTCCACTTTAGTAAAAGCACATGTGAATGTACAAACAAACAGAATCCCATCCTTTTGTGGTGGGTTGACCCTGGATGAACATCTGTTGTCCACCAAAGCCACTTTGTTTCTCCCCTCCTCAGCTGAACAGTTGAGAGAAAATACAACAAAAAAAGGTTAATGGGTCCAGATACAGACAGGAAAAGATCACTCAGCAATTACCATCACAGGCAAAATAGCTTTGAATTATTACCAAAGAAGAAGAGTATAATGAGAAGTATAGACAAATATTAAACCTTCTTCCCAGGCTTAACTTCACTCCTGATTCTCCATCTCCTCCACCCCAGTGACCTAAGGGTATGAGGAATGGGGGTTGTGGTCAGTTCATCACGCCTCTCTGCTGTTCCTTCCTCCTCAGGGAGAGGACTCCGTATGTTTTGCCTGCTCCAGTGGGGGTTCCCTCCTATGGGGGACAGTCCTCCATAAACTTCCCCAGTAGGAATCCTTCCCACGGGCTACAATTCTTCATTAACTGCTCCAGTGGGCCCCTTCCTTGGGGTGCAGTCCTTCAGGAACAGAGTGCTCCAGCGGGTGTCCCCCACAGGGTCACAAGTCCTGCCTGCAAACCTGCTCTGGTGTGGGCTCCTCTCTCCATGGGCCCACAGATCCTGCCAGGAGCCTGTTCCAGCGCAGGCTTCCCACAGGGGCACGGCCTCCTTTGGGCACCCACTGCTCTGCCGTGGGGCCCTCCGGGGGCTGCAGGTGGATCCCTGCTCCCCCATGGACCTCCACAGGAGCACAGCTGCCTCGCCATGGTCTGCACCAGGGGCTGCAGGAGAACCTCTGCTCTGGTGCGTGGAGCACCTCCTCCTCCTTCTTCATTGGCCTTGGGGCCTGCAGAGTTGCTCTCAGTTACTGTCATTCCCCTCTCACAGCTGCAGTTGCACAGTAACCTTTTCCCCTTGATAAATCTGTTTTCCCAGAGGCATTACTACCGTTGCTGATGGGCTCAGACTTTGACAGCAGTGGGTCCATCTTGGAGCTCTCTGGCACTAGGTTTATCAGACACAGGAGAAGCTTCTAGCATCTCTTCACAGCCCCCTCAAAACGTGGCAATGCAAACCCACCTTTGAAATATTTTGTGCTGAAATTTTTATTTTCCTAGCTGGACTTGAATAGCATAATACTAGTACTACTTATCTGTAAAATGTGTTATAAAAAATTCAGATTAATTTCTTCTTTTGCTTGGGTTAAGGGTTGTCAGACATGACTGTTTTTACAAGTGTAACACAGACAGGACATATGGCTCAAAATAGGGACATATTTTCTATCAATAAGTACCCACAGGGATGCAGTTTCAGCCTCTGCTCACAGTCAAAGTCCCCACTGTTTCTGGTGTACATCAGGACAGGATAAGAGACATAAATGGGTTTCTCATTTTTCATTTCTGGAAGTCTGCGGTATATAGAAGAATCATTAAAATGCGATGCACAAAAAAAGACCCAATTAGCATGGATTTGATATGGAAGAAATTTCTTTTTAGAAAGTTCACAGTGAGAAAAATTAAAGCTGTTGAAATCAACAGATGGACAAAGAGAAAGGATTGATTATGGAATAAAAGCAACATCTTCCTGTAGAGAGCAAAAAGAAAGATTCTTAAAAGAAACCAGAAAACTAGACAGTATTCTATCCTCTGTAAGATATAAATGCAGAAACACAAAGATTCAGATCCTCTAATAAATATGTTGATAACTCCAGTGACTTCTATGAAGGAATGGTAATTTACATTAGTTTACGATCCAACCCAAAGAATCGCTTAGGGCATATGTTTATAGAAATGTGACTGACACTATGAATTTCCTTGCATTTTAGTAGGCATGCAAAAATCAATGCAGACTAGACATGAAAAGATACAGAGTTTAGGAATGGGGAGAGGAATGAATGGCTTTATCTGCAAACAAAAGGAAAGGGAAAGATTGGAAAATACCCAGCTTGGCCAACCTGGGACTTGCAGTGTGGATGACAGCCTGACTGGTTTCAAACCCTCTTCTTTGTTCATTTGCTACTACTGTTTGTTTTGCTGATTATCTCATCCCCAGCCTTGGTGCATGAGGACCTGCCTCTCACTGTGGTGAACCTACTGCCAGCACTCAACCCTGTCTTCATCATCACATACATTTCCTGCCCATGGCTCCTTCTTTAAAACTGAAAATATCTCTGGTAGTAATTCTGTATTAAGGGTGACTTCTCTACTGATTCCTCTCTTTTCCTTCACTTCATCTCCCATAGGAAGTAGTTTGTCTCCTCCAGCTCTATTAGTTCTATCCCAGAGATTCCCAACCATCTCCTCATTTGCTTCACGCCCCCCATCTTCAGTCATTGCTCTGCACATCAACTATCCCATTTTTTGTGCAAACAAAATGATAAACTTGCACTACTTTCTTCAGCTTGACAGACTTTTCCACTCCTTTTACTATTTGTTTCCCCTTCTCTCCTACTACAGTCACAAGAATTTTGTTCCATAAAACCTCTGCTTGTCCTGGTGACACACTCTTGATCCTTTTTTTTTTTTTTTGCGTTTCTTTCCCAATAAAAATACATGTAAATTCTTTTTATAAAAATAATATTAAAAATTTACTCCATCCTTATCCCTGCTCGTCCCAGTCTTCATTCTCCAACCCCCCTTGATGATTTCAAGCAACTTTTCTCCCCTTCTTTAGAAAATTTTCTTCCATCTTGTATTCTGTCCTTTGCATGCAGCTTGAACCTTGGTCAGATCACCTCTTCCTATTCAACTTTAGCCCCCTAGAGTCCTCTCTGTGGCCATCCAGCTGCCTTTCCTGCATTTGCTGCTCTCTTTTTCCTGAAACTTGCCTTGCTGGGCTCCTTTGTCTCTTCTGCTGGTGCTCACCTTCCTCCTCTCATCATTCATCTCCTTTCTTGGGGGGTCTGTCTCCATCATGCTCCTGGAGTCCAGTGAGCAGTGACCTCTGCACTTTACTTTTCTCCATCTCCTGGTCTGGGTAATTGCACTCACAAACACAAATTCTGCTGTCGTCGGCTCTCTGAGGTGTCACAGATTACCTGGCTTGTGCTCACTCTGCTCCTCCTATACAAATTTAAACCCCAGTTTTTCTCTGTGATATTTACTCATGGATAATTAAACACCAGTTTCAGTTCTGCATGGCTAAAACCAGAACTCTTAGCTGCTCGTCCCTAACCATCTCTGCTGTCTTTCAAAGTGAACTTGTGTCCTCAAGTCTGTCTATCACTTGAGGGTTTAAGTTTGATGTCAACTTTGGTGTGGGCTGTGCAGGATTTAATTTATGAAGATTATTTTTGCATAGTGAAGAAGAAGACTCTTTTATCTGTTGAAACAGCTGTAACATTTACCCAGGGCTCCCAATGTCAAACATTATAACTGTTCCTTTTTTATTCTTGAACTCACCAAAAGTGGAGTTAAGCTGCAGGACTTTCCTTTTTGTTTAGGTTACTCTTCTCTGCATCCTTCTACTGACTTAACCTTCTATATTACATCAAGTATGAACTAAATTTTCTTACATTTAAAGTCTTTTGCAGAGACTCGACATCAATCTCTCCTCCATTCAGGGCTAAAAGCTAAATTCTGCCTGCATGCCACCAGCTTGACCTCCATACTTGTCAAACTTCCAAACACTTGTCTTCTCCTTGTGAGAATGTCTTTAATCCTTGTTATCTCGTTCTTTTCCCTAAAATTCTTCTATGCTCTGCTGGCAATAATTAGGTTGCCCGTGCCCTTACATTCCTGTCTACTTCAATGAATAATATTTCCTCATAGTTTCTTTGTGCTCACTTTCTGCCTGTACCCATCAGTTGCCTGTTGTCTAACATGCAGATTGCTAACTCCAAGAAACTGGACTGGTGTTCACATTTGTACAGTGCTTGGCATTATGGTATAATAATAAATTAAATATATTCATTAATCTAAGGCACTAAAATAATATAAAAAATTTAGAATCATCCATGACAAAGATGATGCCTTTTAAAAAAAAGAGGTAATGGCCAGGGAAGTGTATGTGCATGTGCTCATGGATGCTCCTTGCATGTGCACGTCATGACTGAACATATTTCCTGTGTGGTATAGTAGAGAAACAACACATGGTGTTCGCATGCTACATCTGACCTGTGAGGTCTAAAATTTCTATGCACTCTCTCCAGAGGCCAAAGACTTGGCTCCCTGTACTCAGGTTTCTGATGTGCTGCAATTAAGCTTCACTGCCACAGCGAGGCACTTCACTGCAGGTGTAGCTGGAAGGAAGGAGAGATGGCAAACAAACTACAGCTAATAACATCACTGAAAGCACTGCTGGTGCAGAAGTCAGTGTGTGAGGAAAGAGAGAGCTGTGCACAAATAGCGGTAGCTAAAAACAGGCCAGATTGAGAAAAAAAAATGGAAGGCAATAAAATTAAGTTTGGTTTTAGGACTTTGGAAATGACATATGGGGCAAAACCATAAAAGAACATATGGGGACACCTTTGCTGTTGCAGCTTTGCCAGTATCCTGCTACCCAGCTCTCTGTTTGGTGAAGACACTTCCAAACAATTCAGTTCTGCTGCCTTTTTATGCTGTGAGCATGGCCTGGTGGCTGTTCCACAATATAGCACACAGGAGGAGGTTTGCTTGAATGTGATCTCCATAAAGTTTGTTTACAATGATAATCAAACATTATTGGTCTTTGTGCTGAGTACACAGTGATTGAGGCTCTCAAACCACAATAGAGCCAAACGCCAGGGAAGCATGGGGATGGAGACATCTGCCAGCACATGAGGCTGTGCCCTTCCTGCTGTCACAGGAGGATTCAGAAATGGCATAAGGACTTGGACATGAGGTCCAGTTCTTGCGGTGCAATGAGCAGCATTTGTGCCAAACAGCCAGTAATGAAGGGCCTGTGAGTGCTCTCAGCTCAGCCATTTGAAAGGTGAATATAAAATCTCAGATTTTTAAACTGTAACCTCATGGCATTTCTGAGCTCTACCACAGCCACTGGAGCTGCAAAGGGAAACCCTTACACAAATTTCGATGGTGTTTCTCAGCTCAGATTATGCCCCACCGCCACTATTTTCATGCTGTTTACTTGTATAGTAATCAAAATTACTCAGTCATTTTTTGCTTCAAAGGGCCTTGTCCTCCACTTTCTTGTCCTCTTATTGTGTTTCTTTTTGGTATAAGGAAGCATCTTCTTCTGTCTCTGTTTCTGCTGATCCCCTGGCTAAGTCTTTGATCAGCCCTTCCGAGACAAGATAGACTGGGAAGGTACTCAGGTTTGTGAAGTCTAATAAATACGACCTGGTGTTTCTGCCCTCACGGAAATACGGGCAGGGATCTCTGCCTGTTGTTCCCTATAATTAGGACCAAGCACGCATGCAGATACTGCATTCCAGGTGAATCCAGCTCATGGTTGCGGCCAGCAGAAAATACCAAGATGAATGGTGCTGTGGGTCCAGAAATTAGACAAGTCACGATTTGTCTCAGATTCCGAGGTGGAGAAGGTGTCTGGTCGGTAGCAGACCCCTGGAGTGTGACGTGAGGAACACCATGCTCTGGAGGAAGGCCTCTGCAAGGCAGGGCTGGCCAACAGTGGGAACCATGTTGAGGGGATGGGAACCAAGGTCCTTGCTGAGCAGAAAGGAGCCAGGATGAAAGTAATCAGGAATAACCAGCCAGGGGCTGGGAGGCATGAACAAGTCTTCAGTAGCTGCATGCAGAAACTGGGACCAGGGATAAGGCAGGCAGGAACAAGGACCAGAGGCCAGGAGGAAACAGCTGGAGCAAATAGCTGCAGCAATGACAAATACTGGACTAAATGGCCAGCACTGCCTTTTATAGCTGACAAATACAGCAAGCCAGTTGTCAGCCTGCATCTGGAAACAAGGTTCCTGCCTGACCTCTGCAAGGCTTTGCAAGGCTTCTCTCCAAACTTGCAGTGGGGCTTGCCTGATGCTCAGTAAAGAAAGAATCTGTAAAAGACCTCCACTCAGCTAAGAGAACAAGAGAACGATAACAAGCTAAGAGACAAAAAATAGTCTGAACAATATATTATTTTTCTAAACTGGACAGAGCTGTGCATTGCTGGATAATAGCCATTTGCTTTCAAATTTTCATCCCTAAGTGCTCAGCAAAAGAATACAGCCCTGCAATATAACTTTTGACTGACAAATCATTCTAGGAATTAAATGAGTGGTAGAGTGAATTATTGTAGAAGTTATGAAATGAGTCGTTAGTAAAAATTGTTTTTAGCCAGATCACTGCTAGGGGCAAGCAATAAAGAGAAGAAAAAGGAAAAAAAAAGGACGGAAAAGAAAATGCCTGGGGCAGTGGCCTCCAAGTGTGGCTGCCACACTAGTAAAGTAGAAAAAGAGTCATTAGTAGGTGCAACAAAGTGGAGAATTAAGGCCCAAATCTATGAAAGTTAACAATCCAATGCTAATGAAGACCTATCTAGATATTTGAAAGGAAAAGTAATAAGGAAAACTTTAACAGGAGTCACGCTGATAAAAATAATTTAGTACAAAGCTGTGTTCATGGCACATAGGAAACTGCAAGGAGCTCACACAGACTGTCTCAGCAGGAAGGACATTAAGGCTGTGGGCAGGTGTCCTTCTCAGGGCCACTGGAAATAATTAATTAGTCTGGTCCACCTGCAGCAGCTCACCACCATTCCTCTCGAAGACTCCACTATCTGTCAGCTTGGATGGCCAGGACCTGCCATGCTCCACCTGCTAATTTTGTCTGAAACCCTAAGAAGGCAGCCAGCCGCCCTCGAAGGGTGGAACACCAGGGTGGGGAAGGGGACTGTCAGCCCCACATGGCCACCCACAGGCTATTCCTCCGTGGGATCCAAGCTGCCTCTCCTCTCCCTCAGGGGATGAAGGAGATGCTCCCCATTGGAGGGCCTCCTTTCAAAGGCAGCCCTCCATGTTCAGTGCAAAGGACTGATGTTAAAATGGAATCTTTCAGGAGCACCAGAACAAAACATGCCTGAAAGTATTTTCATGCAATTTTCAGCTTGTGGAGAGTTTCAGATTTTGGTATTTTTTCCCTGATTTTGAATATGAGCTTCGTTTATTTTTCAACGTCAAAACATTTCCATGTCCAGGAAGACCACGCCCTTTTCAGCTACATTGACAACCTGAGCATCTCTTCATGTGACCTGTAGCTTTTTTTGTCAGAACCATGACTAGCTACTACCTCATTTCTGCTAATTGCTTGACACAACTGCCTGGGACACTATTTCATGGTCTGTGTTCCTCTCCTGAAATAAATAATTAGTGATGAGTAATATTTTCACAATGGTTTCGTATGAAGTGTATCTTTCTTAAAAAAAACAAATGTTAATGGTTCATTGCCTTTTGACATGTGCAGATCTTTTTCATCTCCTATGGAATGCCATTCTTGAAGAGATAAAATTTGTGTGGTCTATAGTTAAAAAAAAATTATGTAAGGTAAGTATATTTCCCTGGCTGTTAAAATGCATTGATTTTATAAAGCAGTATTGCATTGTGATGATCTGCTGGAATGAAAATGTTACTTCCTTCAAGCTCTACATTATGTTATTTAGACATTTTTAAACTTGGGCCTGACAATCCCCACAGGAGGCAGTGATGGATGAAAGGGGAGTGGCAAGGAAGACAAGTGAGGGAGAAAAGAAATTATCATAGATGAAGCCAGCAATGCCACCATTTTTCCTTGTGTGATTTTATTTATATATTTGTCTCATACCACAACCCTGTCTCCTAGGGATTCCTTGAACATCAACTTCATTAGTTACGAAGGCAGCAATCCATAACCAATTTTCTTTTCATGTCAAGCTTGTTCATGTATAAACCCAGCCCTTTTGTTGGAAACATTTGCAATTAATCCCACAAACAAAGAAAATGCAAATCATACAGTCTACCCTAAGCAACCCTTCTGACTCAAGGCCCTGACCACCATCTATTATACACTAAAATGAATTGAAATTCCCACTTTGAGTCTAACCTAATTTTCTAGTGATAATAGGCATGGATTCCCAGAAGCATTCTATGCATCTAGATAGTAACATCCTAATTTCCCTTCCTGGTAAATGTTTTAAATAAGATTTTAGCACCAAAGGAAATTAACCTTTAAATTAATTGTAATTATAAAATGCCATCACTGATTTTGTCTTCAGACTAATTACTTGCTATTATTTAAACAAACTGCACCTCCTCAGAGCTTTTAAGTTGGTTTCTCTCTGCAGTGCCGTGCCAAATGATCACAGAGCAGGCTGTGTAATGTCTGCCAAGCCCTGTGACACCTTGAACTGCTCAGGTCCATTTGCATCTCAAATGCAGCCGGTTTCACTTGTCATATCTTCCTGCCATAAACTTGTTCCCCTGTGCTTCAGCCTCACACTCTGCAGCTCAGGCGTTTCCAGCCTGTGCCTCGGAAGCAGGGAGCACACCTTAGGGGATGAAGATTGCCTGTGCTCTGTGCCGAGGAGAGTGAGACACTCAACACCAGCCTTCTGCTCTGTGAGGGGCCCCCTCCAAGACAGGGCATGACTGGAAACAATAACACAGGAACCAGCTATTGATATGTGCGAAAGATTGATGTTGTACAGGCATCTCAGGGAATTTCCTAAATGTTCCTGGTGGCACTGTGGCTCTTCAAGGCAACTCTCCTTAGGATGACAAACATGAAGTAGCACCATGGGATTTCAAAGGCTTCTCTCCCCCCACACTTCTATCAGCATCCTGACAGCCAAAGGCATCCCATTTTCCTCCCTCTGGTTTACTTAGTTCATGTAGCAGCCACCACACTAAATGAAACAAGTAAATGGAAAAAGCTTCTAATTGAGCTGCAGGCTGTAAATTGAAGAGCGCAGCTGAGCAAAAACAAGCTGAAGCTTCAAATCTGTAGCATATTAATTGCATTCCCATTCACAATGACCTGTTCAACAGTTTGGAGAACAACTGTGTTTTAAATATTGGCTTTTATTTGTTCCCGTTATAATTTGTAGCTGTGCTGCCACTGCAGGCTGCCTAGGCTGTCCCTAGCCCTAACCAAACAAGTTATTCCCCCCGTGATTCCCCCTGTCATGAGAGAGGTGTCTGCCACAGACAGGGGAGATTGCTCTTTGGAGTTACTTCCCTGCCTCCACTGCCTGTGGTCGAAATCTTGATTGTTAGTTTAAGCTGCGGGCCTACTTACTTGTGGCTGTAGGAGTGTGAGATGGATGCCACCTGTGATAGCATGGAAAAGGTGAAGATGGAATCACCGGTGTTTTCCAGAGAAAGACTTGGGACCCACTACACAAATGGTAGGTGCAAAACCAAAAAAATGGTAGATATTGAATCTCCTTTTCTCAGGAGGCTGTTTTATAAAACCTTTCTTGGTTCAAACATAGTTGGACACTTTCAGGAAGAAAAGACCACTGTGGGAAACTAAATACAGCAAGATCTCTTGTGGTTAAGGAAGTCCATGAACAGCAAATTACTGTCAAGAATTTCTGGGAACCACAAACTTGGGACAGGAAACAAAGGAACAGAAGTAATACTCGAATGTTTGCTACCAGTTTCTCTTTCTCTTTGTTTTAGAGATGTTTTAAGCAGGAATGGAAGCTGAGGTATTTCTCTGTAATGTCTCACTGAGCAGATTGTGAAAAGCATTTGGCACAGAAATAAAGCAATACCTGAGTATATTCTGCACTTCAATACTGCCTTTCATTCCAGAAGCTCAAAGTTATGAAGCAACATGCCTGTGAGTTTGTCCCTGTCATTATTTCCCATTTTAAATATGGGAAACAGAAGTATGCAGAGGTTAAATAACCTGTCCAAAGGTGAAAGGCTCTACCAGACAGAGAGAAAAATAAAAGGTTTTTCTATCTATCTATCTATCTGTCTGTCTGTCTATCCCATATGCATGTCAAAATTTCACATCTCTCACATAAAATGAATTTAATATTGTCTTTTAAAAGAAAATATTTGTCACCACCTTTGTACTTCCCAGGTCAGGCATAGGATCCCAGAATGGATTATTGTTTGGCATCAAGTTTATTGGCACATTACTGTATGGCAATGTGTATTGTGTATTATGTATTGGCACGTAATAGTGTATTACTCACCAGAAGATATTTCCTATCTAGGGTATTACTGTCTTCCTGAACCTTTTCAGTAATTCAAATGGGAGGTTGAATTCAAATTTTTATTGGAAGGGGAGGAGTGAAATAACTTTAAAGGGTTATATAGAGCTTTACTTCTGTGCCAGACATCCCCAATAGCAGGGTTCCAGGGAATATGCAGCAAAAATCTTGACATAGTTGCAATTTCTTTTGCTTTGCAGTTTAACTGGAAACAATGCCAGGAGTAAAGAAGAAAGTGTATCTGCAAGTTGGATCCCTGCTAGTATCAGTGCAAAGGTTGTACCTCATAGTACACAAGGGAACAGTCAGAGGGGCCATGTTTGTTCTCTGATTGCCTTGACATGGTCTAATAGTAGGTAAATGCTGTTTCTGCTCCCTCTCCGGGTCAGCAAAAGTCTTCTAGGTTAGGATTTTACCGTGGGACACAGGGTAAATGAGAGATTTTCTCTTAGCTAGGGTTCATTCCCAGTCAAAACTGTCCCTCTAATAACAAGCCAGTCTACTCACCCTCAACAGAACCTGCAAGGTGAGTTCAGAATTCCCATTTCAGTAACCCAGGTTTCCTTCTTAATTGCTTAGACACAAAAAGCCCTGGGAGGATGCTGTTTGACCGCTTACATTCCAGTGTTTTCCACAAAACGTCTCTATAGTTAATAAAGTTTTCAAAAATACATTGAATTTTCTTTCAGCAAGGCAGTAGCAGCTTATAGCAGGGAGCCAAATTGCTAGTGAGCAAATGCACATTAAATGAACATTTTGATGTTATTAAAAATAATGTGCAGCCTTTGAAAAATGCAGGCCTAATATGATTTTGGAAGACAAATGAGGAGCTCCAATAAGTTCACAGCCATTGAATGCCTCCAAGTAATGGCTGTTGCTGACATTTTCATGTTTTATTTTTAATTGCTGCAGCTAATAATGCTAATGAGGTAAGAATGGCAATGGCTTAGGCATTCCAATGGCAGTGGTGAAGAGGAGGGCGTGGAGTTGGCAACAGTGCTGCTGGGGACCCATCCTCCCTCGTTGTTCCCAGAAAAAGACCTCTGAGTCAGAGCCTGAGAGGCTCTGAAGCACTCCAGCCCTCAGAGCTCCTCCTTCCTATGCAGCCATGGGGAAAATGATGCAGAAGGAACATTTGGGGGTGGCAAACCTCCACTGAGAGAAGCAGCCATGGAAAAGCCGCTCTTGTCTGCCCCTTGGACACGGGTGCCACAGTTTGACTCTGGTGCACCCAGTGTTAGGAACTCCTGGAACTGTACCAGGAGGGAAAGCAACTTCCTCTTTAATCCTTGGTGCTGAATTAACCCAAAGCAGATTGTTTTCATGAAAGGTACCACAGACTTGCGCTTTGATTTAGGGGGCCTGCAGCTGGATTTATTTGGTGTGTGAGTAATTAAAACCTCTAGACTTGCTGATTCAGTCCTAGTTATGACCATGATTTGATCACTATATTGTTCCATGCCTAATCCTTCAGTGAGGTTAGAACAGGTTAATCTTAGTGAAATGTTTGCTTAATTCTGCCCTAGCTCATTTGTTCTCTTAATAAAATCTGCATAAAGAATGGAGAAATAGTAATTCTTTCAGCTTGTTCCAATTACTCTGAGAGCAAAGCTAATTCAGCTGAAGCAGCTTAAGAGCAACTTGACTGTGTTTCTACAGTTGAGGCTTTGTGCCAGCAGAAGATGAGACACCTTCTATACTCCAGAGCAGTGTCAATATCTTTCTGTGGTTAAAATCTGGAACATGCCCATGTTTGGCTCTTGGACTTTGCATGGCTTTTTCTTCAGTCTTATGCCTTGCTGCTCAGTACTTCCAGGTTCAGTGTTTCTGCCTCTTTTGCTCCTTGTTTGGACAGCCGTTGTTCCCATGGCCCATTAGTACAGCAGAAGAAATGGAAATGAATGTATGGGTGTTCACTGTGTCCATCGTGAGAAGCAAAAGACTTTTTCTGTTGGTTCTGTCTCATCAGAAAGAACTTGTGGCTAAATGACACTTTGGTATGACCCAGTATGTTTATCCTTATGGTTCTCTCTATTTGTCTGTAAGGCCTCCCATTTTTATAGGCATGAGTGGTCCTGAAAGCCAGAGATCTAGATTTCTCCCGTGATGTCTGTGAACATGGAGGTGGGTAAGAGGATGACAATGTCCTTCTGTTGTTCTTCATGGACCACTTTTGTGCTGGGAAAGCAGGGCAGCGTGGTTGTTGCTTTCTGGTGATTGATTTTACCAGAAGGTCTTTCACAGTTGACACATTTTTAGCACACAGAGGAAACACCAGCTGCCAAATTTCATGGAAACACAAGCCTGGCCTCACTCCTTATCAGGTGTGGATGCTAGACAGGGGTTGGGGGTAGCACAGTAAAGCTTTTTTCTCCTATGCTAGATGCCCAACAGCTTTGGAGGAGGGAGTACACCCTGAGTAGGAGAGGCACCTTCATCCCTCTGTCACAGAGTTTGCTCCATAGCAACAAGCAGGGGTGAGGAAATGGAAAAGTGGAAGAAGAGCCTGTGGAAGGAGAAACACATCTAGGGGATCTGGAGCTACCTGAGATCAAAGACTCTATGCGGGAAGCTCTAGCAATGAATCTGGGACATACACCACTTTTCCTGAAAGCCTTTCTCCTTAGCATTCCCTTGGTCTGACTGAGATGACCCCCTCTGTGAATATATGGAGAAAGTCAAGCTTAGACATCTTCCTCTGGAGTACAAATACTAAATAACTGGACATCCATAAGGGATACACTTCTCAGAAGAGCACAATATATGAATGAGTTGCCAAAAGGGATGGAAAAGGTGAGAAAATGTATCTAAGAAAATAAAATAATTTTAAATTAAACCTGAGCAGGGGCTATTTGTACAGACTGCAGGCCCTGGCTGTCACAGTGAACACTTGGTACATGGCAGAGTGGATGTCGGAACAGAGAGAGAACTAGAATAATTCTTACTTGCTGCTTCATGACGCCTCTCAGTAGAAACTAAAGCTGCTTTAATTTTATGATACCTTGAGGGGCCAAATCCAATCTGACCATTATTACACTGTTGGCACAACTCAGGCACAGAAGTTCCCTCTTCCTTTTTTGCCAGCCAAGCTTCCAAAACTCACCAGAGGGGGAAGCTGCAGCACCTGAGCTTGTGCTGGCTGTATTGCACTGGGTGGGGTTCACCGGGGTACCTCAGGGAGATGGGTGAGATGCTCTTTGACTGGATGAGGAGACCTGGCTGGGTGTATGAACAAAGTAATAACGAAATCTAAATGACAAAAGTAATGACAAAATAGTCAAGGTGACGGCAAGCAAATGTTCAAAGAACAGTGACAATCTGTGGCTTCTGAACAACAGGGAGCTCCTGCTGCAGTGAGAAGAAAACAATACCATATTGGCTGTGGCACTTTGCTGCCAGGAATGCCGCTTTATGGACCATGGGAGAAATCTCTCAAATGTGCTCTGCTTCTGCGCTTGATTGGTCAGCCAAGTCTCAAGTTCTTCCTNAAAAAAAAAAAAAAAAGCCCTTAGAAAAGAGGGCAGAACAGTATTAAATGGGATTTCGTTTTGGGGGACAAGGAATAACTCTCCTCCAGCCCTGTGGATAGTGAATGCACTTAACAGGAAAGCAGGAGAAAGTACATGTGACTGGGTACTTCCCTAAAGAGACAGGTCTATTTGTGACACACCCCTGCTCCACACAGCTGTCCCAAACTCTTTGTACTCTTCATACCTTCCTGACCTCCACAGAAACACAAAGACAACTGAAACGAGCATAGTCGAAACGATCTCCAAAGTGTGGTGGTTTGATTTCAGCATTAAATCTCCCCTTGATGGTTCACAGTGACACTGTATTGCCCATAGATTATAGGGTTGTAGCTATTTTCCACGCAGGAGAAAACACAAAGGAACCCCCGCCAGCCCTAGCAGTGCTCTCAATCAAATAAAAACCCTTCAGCTTCCTATTGCAGAGCTCTCTCTAGGATTCATGTATATTTTATCAAAGTTACATGCAGTTCTGATACTTGTTTCTAAAGTGCTTTACTATGAATCCCAAGATGTACCGAAATGCTGCAGTGGCTCTTTTTGAAAAAAAATCAAGGTTAGAGGAGAGAAAAAAATGAAACGGCTTGACTCTACAGCATGCAATAAGAGAAAATTCTGCTCAACAGGCTTCTATTGATATAAATAAGCAGAAGAAACACATACATCTATATGAAATCATTTCACTCCATGTAATTGTACCCTGGGAGCAGCAGGAACAGAGAGGAGCTCCACTGCTTCACCTTTCATAAAGAAAGGTCCTGCGATGATCTAAAGCTATTTTTTTGCCAGAAGTGCTTTTACAAGCCAATACACATGCCAACACAAAAGAGCTGTAACCTCAGTGGTAACCAATTACTCTGAAGATAGTTAATAACAGTCTGGAGTAAGGAAGAAAAAATAAAAAAAAACCCCTTGTATTTACTAATTGGGACTTTTTTTCATTTTTTTCTTTTTTTTTTTTTAATTAAAAAAAAATAAAGTTCAGCTGTGAGACAAAGAATTGCAATGATCTTTCTAGAAGAAAGGTGTATTTAATTTTTAACCAGTATTTCATGACTCCGTTGTCTCTCAGACATTTCCAAATTTTAAACCAAGAAGGATGGACAGAAAACATGATCTAGCTATGGTATAATAAGGCATTTAGGTTGAAGTCAGCAAGAGCCAGCATAGTGGAGAGGTGATTTAAAAAAAAAAAAAAAAATTGTATGTAATAAAGTTTTAGTACTTACAGCTGTCCTCTTCTTCAGTAATACACTTCACAACATAACAGGCATAGATGAAGCCTGCCAGCTGAAACAAAATGTAATAGTGTTAGATGTAAGATGGATACCACAGAGAAACAAGAGATGGCTTTAGAAGAGCAACTGCAGAAACAGAAATAACAAAATTCAACAGACTTTCTTTGATAAGGTAAATATAATTCTCCACAATAGTTTAATAATTTAAATTAGAAATAGTCATGGGAATTTAGCAGCTTTATTGGAAAACACATCCTTGAATAAAACATCCAGAAAATGATCAAAATCTTTCATATACCTAGTTGACTTCTTTTTAATTATTGAGAAAATAGAAAAGTGAATGGGTGTTTGGATGGATGAGCTTTTAGCCACTGAAAATGTAAATATTTCCTTCAAAATCAGATTTGCTATGCAACAAAATCCCTCCCTCTAGGAGATCTTTTTAAAAAATCAGATCCATGCCAACTAAACCAAGGACAAATTTAGTGCACTTGTAAACCAGCTTTATAATGATATTTTACCAGTTGAAATTAGGGCTATGAATTAATGGAACTTGTTCCCGTATCTGCAATAGTCCCCAAGCCTCATGATATATAACTTTGGGTAGTCCTGGGTGTGTTTACATTAGCATCTCACACAGCAGCTGGCAAATTTGAATCTTGCTCCCTTCAATCCTCTCTGCAGAGCATACCCAGAACTGAATTGTAAACAGGAGCAATGGGATTTAAAGAAAATTAAAATCTGGAGTGGTTATTGAAGTACCACCTGAAAAAAAAATAATACAGAAAGGAATAAATAGCCAATATCACACGTGCAACAGGCGACGTATCATGTCAGTCAGCTTCTGGTCCCTCCAACAAGTTCTGTTGTTGCTAAGTTACATTAGAAGTTAAATAACAAATACTGGAGCAGCAACATATGTCACATGCTGCCTGCTTTACACAACTTCCCTTACGTGTAGGTCTGGAGAGTTTTTTCTATTAAATCACAATAAACCATTTTTCATCTTTTAGCTCATCACTGAAATTTGCATGGTAGGACGTCCAAAGAATTCCAGTTTTTTGATCTCTGTGTAGTGAAAGTGAGCTGTGGTGCTGAAATGTGTTACTCTGCACAGTTCACCTTTTACTGAGATATTTTCATGAGCTGCAAACCCATCTGTGCACTTTGGGAATTGGTTATTTATACAGTTAATCAAAATGCCTAGAGGCTTCAGCCAGGACTGAGCTCTTTGTGAATCGTGCAAAACCCATAATCTCCGGCTGAGGGAGATGATGATCTTAACTTCAGTTTGAGCAATCAGTGGGTTGGACAGTAGAAAAAGTGAAACTTGAGAGACCATGTATTATGAATGCTGGTTAGCGAAAATGGATTTTTTTTTTCATTAATCCAAAGCACATGTACAATCAATGCAATACTGTGGGTTCTTAGAGCCCTTAATATTACCCATATATAAATTAAATGCAAACAAATCCATTCTATTTCCTAGTGCTTTCATACCTAAGGCAGTGACTATGGCTAGTTTATTCCAGCTCTTACACTAATATTTCTGGAATTTCTGTCAGTTTTCTATGTAGAAAGCTACCCATACCCACAAATGCTATCTTCTAACATCTGTATGGGTAAGAGATGGCAAAAGGGTTAAAAAAGAAGGTCAGCCTCAAGGCTTTCCTGAAGAGATCAAGACCTGATTTGGAGATCACACTGAAGCCAGCATAGCTGTTGTCTGCTATCTGCTTAAATTCCTGTTGGGAGCCCAGAAGCTGCATTACAACAGAACTAAACCATTAATTTTGTCATTTATTATAAATCTGCCTTATAGTGCTGCTGGGAAGATTTTACACCTGGGAAGGATGAAATATTCACTGCTGGACACAAAGAACGCACTGTACCAAGAAGTGGCATTCAGCTAATATCAGCATTTCATCTCTCCTTTATTGGATCACTCTTCCCTTTCGTTTCTTGGCTTCAAGACAGAGGTCTAATTTGCTCCACTGACTTATGCCCTGCATAACCCCATTGACTTCAATGACATTACTTGAGGTTTAATTCAGCAACGAATTAGGCCCAGAAAGGTTGTTCATAAATGATTCCATTCTTGGATATGAACCTTGGCTTAATAGTTTGTCTGTTCTCTTTTTACAGACCATCAGACCCAAGATAGCTGAATAGTTGCATCTCTACCAGGCTCCTGTGGTAATCCTTTTCTTGCACTACAGTTCAATACTTTGCTATCTTCTAAACTACGTCAAGTTCATGTGTTATTAACTGAACTTATCCTACAAAGCACAGCAAACAAACTGTATCACAAATGGTGTTTACAACTGATCTTTTAATTGTATTCAGTTACATCGCTTAAATCTCTAGGGAACTCCTTTGATATATAAGCAAATCCTACAGCATTTCATCAGATGAGCTTGTTGATTAAAAGAATGCCTTAAAGCTCAAATTGTTCTGATCTAAGTACAAATGTCAGGTTTTTTTTTTCCCATGAGATAATCAGAGTTCATAAAAGAAACCTCCCCTTCTCCCACATTTATGCAACCCTTTGCTTGGTAAACAAAATTACTTTGTTTTTATTTGAATCTCACATTAGCTTTTTCTTCTTTCTCTTTTTTTTTAACCAAGCAATATATCAGTTCTGATACACTGGCAGCCATTTAAGATTTATCTTCTAATTGCATCAGCAGCAGTGGGCTCTCACTGTGAGCTGAAGCTCAGAACTAAAAAGTGGCAATTTTCACTTTGATGATGCTCAAGGACCTGAGCCCATGGTGGCTGCAGAGATCTCCAGGATAGAGATCAGGAACATGTTTCCTCCCCTGTGGACTAGGACTTCCCATAAGAAGGGTACCGCTCATCTATGCACACAGCAGAGATTTCTTGGGCACTTCAGTCAACTAAAATTTTTAATGAATTACCACATGGATGACGGGGTGTCCCAAAATGTACCCCCTTTATTATAGCTCAAGATGCACTTCTTTAACCTTTTCTCTCTAAGAAAAGCACACCGCAGTGTACCTTTGTATCACAAAAAATATCCAAAAAACCCCAACAGATCCAAACAAAGCACTGAATACACACCTTATCCTGGAGAAGAATATGAGAGAAGAAACCAAACCAAAGCAAATGACAGAAGTTAGTCACATTGCTTAATAAATTCCTGGGAAGTCCTCAAACACAGCAGTGTTTGAGTGCTCAGTGCAGTACAAGAATTACACAGAGCAGAGTCTTCCTGATTCAGTATCTCAAAAAGATTTTTGTCTTATATGAGAAGTAAGGAAATGAGTCCTCAGAGATAAAGAAGAGAAGGAACCTGACTCTCTCAGAAAATCAGTTTAAAACTAGGAAAGTTAGCTTGAAAAATCTTGTTGCTTTGCATCCCTACCGATTTTTTATTTTTAATTAACTGAGCTTTGTTTTTATAAACCATGCAGTGATAAAAAGAAATAGGTGCAATGAGCAGAAGATCATTTCTGGATCCAGACCCATCAAGATTAGGTGTCTACATCTGTCCCATTCACATTTTAATGCTGTAGTATGGGCCTCTAGAGGAGAGGGAACCATTAACAACATCCCTGCTCATTTATACATATAGTGATTAGTGAATGCACGTTTTTATGAACCTCATTTTCTGCAGCTTGAAAAAATCTGCTCTTTACAACTTTCCCTGATATGTCCATATGAGAGTATAAATGAATACTGCTCTTTCTAAAAGTGACACATTATCCATGCCTGCACCAGCTCCCTGGGTGTACTTTGATGGCATCTGATATCCTTAATTTTATAAACAAGGATCTCAGACGTTTAATAATTTCATTTAGTTTTGGGTTTTTTTAAATCTGTAGGCATGTTGATAAAGTCATCTTTTCTTCTGTCAAGAAAAAAAAGAAGAGCGGCAAAGCCTAAAATAAATCACCAATAAAACAGCACTACTGAAGCTTTGGTAATAAGATTAATTACAAAATGAAGTTAATGTATTTTATTGCCTTATTATAACCATATAAGGAAAACAAAAAAGTAGATAGGGTATTCCCCACCTAAGTCAACAATGTCCTGTTACACTGCTAAAGACTCTTAGGAGATCCTGAGTCTCTATGAGTGTACTTCCAGACTTGCTCAAAATGTCAAGTGCTGTGATCAAACTTAATCAGAATCAGTATTGATCAAAATCCTGTCTTGCTATTTTTTCTCACTTCTTTTATGGAGATGAATGTTTTTACACACTGCAAATAGCACCAGATTTGGGAAAAAGGCTATCATATAAAAAACCATAAATGCTGGTCAAGGCCCCCACATTGCTCTCTTCTAAAGCAATATATATATATATGTATAGGTAATTACTACAAGTTATGTTTATGAAGCTGGGAACTTGAAACAAAAGAGTGACAGCACAAAGGAAACAAAAACTAAAAGTGGGTAAGATCTGATTGGGATAAGGTGGTGAGGAGAAGGCTTGAGATGAAGATTAACAAGTTAAGGGTTGTGGAAATAATACAGAGTCTTGGTTTCATTGAATGAACAAGTTTTATTCTATAACTGTACTTGGTCTAGGGGAAAGAACCTCAGACTTAAAAAACACAAACCTATTGGGTTTTCCTAGGAAAAATGTTTCAGCATCTTCTGGAACAGCTGAGGCTTGTGTATTTACTTTTTATTGTTAGGTTTTTGCAGGTTTCTAAAAACACTCTGGTTTTAAGAACTGAACAAAATATGGGGTAGTTCAAGCAATAATGCAGCAGAAATGTAATTCTGGCCCTGGGAATGCTATATTGCAAAGTTGCTATGTTACATATCCAGCCATGTGCAAATTAATCATATTTCTTAGGCTTATAGTGGTCTGCACACATAAAACCCTTGTAATGCTGTGTATATAAGGGACAATGTTTCTTTAAAATTGAGTTTTGGAGTCTGGAGATATATTGCTATATATTTATATATACACACACACACATTATGAGCAACTGAAGAACTGGAGAATTACTGTCTAGAAAGCTTCCAGTGTATTGATTCTCAGAAGAATCATACTCATTATTTAGCAGGAAAGGTGAGGCAGAGACCTTTCTCTCAATATCTGTAGATTTAGGTCTGTGTCATGGAGGTTCTAAAGCTGCCCCCTGCAAAACCCCTTTCAAGCATGATTTCACTGCCTTCAGCAGTGCCGCATCAGTGAGTGAACATCATTGCTGGAGTTTAATATAAAACTCAAGCTGCGTTCCATGGAAACTACTCTGTGGAGGTATGCTTTTATTTGTGCTTACATTTAACATTATGAGAACCCTGTCATTCCTCCAAGTTTAACCATCTTTCATCATAAAAGGAGCAAATAGGAAAACTATTGGTGTAAGGACAGATTCCTGATAGGGAAGGTAGACTGTGTGGCCTTGCTCTCATTCTTCTACAGAATTAGCTATCTATGTGCTGTCTTGAAAGAATATTTCATTAGTATGTCCAAGTAGCTTTATTTTGTGCAATAAAATAATTACTTAAAAGAGTCAATGCCAAATTGTCATGTCCATAATAATATCTAGTGGGCAATTATGAAATTTAAAAGCAAGCCAAAGTGGTAATTTCTCAGCCTGTGTAATCATAAAATTATTTTTATTTCCTTTCTTGAGCTGAAAACTGCCCCAAAGGTTTTTGGGGTTTTTTTTTTTGGCAGACAGTAAAACCATAAATCATAAATACAGATAAATCTAGGTATATTGGAAAAGTGTGATAAAAATTGCATCTATTTCAACTAGCGCGTCATAATCTTTATATCAGCTGTCTAGAAGGTGCTAAGCATAAAATCTTTCTTTATTTCTCTGTGGACTCTTCAATTTTCTGGAGATTTCCTTTTTGTATAAGCATTTGAAGATCCCCGTGAAGACCTGCTAGAAAGCTTTTGTTTGAAATTTTGTCTTGTTCAGGGTTCCCTGAGCGTCTTCCCTGGCAAGCTTCTGCACCTGATGAATTGAAGAGACTACAGGGGCACTGAAAATCACAGCACTGTGGCTTGTCAGGAAAGAGCAGTGCAAACCTTTAACAACAGGAGAAGGCAAGAGACACTTACCTGTTTTGTAGCTGTATTACAGACATTTGGCTCGACCCAAATTTCCAGAAAGTTTAAACTTTAGTGAGAGTTTTCTGCAATTTTGACCTAAAACTTTCTACAAATCTTCACTCTTCCTAGGTGTTTCAGAGTGACTTATGCTTTTGATAACCCCATGATACTTGGCACTTTTCCATGATTTCATCTGACAGCTAAAGAGTAGCACGTCCTTTTTCGTGCCTCAAGACTTGAAAGGCAATCTAAAATACAGGGGCTACCAGCTTGCATGAGGTAGAACTGGGGATCACTTACTGCTGACCTCTGTGTTAACTGAACTGTGGGGCATCTTGTAGATTCAGGCTTAGCACAGAACTTCACAGTCCTGCTCCCACTGCTGAAATGCTCCAGCCAGGACTCTGCTGGATTCCCTCAGGGAGCTGAGGCAGGCATGTCTCACTGGACAGAGGGGAGGTGACAGCAGGCTGACCTGTGCAGATCCCCAGATGACAGCTTAGAGCAAGGATGGGGCTGAGATGCCGGGAACAAATTCTCCACTGGCTGTACTCAGCAAGTACTGGGTGCAGCTCAAGTGTGCATTACTCAGTGCAGGCTGAAGGCATTAGTGATGCCAAAAAAATGTTAAACCTGGAGAAATTTTAATTTTATCTTTTCTCTTTCCTGCTTTTGTGGAATTGTCTCCTCTTTACGTTTTCTGACTTCATTAGGGTCAGAGGAGATATTTGGTTACATAATTTTGTGAATTCCATCCAATCCAAGTGTGTGGGAAGTCCTGTAGATGGAAAAGTCTATTGCTGTTTCCTCTCATGGTGTAGCTCTGTAGCCCAACTTGTCATTGTTAGAACAGAGTTTTGATTGTATAGGGGTCAACAGTGCGTGTTGTGGTGCCTGCTATTCACATAAAAATTACTTAGCCATTAGAGCTGTGTAGATTGCAAAAAACAATCCCATTCATTTTTAAACATGGCAAACTGCCTCTTTCCACTTGGCAAAAGAAAAAAACCCAACAAAGAATAAAGCTTAAACAAACAAAAAAACCGAAGTGAAAGGCTTTAAAACACACATCACCCTGTTTTTGCTGTAAATAGTAGGAATGGGTTATTAAAATGAAAGTGTATAACATGTCTGTATGTCGGCTTTGCTCTGAAGGTTTTATAGCATGATAACTTCTACGAAAAAGAACTTTGGACCTTTGCCTCCTCTTGTCTTCTGGGAAAGCTTTGGAACGGTTTAATCATCTGGCTTTGGTATCTTACTGCCTTTGGCAGCAGTAGCTTTTTTTATCATTATGTGTAACTGTGTGTCACCTTTTCCAGACAGCCATAGGATTAGGATAAGAAAAATTGGTTCTTTATGCTGCAGATCTAACAAAGCCACAGACTCCTCTCAGCCCACCAAATGAATGCCTAGCATTTTAAATTGAACTCTGTTAGAAGAAACAGTTGATTATCAATGCTACTCACTCTTTTGAGGAGCAGTAGGAAAAAAAAATATTTTAAATTTGTGCAGATTGTATAGGGGAAAATATTTTGATGGTACAAGAGAGCTCTGAATTTTTGATAAACAAACACATATGAGTGTTTTTGTTCAATGCAAATTCATCCCTCCATGTTGAGGTATCCATATGGCAAATAAACCTCAATGCTTTGAGTGTGAACACTGGGTGCTTGGATCTGGGAAACAGAAACATTCAGAAGAGAGTGAGTAGAAGATGAGAAAGAGAATAATATGTTGTGTCTGCCAGTTTCTCAGGACTGTGGCCAACCATGAAAACTACATAAAATAAAAGTTCAGGAAGAAAGCACAGGTAATTTGCTCTTCTCCATCATCACATGTTAGATTAAATTAGACCATTGCTGTCACACAAATGACAAGAGCCAGAGAAAAGATACTTTTTAGTAGCAGCTGACTCTTCCTCTGTGATGATATTTATTTTCCCTGTGATGAATTGCTGTTTATTTGAAGGCTATGATGATGGTCACAGGGTCAGGCAACTTCATGGAACGTGACAGCTTTTGCACTGCACTGACTTCGTGATGGTGGTCATGTTGTAACAGCCTAATAATGCTCTGATCAAAGTGTTCCTACAGCAGCTGGTGGCAGTGGTGCTGACAAGGCAGATGGAAAGAAAAAACAAATAAGGCATTCATAGGAACAGCTCCAGAGAGTGTGATCACGATGAATAGGGCTTGAACTTATGAAACTTGAATGCTGATGGATTATCAAAATACAATAACAGTAATTCAGAAGATCAGAAGGAATTTTGGACTAACAGCAGAGGAGCTGACAGATCTTTTTGACAGTGCCATCAGCAGCAGAGCTGCCAGGAAGGTGACTGTCAGGTGGAGGCTTTGCCTGAGCCCTCTGGCTGCTCGTGCCTTGCACAATATGGGAAGGTGGGATGCCTGACAGGACAGCCTCTGTCTCTGGCAATGCATGTAAAAAAGATGAGGAAGAATGAACTTATCTTAACCAAACAATTCCCTTAAGCCTCATGCTCTGGAGTAAAGAAAGAGTGGTATCTCAGATGAAAGTACAAAGCAACGTGCATAGTGTGCTCCACATCATTCCATCTCCTTAGGATCCATACATCTAGCAAATGCATTGCTTAGAACAAACATTTTGCTCCAGGAGTACAATATAACAGCATCAAGTGCCAGGAGGGTTTCAAGGTCAATAAAACCTCTTCCTGTGGCGTCTAATGTTTAAAGTAACTGAACTCAGCTAATGTTTCAACGCTATTTTTCCTCTCAGCATAAGCCTACTGCAGGCTTTTTCCACCTTTGTAAACTATAATAAAAGATATGTTTCAGGGCTACCATTTCCATTCAGCAAAATCAACTAAGCAGGCTTCAAAAAGCAAATGCCAAAGGGCTTTGTGAAAACCTTTCCTGCAAAAGGAGAACCACTGGAGAGTTTAAATGAATATCACACCATGCAGCCTAGGCTGGTACAAAGAGAGATTATGCTCTAGAGGCTCCAAGCAGAACGACAGTTTGAATTCCATGGTCAAAGGCACCTTTCCCCTTACAGACCTTCTGCTGAAGGGCAGGGGATCACTCTCTTGTTTGTTCAGCATGAAAAATAGTGATCTCCTTGCATCGAATGGAAATAGTTTGATGGCAGAGATCCCAGTCACCACCTGGGGTGGCAGAATACATATGAATAAATTCTGCAATATGTGTGACCAAAAAAAAAAAAATCGAATCTTTTAGCTGAAGATTCCAGTAACATCATATCACATGAGGCATTTCGGGGGAATGACGAATTACAAAGAGAGAACATTCTCGGAAAGGCCATGTCCTCAGAGTCTGTGCCTCATTGCAGAGAGTTAAGTGGATGAGTTATATCTCTGACAGTTTATGAACCTTGTTAATATAATGCAGTACCTGGGAGTGTGCCAGCCACGGTGATCAAGGAAGTCTGAATTAGACCTCTGCCATCGACAGACATCAGATGCCCATTTAAAAATAAATGTTTCATCTGAACTGGGCACATTTCTCTCTAAAGCAGTGATCACCAGCTTGAAGCTCTGAAGCCCTGTGTGGCTCTCAGTAACACAGCACACATCTCTTCCCTAGGTCTCAGTAACAGGCTATTTAACATGCTGATGCAGAAGCTGCTCTGGTAGGAAGAACACAAGTGACAGCAGTACACTGACATGTTAGTCTTTATGAAAAATGTGAGGCTTGTGTTTTCTTTAACCCACATGTGGTGAAGGCTGCAGCTCTGTCACCTGTTCCAGACACAGGTCACTCAGGGCAACCCATCTAGTGGCAGATTAGGCTGCCTTGGCCCCAGCAGGAGAGGTGAGGGAAAGCTTCTGCCCTAGCAGAGATGGCCAGTCTCCATCCAGCCTGCACACTGGCAATGGACTGCATGAAGTGAGAGCAAAAGCCATAGACCTTTTCCTTCTGCTCTGACAACTGCATACAAGTAGCCACCATGCTGGTACAGCAGCTGTGTTCCTTCTTTGTCCCTGAAAATGCTCTGCTTTTCTTGCCTCCAGAAAGTCCCACTTCTGTGATGCAGATCCCTAACATGAAGATCAAAACAACGCAATCCAGTCACATTTTATTCTTTTTTTTCCCCTCACAAAATCTGTAACATTGACATAAAGGTGCCTGTTTTGCCAAGGCACTGCAAGGTTTCAGTAAACATTATGACTTTTGGTTTCAGTTTTTGCATGCAAGGCATGAAAAGTGCTACAGCTACATATACTATTCTACATTGTTATTAATCCATTATATTACTCTGTGCAGAATATCAGCAATGTGTTACTGCTTTATTTTTAATATTTTTTTGTATTTAATTTGTGTATTCCAACTGTTTATAGTATCAAATATATTATTGAATATTATTCTTTTGCAATTCTCGGTCAAAAATATATATTTACTAGATAGAAATTTGGTGTTGACTTGAACAGATGCACCAAGTCTTTGAAAAATTAGAGAAAATATTATTTCCTACTGAGGGTTAGAGAAGAAATTATTTTTAGATGTTTGGTTCCTCTACATCACCAGTTCATTGCCAGAATTGAGAAATATTTCATCTGCTTGTATTGACTTGGCAGAATAAAGGGTAGAAGGATAATTTAATTGAAAAACATGAGAGAACACAGCACTGTGCAATGACATCCAACTTGCACAGCCATCTTTGAAGACTGCTGAGCTGTGTAGCTGCATAGTAGCAGTAAACTTAGGGTAAAGAAAAAATGTCATTTTTAGTGAGGGCTTTTTTTCCCCCTGGTTTCTTATATATCCAAAATAAGTGGAAAAAGTTCTAATGAAATCTTCAGAAGTTAATGAAAGAGTTTTAGGGAAAGATTGCATAGAGTTGAGTCAGACTTCTTGAAGGAAGGAAAAAAATTCTGTTGTCACAGGTCAGTTCTAGTCATGTTTCCAATTAAAGAGCTTCAATTTCAAATACTTTTTATGATCCAACCTATTTTCAAATATCAAGATACATGATGCTAGTCAGCAACAAAGTTGTAACTGCTAGGAAACATCAGGAGAATGTTCCAAAGGAAGAAGAAAAACATTATTTGCAGTATAATGCACTGGAGAACTGCTTGGTCTGTGGTGTCAGAGGGGAAAGAAGAGTGCCAGCAGAGATGGAAAAAGGTACTCAAAAACACACAGGCATGCTGACCTGCCCTTCGTTTCTCACTGGTGCCCTAATGGTAGAGTATATTGGCCAATGTGAACAAGAGAACATTGGGAGCCAGGAGATATGTCCATACTGCCTAATGGCTCCTGGCGTCACCTCACGGAATCATGGACACCTTAAACCATCTACTGACACACCAGAGACACTCTCAGTTTGCCCCTATCTTTAGCTATGTAGTTTGCTAGTGCATGAAAACATCCTACTTCATCAAAACTCACGGGTTAGGAAGTTGCTTGTTTAGAGAGATTTTGTGATTATCAGGTCAACAGCTAGGGAATTACTACATTATTTAGCTAGGATATTAATTTGTGAAACCATCCTGCTTTACAGAATAGACAAAACTAAGTGTCTTCACTGACTATTTACTTTCAGCATTCTTTTGGGCGAAGTGGACAAATAATTTACATAAAGTAAATATGATATAGAAACGTCATTTTTTCAATTGACCAAGGGACCCAGGAGCTCAGTGATGACCTTTAGGCGAAGTACGTGAATGATTTTTGAAAATGAGATTTAAGAGCTTTTGATAAAACTTTTATAAACATCATATTAGGCATGTTTTTTGTCCTATTTGGTATCAGTAAATGAAATGTGATCGTTTTATTTTGTCCACACAAAAAAACCTTAAGAAAATTTCAATTAAATCATAACATTTATTGATAAACCTATCTAATATGTGAATAAACCCTGGAACCATCACTGTGGAGGCAAAAACCTCTTTTTTCTCTAGATTCATCCCCATATTATGCTTTATTAATTCTTTAAATGCTGTGCACGTCAGTAAGATGTTTATTGAAATTCTGAAGACATGCATTAATATATTGTTTGACCTAAGGTTTAAAACCACCATATCTTTTTGAAGGTTCTTACTGCAGATGACCTACATTTCATAAACTCAGATTTATTTGGTTTTTCACATTTAGGGCAGTAAAACACTAATACTATCCTTTGAATACTCAAGAAGATACTTGGAAGTTCTTGGAAAATGAATAACAGCATAAGTGAGCAAGAAATCATGAATCTGTAGGAGCATAAGATTGCAGCATGAGCACAGAAATGTACAGGTATAACACATTAGGTCTGCAAGTCCAGTGGAAGGTCAGAGGAATTGCAGAATAAATTCAGAGTTATAGAAAATGGAGGAAAAACAGAGTCTGAAGAAACCCTGAATATTTTATGCCAAGACAAAAGAGACAGCAGCCAAAAAATTTAGTGAGCAGGAATTGGAGTGGCAGCAGGCCTTATTAGAGATAAAAGATTTGTAAGGTTTGACATATGAATGTGCTACCCAAATAAAACAGATCCTTTGCTTGGTTGTCTGTGAAAGAGAGTAGACACAGATCCAATGGGCAGGTCTCTGTTTCCCAAAAACCTGAATGGTATCAAATATGTTAATAATACTAAAGATATAGGTTAAAATTAAGTTAAAATATGCCAACAGACTTCACACACAAAATTCATTAGGGCAGAACCATCCAATTTCCAAAAGTGTTGCAAGTAGTGTCTAAATGACCAGTTTAGCTAAAGAGCTCTAATCTGATGCTCTTGGTCCCTTCTCTTGAATTACTGGGAGCCTGGTTGGGACAAGCACAGCTCCTGCTTAGCATGTGTATCCAGATTTTTTTTTATGTGGAAATTTAGGCATCAGGAAGGAGGAGATAAGTGTGTGCTTAGGTCTGAGCTCAGTCTTGGCTTGTGAGAGTGGCGATCTTTCTTTTGCAACCTTCACAGTCCTTTGTTCAGATTTTCAGAGGCCTGCTGTTCCTCTGCAGTGAAAATGAGATTTGCAGAGGCAGGTGGCTGCTTATGTGCCCAGAAAGTCTGTGTGCTCACAAATTTCTCACGAAAACTCTGCAAAATTGTCAGCAAAGACATAATTCCACAACAAGGTGTTAAACTTCATGCTTAATATGTGACTTATTAGTAGGTGCTTGCCTCTGAATTTCATGGTGATCTTCAGCATGCAGCAATGTAGACACGAAGGAAGACTTTATAGAAGTGGGCAGCAAACAGATGTGCAACCCTACTGGTATTCAGAGACATGTTAGTTGCATAATTCATGAAGATATCTATTTTATCTGGAGGATAGCATGTAGCACAATAGCCTGCCTTGGGATCCTTTTGCTTCTCATGCTGATGATTTGGCCAAGCCATCTGATTCAACCTCAGCACAAAATCTGCACAATGATCCCTCATCCGCCTGACTTGAATCTGACAGAGTCATCCTAAAGCTGTTCTGTGTTCTTTTGGAGATATCCTTCCAAATTCTTTATAGGTCATTACATTTCTGTACCAAATATAAAGGTCCTGATGACGGCATATTTTTTTTCATCATTCTTATATCGATTTACTTGATCTTGAGCTCTTACTGAGCCCACTAAGTATTGCAGTTGTCTTCATTGTCCTTGCTGTGGCCTCAGTCAGGCAGACTTTCATTACTGATAACAATATTTTTTCAATCAATTTTGAGTCATCTTTTGCATCTTTCACATTCACCCTTTTGCGTGCTTTCATTATTTATAGCTTCTTCACACTGATACTGTGCGTATCATGGGGAGATTCTATATTCTAATAAAATGTCTTTTGTCTTCCACATGTCAACTAGTCTGTTCCCTGCTGTCAAGAAACAAAAATTATGGCCATATAGTTTCTATTAACCATCTACTGACTTCTTGTGCTATGAGGGCCAGCTTTGTTTTTCCCTCAGTCAGCCACTCTACCAGACATGAAAAGACGTAAACAAGTAAATTTGTATGCAGGTATACAAATAAAGATGGAAAGGTGTCACAAGTACACTGTAATGTTGAATTAGCAGCAGCATTTACAGCAAACCTTAGAGTACCAATGTTTGAAAGCAGTGACTGTGGTATGCACATCAACTTTCAAATACTTTCCATTTGGACCGTATTTGTGATGGATTATTCCAAAATGAACAAGGTAATATCAAGGCAATCCCTGTGCTTAGTGAGAGATTAATGGAATACCAATATTTCTTCTAAGAGCCACATATTCTTGCCTGCTGTTTCACTCTTTGTGACACAGAGTACTGGCCATGATAAAAATGTCAGACCCAGTGTTTTACCTTCACGTTATACTTGCCCAGCAGCTTCTGAAGTTTTCACCTCAAGAATCATAGACATACTTGGTGACAATTATAATTACCTTGCTTTTTTCCCCATAAATGAGAAAACAAATACTAACTACCTTTCCTTCGTAGTCACTGGAGAGAGTTAGGCAGCTATAGAATGAACAAAACTTCCCATCTATTTCAGGCATCTGAATTATCCAAAGTAGGTTTGGATGAATCTCTCCAGGGGTGTCTGTTTTGTTTCATGTCTGGGAAAGAAATCCCATTTCTGTCTAGCTTCAGCTAGATACCAACTTTTAGAAGACTGAAACCTGATGATTTGAGTTAAGCCTACTCTAGCAGAACAAAGTAAAAGGTTCAGAGTTTCCGTATGGCTACAACAATCTTAAAAATCGACTGAATTTAGTATATGCAGACTGGAGGACTGACACTCCTTCAGAGCAATCTGGACACCTTGTTTCTGCAAGTACAAGCAAATAAAGTGTTTGAACACATAGAGGCAGGAAAGCCTGTCTCACAGATGGGTTGTCTGTGGAGTAGTGACTCCAGACCTGACTCCAGGTTCATGGTGCATAATTAGCACTAGAATTAGAATGTGGATTCCCAGTTTAACACATCTGTTGAGGAATACATTTAGTGCCTTTAGCTTGGTGTGGAGCTGCAGTTTAAGCTGCATGTTGAGCTCTACGGGGCCAGAGTCTGAGACCACAGAGTGGCTCCTGGATAGAAAGGGATGTTTCCTTAAAGTGGCTAAACAGATTGTGTGCTCTGTGCTTATTTAAAAGGGAACTCTGAGTCTAATGAAGGATGCATTATTTTGTCTGTACTTAACAGTGGTACCATTCATGCTAGTTTTCAAATTATTCTTCTATGTCCACACTCCAGGAAGGATTTGGAAACAGTGGAGAAGGTTCAGAGAAGAGCTGTGAGAGTGATTAGAGGCCTAGGGGAAGGAGATAAAGCAGTTTCGCTTAGCAAAAGAAATTAACTGGCATAATAAAAAACAGCTAGTGAAATATTGCTGAGGACAGGATGATGTACTTTTTCAGATAACTGCATTGTAAGCATCTGGACTGAAAGCTAGATATTTAGACAAGTAAAAGGTAAATTTTAACAAGAATTGTGGTGAGCTTTCTATTGTGGGACACTTTAAGATCAATATTAAATGTTTTTTAACTTGAGGCAGGAATTAATTCAGGGAATTTCTATGCCCCGTGTTACATAGGCGATCAAACTAGGTAATTGCAGCATTTTCCTCTGTCTTCATGGTTTTCTACTATCCTATGGTGTACGCAATATTGGTATGTAAGGATTTTTGTGTATAGGAGCATTTGTAAAAGAAATTAATCCTGAAAACTGGGAAAAGTGAGCACTGCTTCAGTGGAAGAATAACAGAGAAACTTGTAGTGATACTAAAATATTTGTAATTAAAATCTGGTTTGCTATGGTACAGCAGACTACAATTACCTTCAACTGTATTATGATTTCTTTTACTTTTTTCTTCTTGAGTAAATTAACTTCAATTTGCAGATTCAGTAATAAGTAGCATGGTGCATATTACACCGTTATTACAACACCTAATTCCTTAGACATGTAATTTACATTTATATTTATGTAAGTGCTGAATTAAATCCAAAGAATCTCAGGAGAGGGATAACCAGCTTGTTCCAGATCTCAGCTTAATATTTAGTATGGAAATATGGGGAAAGAAGGCACACCTCAAAAGCTTCAACCCTAATGTCAGGAACTGCAAGTGAGTTTTCAGAAAGGAAGAAAGAAGTATATTAAAATATACATCCAAAACAAAATGCAGAGGATTTAAAGAAGGTTAGGAGCACTTGGGAATATGGCAAAGACAAAACTGAGGAAGCATGTTACCTTGACTTACTTACTCACTTCCCTTTTTAAAAATTTTTAATTTTTTATGGAGCATATTATTTCTGACTTGTCTATTCTACAGAGGGCTGTGGATTAATACGAAATGTGCAGAGGGACAAAAATTTCAAAATAGACATTTTTCCACTGGCAGGAAGTTGCCTGAGGCAAACACTGCTCCTCTCTGCTGATCACCATATAACCACAGTGCCAGACATTTCCTCTTATGAAATGATCAGGTGCAGAAACTTCAAGGCTACAAGAACACTGGGGCAGCACACGGCTGCTGGAGCCCTCCCTTGTCAGCAAGTAGCCTTCATGAAACATATTAAAAGAAATGAACGTAGAGCCAGCACTGACAGGAAGTTTTACAGTTGTGTAAATCAAGGGTCTTATGGAATAGGGCCACACTCATGATGCAGAGACACTGCAGAACTGGAAATATTTTATCTTCAAAAAGCACAGTACATTCTTGGGACCTGGGCAATTAATGATGCAGGGAAAGATACTCTGGATATGGCTATGCTGCTAAATAGGAGAGAGCCAAGGGCCAATCTCTGGCTTCAAGGCCAAATTTTGTAGAATGATTTTTGACAACACTGTTTTGGTGCAGCTCCAGCTGTAACACAGGGGCCATGCACAGACTGCATAGCACTTAACTGAGATTCCTGTGAGACCAGTGGGGTAGGGACTTACAGCTCTGAGGCAATGCCATGTTCTCTGAGTTGTTTTTTTTCCCATTCAAAGCGTCTGAAAGAATGAGGGCAGTGTCACAGCCCAACAGAGCGAGGTTTTGCACTTAGTTTACTGTTGCTGTACCGTAAAATGGCTGTGTCATATCAGTCCATCCACATTTTTCTCACAGTGGAAGTGGCAAGGCAGAGGAGAAACAGCAGAAAACATTCTTGTTTGATATTGATGTCTGCATTGAGATGGTTCCTCGATTTTGTCTTGTCTTTAACTCTGTAAACTACTCTTGGTTGCAAAACTGAGGATTGTGTCATGCCTCTTGGCTATAACAGAAGGGTATATGAGGGTCCTTGGGGTTTCAAAACATCTGGGATAACACTAGGAAACTGTGTAAGCTTGAAGGAACAAAGGATGGTCCTGTCTAATCCATCCTGCCTTCTTGGGAGAATTCTCTGAAAGGAGCTATCTAGTGTATTCATACACTGTCATAGAAAATGTTCATGGGAATACTCAAAACAGAGGCATGGTGTAAGCTGAAAAATAAGTAATGTCCTTTATCGGGAGTCCAGTGCTTGAGTTCTCTCTCTGGCCCTCACTCATTACCAACACAGATGTTCCCTTTGAGGACACTCACATTTTAAGCATTTCAACATCTATGATCCAAAGGGTTCCCAAAATACTTGAAACACATATTATTAGTGTGATTATTATTATTCTGTGAATCTCCACAGTTACAGTAGTATTTACATCCTTCAGACAGCCTTGGTGAGATTAATGGTCTCCTGAATATTAATGCAAACTAGTGCAAGTAATATCTTAACAACTGGAACCAGTCAAACTGATAAAGAATCGAGTTTCCATTCACATTTTTCCACTGAATGCATTTAGGATCTTCCTTGTATCTGTGTGGGGATGTACCGCCTCTCTCGGATGGAATTTAGGTTCCAGCACTAGCATTCACCTTACTCTGTGAGTAGTTTGCTTATTTGTACAGTGCATAAAATGGTGGATCTTATTAATTGTAATTTTTTTTGTTTGTTTCTTTATTCTGAGATACTTAGATTTGCTTTCAGACATGACTTCCCTTCCTCCCCTCTACCATCTTTTAATAAAGGATGCAAAAATGATGAAAGTACTTGCTAGACACCAGCTGGTTTAAAATACTTTTCTGCAATGGGTATGTACATGTGCTTGTGTGAGCACATGTATATGAGGACATGCATGACAGAGAGGGAGGAGAGATTTTGGTGCAAAGGGACAGGCTGTACTTGGTGCTCCATTCTAGCTACTTCTTACAGTTTGTGAGTTTCTACATGCAGGGAATGTCTTTTGCTCCTCAGACTAAGCAAAGCAAAGAAGATGTTATGTAAAACACATTCTGGCAGCCTCCCAACATCGCTCTTCAAAGGCTTTGATACCATGACACACCAACACTGAGCATTAATGTCATCTAGGCTTTGAGTCCAGCTTTAGTTTAGTAACTGCTTAAGTAAATATTAAAGCACAGAGTTGAGGAAAGCTCAGAGTTGACACTAGCATAAAAATAATGTTTGCTGCCCTGTCTGCTTAACCTTTCTGTCCTTACTACAAGAAAAATGGATGAGACACTGTATTTTATGGCAGTGAAAGAGTGCACTAGCAGAAGTCAGAACACTCAAAATAATACTACAGCTTCTTGAGCCATTTTTGAGATTTAGATTAAATACAGTAAAACCTGCCCAGCAGATGCTTTCTGCATGTAGCACCACTTGTCCATCTCTTCACCAGAACTGATGAATCTGAACAGTCTTTCCCACATACACCGTAAAGCCAACAAAAAAAGAGTAATTTCAATGAAGTTATGTTTTCCTCCTACACATAAGCCAAAGAATTTACAAGGTTAGAGCGAAGTAGCAGGCAACTTAACACCTCTGTTTTCAAGTGCAGAATGGGAGATAACAATGAAATGGTTTATCAGGAGGTCACTGTGTATTTATACTCTGAGCAGAATTTAAAACACAGGCTCCAATCCTGACTCAGAGGCTGAATTTCTGTGCAATTTCAGGTACAGATAAAACTTCTCTACAGGCAGAATTCGAACTCCTTAGTACTTGGCTCCTGGCCAATATTTAATTCATCAGACCTGAAGGAAAAGAAGGTTTTCTTAGGGAAAACTTGGAATATTTTAGAAATAATTTGGCAGTTGATCCCACTACTTGGCCAAGTTTTCCACCACACATGTGCATACAGAGTTTGCAGCAGCTTTTTCTCATTCAGGTTTCAGCGTCGTGTGCTCACCCCCACCTGTGTTTTTATCCTTTAACACCCAGTTCTGCCGATAGCATCATATGGCAGAGCCCTCTGCCATCACACCTCCTGTGCCTCTGTGCTCACTGTATTCTGTAACAGGCACTTCCACAAGGAATGAGAAACGGAAAAGCAAGTCACATCTCTGGCCTGTTAACCACTGCATTTTACACTCCCTATCCTTTCCACATTCTGATATTATTTCCTGATAAATCTTTTATCTCACAGGCATCTCTTCCTCATTTCTATTCTCACTTTTAAAGGTTTTACATTAGATCTATGCACTAAAAGGAAAACATTTTGAAAGCACTTGACCTATTTTCATAACACCTACACAGCAGCCTGCTGTAACACCTAAATTTTTCTTTCACCTTGTCTCAAAGCATCACAAGTTTTTTTTCTTGGCAGTCTTGCATGTTTTGGTTTCTTCCTTATTTTGTGGTAAGCTGTTTTTTGATAAGGTTCAGCTGGAAAAATTCATCTCTCTCAGGACTCAATCAGGGTTTTACATCAATTAGGCTAATTGACAGAAGGTTTAACATATTTCTTAATTATGATAGCAAATACGTTCTTGGAAGAAACCCCACAGCACAGGAGTTAAAATAGAAAATAATAATGAAAAAGACACTAACCTCTTTTCTAGTAAAATAATTTTGGAAATATTTTAGAGGTAAAACACCAGGAAGGAAGTTTCCTAAGGGATGGCTATTTCACCATGGCTAAAACTGCTTTCAGTTAGAAAGTTTAAGCCATTCCAAAACAACTGCCCTATGCCTGACTGTGAAAATGTAAATAATCATGTAAATAATCACAGAGAAAGAGACAGTAAAGATGTATGTAAGGGACATATATGAAGATAGAAAATGCATAACTAGCCATCAAACTACCAAAAAGCATCCAAAACTAAAAAAAACCCCCTTCTAATTCTTCAAAAGTCTACTAGAATTTTTTTCCTGAATTTGTTACAGGACATCTGAAATAATTTGTGTTTATTCACATTAGCTGTCTTGATCTTTTTTTTAATGTTGGCTAAACCTCATTATGTAAGCTGAACCTCATAACTGAGACATCGAGCTTAAGAGACAGTTTACATTATAATTCAATAGTGTGTGTTAAACTAATCTTTGTCTTCTGTTTCAGATTCTAGACTTTTATATTAATAGAAATGATGGGGTGTTTCTGAAATGTGAAGAACTGCACTTTCTTGATATTTCAGTTTCTGTGTTTGTCATTCTGCCTGTTTCCCCTGTGGTCTATGAGATGCTGTGGGAAGGCCACAGAAAAGGCAATTCAATACTTTTCAGAATAACTTACAGTCATAAAACATTTTCAGAAGAGGAAGCCCTAAGGGAGCTATTTAACCTTAGTCTTTGCTGGTGTTCCTGAACATCTGGCCACCCTACTTGATAAATAAGCTAGCAGTGTTGGGGTGTTTTTGAATTTTTGTGCTGCATAAACCCCAAACAAGCAGTTTAGTGAATAAGAGCCTTTCGAGAAGACTACTTAAAGGAGTACAGAGGAGTTATATACATAAATCCCCTGGACATATTTTTTGTGTAGTACATTACAACCCAAAACTCTATTACCTAACGTTGCTTCACTGCAGTTGGAATCAGTGTCAGCTGCAGCAGTGTTTCAAAATAAATGGGCCATGTTGCAGTTCTTGTGTGTATGTGTGAACATGGAGGAAGAAGGTCATGACGTCTATAAGTGCATATGCTACACACTGAATCCAATTGCCAAAATGCCATTTCCTTTTCTAGCTACACTGCAACAACACCATCTCTTCCCTTCAGCATGGGACGTGTCCCACATCCATACCCTTGAAAGCTTTTTCCTAGAACCTCCCTCAAAGGTATCACAGCAAGCACTTCTTGCCTTTCAAGCCCCTAATTTTGCATAATGGGAAAGATGAATTTTTTCCCTTCAGAAAGTACCTCCACTACAGTAATAACTAATTTATGCCAGAATGTAAACATAAAATTATTCTCATACGTTTTCCAGCCCTCATATAGGGGTTCACTAGCCATGAAGATGGAAAAGACAGAAAGATGTCGTGGTGCCTTACTTTCTTTTAGCTGGTTTGGGGCTTGTCAGGACTGGACTTGGTGATTGGGGCATGCAGAAAGAGCCTGGGATCCTAGGCTTTTCACCACAGACACTACTTCATGTAGGATTTGCTCTAGATTAATTCAGTACAATTTAAAGTGTAGAAGTTTCAACCCCCCTTTTAATACATGTGAGGGCTACTCCTTCCCTGTGGTAATAGGCAGGCTGCTCTGTGAAGATCCTGGTGAATGACAACATATTCCATTAAAAGGTGAGAACCTCTCTTCCCTTCTTCAGTTGCAGCCTAGATACTTGTCTCATTTTCCCTTAACAGCTCTAAACATTTCTGCTCCTTACTCTACATTGTCCTCAGAAGAAAAGCAGTAATTTTTTTTCTAGAACAGGTTTGCCAACTCATGAGGTTTGGCAACATGTAAGTATGGAGAGGTGTTAGTAGCAAATCTGTCTCTTTTGTGACTGCCAATGCTTCTCTTTATGCTTTCTTTAATGCAAGCCAACGCTGCAGGTCAAAGTGGAATGCTGAAAGTGGATTATGCTCCATTCAGTAACCCTTCAGTACAGCTTCTGTCTCTACAACTCAAGTAAGATCCTGTTCATGAAATGAGTACAGCCATGATGCACAATCTGTCCCTCAGGCAGCCTCTCTCCAAATCCACCCCACGAATCCCCTCTGTTTTGGTCTTCCTTGGTCCCCTATCCCACAAGCAAGCCCCTGATTAACAGTGAATTAATGGGAGACAGCAACCAGGCAAAAAAAGACTCAGAACTATTATGCTCCATCGTGTGGCTTCACCTATTCACTGCCCAGATCCCAGCGCTGACTGCCCTGAAGGTTACATGCTGTGTCCAAAAATGCTGTGGAAGGGAAACCCAACATCGCAAGCTTGGAGAAGGCATCCAGTGAAGCATTAATAGGAACTCAGGGCCAGTCTTAGAAAAAGGATTCAAACCACTATATTAAACTCTTCTCTGTCCCGTCTGATGGGGTGATGTAAGATCTTTCCTTGTCTAATAATATATATTTCCTTCTCTTTCACCTGTGTGTGTGTGTGCAGAATTACTTCCTGGATCACACCTCTCAGGTTTATAATCCATTTTTAAAGAACACTTGGGATCATATGAAAGAAGGGAGGAAAGCACATCTACTGACTTTTCCAACCTCAAGGCAGAATTAGCTCTACCTGTACTGTTCCTGACAGATGTTTTGCTGGATGAGTGAAAAATGCCATAGAAACCTCTCCTGGAAAAAAATTCTTTGATTAGTCCAGTTGATCCATTTCAGTAACTCCCTACTTCTATGCTCAGCACAGAACTATGCTGCTTCTGTATTTTCCTCATTGCAATTTAAACCCAAGGTTTGCTGCCCTAGTAAAACTAGATGATGAGAATTTTATTCCCATTTTCCTTCCTAGTGTTCATTTCTGAAACAAGAATTTTTTAAAGTGAAAGAGGGAAGAGTCCTGGGTCCTTGATCTGAAAACAGCTGCTTACAAGGATCCTAGTGCAGGCTCTGGTCCTGGGCTCTATTTGGATCTGGGTTCACACCCTTTGGCTCTGGTATGACTGCCATCAAGCTTGTTGCAACCTTCTTGCCTACAGCTTTAGCAAGCACTGAAATTGTGAAGTCAGAAACAAACACACCACCATTTTCTCTTTGCAGGATTAGTTTTCGCCCTTGTATTTGTTTCTCAGCTGTGTGGCTGTTAAGTGCTCAGGATGGGCACTGTGGGGTCAGTAGATCATCAGAGCCATGTTTCACATCCAGGCATCACCTGCAGTTAATAGTGAAATCAGAACAACTGCAAAATCAGAGATTGGGGGCACAGAATAAATATAATTACCTAACGCTCAGTGACAAGGAAGACTGATACTCCTGAGCCAACCCAAAACATTAGATGTTAAAGGGTGAAAGCTGGTGAAAAGCTCAGTCAAATGTAGGCTCGAGGCACTCACAGGGTGATATGTCTTTGCACCTCAGCAGAACAAAAGCAGCAAATAGTTAATCGTGCTGTCTAGCAATGGACAGCTGACTGATGCTTTGAATCACCTCTGAGCCTTCTCTTCCCTGTAAAAAGGATTTTGCATTTCATTTGACATAGTCTGAATCTCACTAATCAAATGTGAATAGCCCTACTCTGCCAGAGCTCTCTTTTAGATGATTAGGCTCTTTGTAGATCTAACTGCCATAGCTGGTCCTATGAAAATAGCAGTAATAGTGAAAGCAGCAATAACAGAAATTTGTGTTTCTTTTTGTTGTTGTTTGCTTGTTGGTGACTGCAGAATTCATGTTTGTACTTCAAAATGGTTTTGCGGAATAAATTGCATATATGATTCATTTAGTAGCTGTTTGTTGAAGTTTATCAGACTTGCTGATGGCAACTACAAGTCTACTCTTTTGGGGAAAAAGAAAACTGTTTGGTTTAGAGGTTTTTATAGACTTATTGAAGTGCTTCATCTCTAATGCATACTGTTCCCCAGCACAGCAAAGTATGTACAGCAATACCTTTACATCAGGACTTGAGTCTGGCACAGATAGAATATCAGCATTTGAATCTGTTTACTGATAAACAGTATTCTGTAATATGTGGCTTGAGAATATGCAATTCTTCCTTTTTTTTTTTTTTTTCCTTGCCACTGGTGCCCAAGAACTGGTGTCAATTGAATTGTAGATGAGTGAATCTGCAATCATCCTGATATGCTTCAGCAGTTGTAATTTGGTTAAGGCTCAAATCAATGTTCTGGTCCTTAACATTTCTTGAATGTGTTGAAAATGTAACTTAATTGTGAGAGGCAGTTGTCCTGTCTCTGGGAAGTAAACAAAAGACTTCATTTAACCTTGAATGCTACTGGACTCAACTGAAATTTACTGTCTTTGATTTCAACTTTTATATTGTCTCTTATATATATTTTTCAAATAATCATCTTATTTTTTTCATTATATCTGTAATTAGATAGTGGCTATGCCTTTTTTCTGTTTTCAGCTATACCAGATAAACAGATGAAAATGAAATTGTTAAACAACTGAGGATGAAGATACAAAGTTAAGTTCAGAGGGAAGAAACTGAATGTGAATAGAAAAATGTAGCAGATATTGATATCATCCTACAATGTTGTCTAAGATGCTGAATTACATTTAAAGAGTACTTAAGTACCCTTGTGCACACAAGATTTTACAAAGACAGTATATGTCTTTCTGTCTCTGATATTTGGCATGTCTTCCCTTGTTTTCTCCACTATAAACCAGCTATGACTGATTTAAGTGCTGATATGATGACTTCTTTCCTTGCTCAACAGCTGTTCACAATTTGTTACCGCAGATTATTTCCTCTCTGAACTTCTATTGAGAGAGGGTCTAGAGTGCCATAGACCTTTTTGCTTGGAATGATTAAAAAAAATAATTTATCAACATAATTCATATTCATTTATCTCTGAGACTGCTCTGTTCTAACACACTGAAGAAAGAGGAGTGAAGTCTGACAGTGATTTTTCTGAGTGTTGTATTTGCAGGCTGTAAATGGAAAATTGTGGTAGGCACCACTACTGCAAGCCTATTAGGAAAAGTGACAGAAGGAATATTTTTAGCCATGATAATCATACTATATTTAAAAACACAAGAACTAGAATAAAATCAGGGATAGCAGTCAAACTTTCCTGCAATTATTTTTCAATTTGCAAATAAATTTCCTTACGGGTTAATGAAAATCAAAGCAAAGTGTAAATGATAGAGAAACAATAGAGTATCTCACAAAGCTGTTGAATTTCTAAGATGTTGGATGCTAAGCAATTTATTCATGTCAAGAAAGCCTCTCTTAGAAGAAAACAAATGAAAAATATAAACTATGATGTCATGAGGCCAGATGCTGGACCAGATAAATATTCTTTGTTCTTTCCAGTCATCACAGAAGGTGACTATATGCACACTCAAGATAAAACCTGAGTAGAAAAATCCTCTTAACTTTGTGCTACTTGCTCTGCTTTCTTTTTTCTTTTTTTACTTATGCTAGAGAACAGCTAACCTGGGAATAAATGCAATTGATGTACATCCTGATTCTACTTGATAGTCTAGAAACAGAAAAATGCAGCTGTTCCAGGAGGATAGCTTGTTCAAAGATCAAAAGAACCACTGCTTTAAACTGAGCTCAGCTACAGAAGTAGAGAGAATCACAACCTATGGTGTGTGTGTGCTATTAAAAATCTCTTATACCAGAAAAGAATATTTCAGTTTTGTAGTTTGTAAACTAAGAGTAAATGAAAGAAAAAAATCTTTTTTTGAAAATGATGAGGAATTGCAAGGCCACCAACAGAAGGCTCTTATAGAGTGCCCAGATGATTTATCAGTTCATTGAGAAACTCTTTGACATAACACAGAAACTTCAGGGTTGGGGTTTTACTTCCTGTTTTTGGTTTTGTTTTGGTGTGTTGTTTGGTTTTTTTTTTTTTTTTCCTTACATTGTGGGTGAAATGGGAACAACTAACAGTGCTTTATTGGCAATTGGAAAGCAGATATAACTTTACTTGTCTTTAATATCACTGAAAAGTGGCATATTTACAGAACTCATTAGCCACCATTTGTTTTCTTGAAATAAGAACGGGCATTGGGGATAGGCAAATTTCCCATATTATTTATCTGTGCTCCAAAAGACACTCCTCCTAAAAGAATATGATTTTTCAAGACTCACTTTCCCATGTTTAGAAAAGCATTTTAAATCTAGGGAGGTAAAGCCCACAAATGGCAGTTTCTTGAGGCTTCTTTGCCAAGGACCTTGGTTTATCAACATGTTAGAAAGAGTCTCTAGCTTCTTTGAGGATTTAAATATCCAGGCCATGTGACTGGATATGCAGATACTAATGACCTATGCCAGACACCAGGGAATATTGATGCCTTGAGTGGCTACCTAGAAACAGAGACTAGACAGGAATAAGGGAATAATGGTAGGTATTTGTTTGAAAGTCCTTCAAAGGTACACCCTGGGACCCAAAGGCTACATCCAAAAATGGACCTCAAGGTAGACCACGAGTCACGAGTTCTTCACACTTTTATAGGTTTGGTTCATTTGCATATCAGCATAAATTCACTAATTAGAACTTTAGCTAATGATGTAATTTCTCCGAGCTCACCCCCCTTCTAAGATGTTGGTTTACACATTTTCAGGCCTGGGTTGAGCAGGCCCAGAGAGGTTTTGTTATTTCTAGAGAACAGAAGTTAGCAGGCTACAAGAAACTTCAGAGCTACACACTAGGCAATACAGGATTTGAAGAATGTAAAAGTTAAAACCTAGGGCATCAATATGTCTCCATGCATGGGCTGGACTAAGTTGTCAAAAAATGAATGATTTTGACTTGAAATAAATGAATAGTAGCTTACCACAAATTGCATAAGACAATAATAAAATTAGTTTAGGAACTGTTTGCTACCACCAGATGTGTGCCTGGCATCCTTTGTACTCATGTGGATTTCAGTATAATTTTTCAGACTCTTTTCCTTTTCCTTCCTAACCTGCAGAAAAGAATCAACTCACATGGATGGCACTTATTTTCTGGTCCTTTCTTGAAAGTGCCTTTCAGAGTAGATGCAACCCAGGAAGAACCCCCTGTACTGCAGGATGTGACAATTTATAATATTCCAGTCAGCCCTATGGAGAATTAGTGAACAGTGGAAATACAAAAGCAAGTCAGGGCAAATCAGACCAGAATTTTTTTCAAAAGCTGAATAAAACCTGGAAAACAATGCCAATACATGGCTTACCACTGTGTGGTATACGTCTCATTAAAAAGGAAACAAGACATATTAAATCACCTGTGTTAAAGTGAAAATTGGCATCGGACAGAAATCATACCAGTGTGAATTCAGATTTAAAAAGAACAAAGCAAATTGGCTAATTTGGGACTGTAATTCTATGTATATCTAATCAGCGCATAAAAGAACTGTGAACATCAAGAATGGAAGTAGATGCAATTCTATCAGAGCATTGCATGTAGGGCTTATTGTAGCACTCCCAGCATCCCCTGATGCACTTCCATTCTTGTAATTCCAATTATTTACCTATCATTTAAGACTCTCCATAATTCATACTGTCATGTGTTGTAGCCCATTATGTCACTGTGATACCATAAGGATTTGATCAGTGGCTGAGCTGCTTTAGCACAATTAAGTATATTTGACAAACTGTGTGATACTCTAAGTTTCACAGAATTATTTTTAGCCATGACAAGATGACACATCATTGTCTCTTGACTGCTAACCTAGATTGGATGCTACCAGCTGATAACAGAGGCTATCTTGGATGACATGTGTACACAGCAGTAATCGAGAATGTATCATGCTATTAAGCTCCAACAATTGCTTTACTGCTGTTATAAATGTCAGTTCCAACCTACGATAACAAAATTTTCACAGCAGGGCTCCTACTCACACTTCTTTGGACATTAAGACTCATTTTTCTAGCACCCCTGAGTATTCTGAAATATGGACAGAGATGAGTCTGACTTTCTTCTCAGTAGGTCTTACCCAACAAGTTTAGACACAAGCTGAGATCTATCTTTCTGTCTCACAGTCCTAAAAAGTGCACATTTACACTGCTTCTATAGAAACTGAATTTGTATGTACAACTGTATGATCATAAACACCTGGTGGGTTTTTTGGTTTTTTTTTTGTTTGTTTGTGTTTTTTTTTTTTTTTTTTTTTTTTTTTTTTTTTTTTTTTTTTTTTTTTTTTTTTTTATGGAGATTAGTATGTAAGTATCTTGTAGCTCAAGTTTCAGTGCTGGCCCTTCCATGGACAATTCCAGTTTTCTGGCTCTACACCCACACCCACACTTGCAGTGATGCTTACGGCCTTTGAGTGTGCAGGTGTTTACTTATTCAACAAGCAAACCAGCTGGCATATTTCCTGACTAGAAGGTGTGTGATGGTTTGAAAACGGTGTGTCCAAAGGAGCTCCCAGTCCTGCAGAGTGGGGGCAAGTCTTGTAAGCAGCAACACTCACTGAGGTGAGCACAAAAGTCTTTTCCATGCTGTGAAGACGTGCACCCGTTTGCTCTCAGGTGGTGTCAGTGAGGACAGCCAGAGTAGAGTACTGAGAAGAAGCTTGTAATGCAGAGGTTTTAGTGCAAGCAAATCCAAGGGGAGATCAGATGTGTGAACAACCTATATCTTTGATAACCCTCTATGGTATTTGAGTTACCGTGATTTAATAGAGTTTACATTTTCAGATGTCTTTCCCAGTACCAGACCTATATTTTTTAATGGTAGAGATGAATGGGAGGGTAAACATCTTTGTTTAATTTTAAAGAATGTCTATTTTTCTTCATACGTATTATCACATAAATAAAATATTTTAGTGTTGGGTTCTTTCCTCAGCTTTCTTCATTCTTGCTTTTTCTACCTTTTTATTCTTTAGAAGAAAATAGGATAAGAGGAAATCTTTTTCCCTCTAGTAGGCTGTGAAAAAGGCTGTGAGAAAAGGGTATCTCTGAAAAAAAGTATATTGGGAATAAGCATAACTCTTTCTATCATCTTTCAACATTTCCAATGTATTTAATTATAAAGCCTGTCTTTTCAACAGCAAGACAGCCTAGGAGAAGGCATGCTGCATTTCAGTTACCCATCTTTCAGGCTGTGGTACCACACAAGTAAAACTGATGTCACAGCCTTAAGCCCAGAAGAAGACTGAAAGGATGAATGTAACACCAGAGAAAGGGGTACATACTGGAAATTTTTTGCATAACAATTTTAACTGCATGGTTATTCAAACCTTCCTCTAATAACTGGATAAACTGGACTATTAGTATCATTGTAACTTGACTAATAATTATTCTTGTGTTTTGATAGGATTGTTAAATCTTTAATTGGTCTCAGTAAATTCTTAGCTGCGCATATCAAGCATGTAACACTTTGAGTTTGACAACCGTGCAATTTAAAGTGTGTTGTAACTGGGCTAAAACAAATGGTTGTCTCAGGCAGATAAATTCAGACAGAGCACAGTGTTTCTAGCCTATAAATTAGGCTGCTCAGAGTATTTTCCATGTATTTGTGGGAGGGTTCTGTCATGTGAGGTAGATGTACTTTTTCTCTAAATTTCCTCATTTCCTTTTTACAGCTCCCTTAACACTGGACTGATGACCACTGTATTATTATAAGGGAGAATAAAAAGATATTCAGGTACATTGATCTAACTTAAGCATCATTCGTTGTATTTTGTTCACCCTGTTAAAAAGTCTTCTGAGGTTCAATAAAAATAAGCAACACTCTGATGATGGCAGAAGAATCATTGTCATCTTCCAAATACTCAATGGATGCTGCAATATACCAAGAGTAAGAATCACAGAATAAGCTGAGTTTGAGAGGATTTCAAGGACCATTGAGTCCAACTCCTGTCCCTGCACAGCACCATCCCCAGGAGTCACACCATGTGTCTGAGAACATTGTCCAGACACTTTTTGAACTCTATCAGGCTTGGTGCTGTCACCACTTCCCTGGGGAGCCTGTTCCAGTGCCCAACCACCCTCTGGGTGAAGAACCTTTTCCTGATATCCAACCTAACCCTCCCCAGACACAACTTCAGGCCATTCCCTTGGGTCCTGTCACTGGGCACCAGAGAGAAGAGATCAGTGGCTGCTTCCCCGTCCCCCGCAAAAGTGTCACAGAGAGGAATGAAAGAATAATTTTAAGGACAATGGGTGCAATATTCATTTGGTCATATTTGGTGCATGTATTGGGACTGCTGGAGCAGGGTAGAATGGCTGTCAGGCCCATCCAGGAGGATCCATCCTTTGGTTGTGGGATGGCCAGCTGACCCTGTGCTCAGTTGTTGCTGCAGTTACATTGGTGGCCAGGCTTTCCAGTCTGCTCTTAGTTATGGCTGGGAACAGGCTGGTTCTGGACCACGTATGAGTTGCACTGATCTTCTGTACATGGGATGACTTTAGTCTCAAATGCATTTCATCAGTCATTTTTCTTTTCTGTGTCCAATGAACACTCTACTTCCTGAGGAGAAATTCTGACATGGGAACAAGTTTAAAATGTGTGTCTACAAGATTTGCTGATACCAGCTCAAATTTTATGTTGATATCTCCTCCAGACACAGTTAAAGATACCACCTATTTCCCAGAGAATTTGTAGTGGCGGTGGGCATCAGTGGAAGTTTGGTTGGAGATGGTCATTTTAAAGTTTAATTTGTTTGGACACATTGGTCTGTACTAATGCACTGCTCTGTTAGTGAGGCTGTGAGCAAATGGATATGGGAACAACCTGAGATATGTGACATGTCATTCTGCAATAATAAAAATAAATGAAGCTCTAATCTCTGGTGTGGTTGTGTAATCTTAGCTGTGGGGCTCCCTCCACTGCCCTTATAACCCATGTAAAGCTATGTGTGTCATTAGTCAGATGGCTGATAAACCCATTTCCAACCCAGCTGTAGCACTTGTCTGTCTAAACTCCTGCCTTGACGTGGCACAAAGTGAGTGTTTCTGCACTAAAACAAAAGGGATGCATTCTGTACAGCTGACTGTGATGGTGTGTGCCCACAGCTCAGTGAGCAGCACCAGTGCAATGTGAAAGACTGTCACAAAGAGGCCCATGCTATTTCAAAGCTACAAATGAAGAGAAATTGAGTTCACTGCTGCAGTGAAGCAAATCAAATCCCGTAACGTTTGTATTAATTGCCAAAAGCAGATAGTGCCTGGGAAGCAGAATAGAGGGTGGAAGTGCAATAAATCTTCAAGCTTAAATTTGGAAATGAGCCCAGGTTTTGGGGACTTAGAATCTAGTAGAACTCCCTTGGGTCCTGTCACTGGTATACTTTTTAGTATATAATAGCTCTGCAAAAAAAAATCTGAGAAGTATATTTTAGATCTTTATTAATTTTTCTTTGGCTTTTACCCAAATATTAATTGAAATGCTAAGAAAGAAATAGTCTTTTTTAGAACAACCAAATGTTCTCAGATCCTTCACTGTATCTAACATACTCACTGTATATTCTATTTACGATAAAAATATACATAAACAGTTAAATTAACAGTACAGTGATTTGGAACTAGTTTAGGCTTTTATCAATGGAAAGAAGTGTTGAAATGGGATGTATAGCATCACTGTGCAAAGATGCTGTAATATTTTCCTTATCTGCAGAAGAAGCAGCATCACAATTCCCAATTGCATGACAATGCTGAGTCAGGTGGGGTAGCCCACAAACACAGCCTCAAGCCTGGAGGAGAGAGCCTTGACCAGCAATTGTTTATCAATATGATACAGGTGATGCATCCAGAATCAAATGCATATTGGAGACCTGAGAGAAGTTCATGTTCTGGGAGGTAATCTTACAGCTCTGAAGTTGATGAAAGGTTGAACGTTTTCTCACATAAATGGGGTGAAGGTGTGACTGCACATGTGTTAGGCAGCTGTTGTTTTCTTCTGTTAAACTGGCAATAGGAGGAAAGTGAAGAGCAGGTGACAAGATTTGGGTGATGCTAACAGCAAAGGAATAAAACAAAGAAAGAGAGCTAAGAGCAGTCAAAAGAAATCTTGCTGATTTCACTGCCAGCACCTGACCTTTCCTTTTCCAGTTCTTTTTTCCTAACATCTAGGGCTCACTGCCTATTGTCTCAAGTAACACCGTGATACTTACAGGTCAGTAGCTGGATGGCTTAATTGGCTGTCCAGAAAAGAAAGGAATTCAGAGAGTTAATAGTATATCAATGAAGCCACAAAATGTAACTTGCAAGACATTCTAGTGCTGCTAAAATTTATTTATTTTATGTTCTAAAAATGTTTCTTTTGTTGAGTAGAAAGGCAAAGGATTTTGTTGCTTGCACTGAAGCATTTACTCAACATTTTTGACCACAAGTAAACAAAGTAAGGAAAAAGCAGAGGTATAATATTAAAATGGAAGCATATATCTGCACTGAGAATCAATACAGCCACACAAGCAAAGGTTTCTAAAAGAGATGTAGAATATATTGACAGAACTAGTTTCCTGCTGCTACAGCTTAAGTAATTTTCACTACTGTATTATTTTAATATAATAACATAAACATCTATGTTTCTGCTGGTAAAGTTATACAGTTGGGGTCAGGAAAATAAGGTAATAATAAGGACATTTATAATGACATTCCATGAATTTTCAAATCCTTATTTTCCGAGAAAATTCACATATTCTTTTCTCCTATTTCACATAACCCCTATCCTTGGAAATGTTTCATCTATATGGATGAAACATTATTTGCTTGCCATACTTTTCAAATAATTTCTGATGCAAATCCATGCAAATCTGATGGAAGGTACAGTTCAAACATATCAGGGGTTAAAACAAAGCAACTTTCTGATATAGTCACTAGTTCTGACAGCTGTCAGTCCCGCCTGATTTATTTGGGTTTTTTTCTGGTAGTTTATACATAGCTTTTTTAGCTAGAGAGAGAGAGAGAATGGGGGGAAAAATATTTTCTGGGTGACAGCACACATAAACAGAGACTTGTCAAATGCTAGACCAGGTAAGATATCCCTGGTGAGTCCACAGCACTCTAGTAAGGAGAAACAGTTGTGCTGGTGTTTTCACTGAGATACTGTTGGGATTTTCCTTTCCTGCCTTTTTCTGAAGGCATTTGACATATGGTTCTAGTGCTGTTCAATTACACATCTCTTTTTCATCTCAGATAGGATTTTTCATTTATTTGGCATTTCCCATTCTTAACTACAATTACACTTTATTCATCCTTCCACAGAGTCTTATGTTATTAATTTTTATCAGGGATTGGAAAAATTTAGTCTGGAGAAGAAGTTTAATCATCACAGAGCCTGGCTTAAAATAAGAGTTTCCCATTTTAAATGGGCTGGTTGGTCACTGACATAGTTTTTCCCATGCACTGAAAATATGTTTAAAACTATGCCATTTGATTAACTTGTAAAGTCTAAGAGTAGCTAGCAGATTCAATTATGGATTCAAATTATGCAGCTAAATTGGTCTAATTTTTAAAAGTGATGAATGAAGTGCATTAAAAGAAAGGGATAATAAAGGTCTAAAGAGGAATTGGCTGGGATTCTATTAATTAAAACTCAATGAACAAATGCATACCCTTGTGTGAATGGGAGCACAGCTATAAATACATTGATTTGCATCAAAAATCCAACTTGACATAATGTTTACATTACACTGGGTTTAATTTCCTACGTATTTGAAATCCATTTAAATACATGTTAATGATGACATGAGATATTAGTAATCTGCTCCTAATATTGCAACAAGCAATAACTCTATTAACTATATTAGTATGAAGTGCCTTTCCTGGAAGACAGAAAGCTGCTTAAAAACATTGAAAGTCTGCACAAGATATAATATTGTCTGACAAGATATAAAGCTGTCTGACCCTAATTATTTTGACTGAGCTTTGGTTGTGTCAGCAATAGCTCTGCAAGGCACAATGATAACGTTGCTTTCTAAGAATGCTCAAGAGAGGATGGGGCACAGAGTTGCAAGTGCTGCGCCCATAGTCCAGCTCTCAGAGGCATCCATGGCATCAAGAGTGGCTCCATGGGGGTAATTTCAGACCCTGCCACAGCCCAGGAGCAGGAAGACAGGAGGACACTTAAAGCTGCAGAATCACTTCATAGGCTCTGCTATAATTTTCAGTTCCTGGGATCAAGCCATGTTTAGATCCACCTGTATTGGTGAGCTTTTAATTCCATCTCCCTTTTTTCAAGGATGGAAAGCACCTGCTCCAAGACAACTGTTTGAAACCACCACCAGTTCCAAAGTGGATTTTCACACGCCCCCTTGTAGACAAGACCTCAATCTCTGCAGGTCCTTTCCTGCACTGAGAAAGAGCCCAAACACACTGTCTTGGACACAAGCCATGGCCCAAACCTGTATCTGCATTTTCAGTACATTTCTGTTTTAAGTAGGAGTATCTAAGAGCTGAGTGGCCCTCTGGAGTATCCATCTTTCTACCTTTCTCCAGTAACTACAAGCTTAACAGCATTGTTCAGCAAACTAGATCAGGACCTGCATATCGGCCCTTTTCATCCAGACTTCTTGTTTTTTTTTACTTTTAACTGATGAGCTTATTCTCATTAGTTGCTAAAAAGCTGGCACACTTTCCTGCAGCTGGTGAAGAGAAGTACCTGCTTGCATGCCTGCAAAGCACAGAGCTAGCTCCTCAGGGACTGCCTTTTTCTGACAGATGTAATGTGCATCTTCTGCAAACACTCAATTAGATTTTCAAGATGAGAGATTTGAATTTCAAAGGTTCTCACAAGTAAATCTCCAACTGTTTAAATTTAAAGTATTTTCAGAAAATAATTTCTTTTTAGTTTAAAGGATTTGTTGGAAATAAGAAAAAGTGGGATGCTTCAATCCTTTGTGGGTAAGACTTAAATATCAGCTCAGAACAAGCAGGTTATAAGGTGATCAGTGAGGTGGGGCTGGAGACTGAGGGAGAGGCACACACTGACAAGGCAAAACAAACGGTTCTTGTCAAAATCAAGTAGAAACAGCTTGTGTTGCACAGGTCAAACATTGCTCTAACCAAATAATTGGCAATTCATAGCACAACCTTTGACTGGTAAGACTGTCACATAACAAAGAGGACAGTTGGTAGCCTGTGAGAGGATGCTGTCTCCTGTCAAAAGAGTTCTTGATTCACCCAGTTTAAAAGCAGGAGCTTTCCCGATCATCTTTCAGGCATCCCTGCTTCCTGCTTCAGAGACTCCATCTCTTGGAAATAGCCTGTCAGGTCCCATCTGTTTTTTTTTTGTGAAGCTGCCAGCCCCCTGAGAGAGAGTCCACCATTCCCATCTCCTGTCTGATGCTGGAAAACCAAAGGGGAATAACCTCTGCAATCTGCCAGAAATTGGTTTTTTGAAAGCAAGGACTCTGCTTCAGAGAGCTGCAATCTACCATACTTAGAGGAAAATTAGTTTTCTAAGTACAGTGCTTTCTTCTGTTGACTGCTTCAGCCCTCTGTGTCTGCCTGTGCTCCTTCTCCTCACAGTGGAGCTTGTGGGAGCTTAAACCTATATAACTCATTAACAAGCAAAATCCAGTACACTATATTTCTTATTCCAGCAGGTATTGTGAAGGGAACGAAACAATGACAAAATAACTTTCAGAAAAGTCTTTCTCTTTTAGTGATAGTGAAACTGCCTGAGCACTAAGCAGGCTACAGCTGGTATAATTAACAGCTGTTACATTTGTCAGTACCTCAAAAATGATTAGCAGGTGTCCTGGTTGATATGACAAGTTCATTAATCATTGGAGGCTTTCCTTGAAATTGACTTATCAGTCTTAATGTGCCTTCACTATTGCTTTGCAGGGGGCAATAATATTACACTGAGTATTATAAACATAAATAAACTGACACCATGTACCCCAATGGACTTAGCATCTAAATAACAAGACAAACATGCACAGTAAAGAAAGCATGCAGCAAAAGCTGAGAAGAAATATTTGCCATGAGAAGGAGACAACAGAGAGCTTCAAAGCGGATTTTGGAACAGAGAGTAGTTTCTAAATGGAGTGGAATAGTTAGAAAACAAATGGAAGTTGTATGACAAGGAAAAAGATTAAGGTGGTTGTAGTCAGAATCCTTTACATAGATTTGAATTTTTTCAAAAGCTTTAAGGCGAAACATAAGGTTTTAGGGTGATTCAGAAAGGATGGTGAAAGGTGAAAGAAAACCAGCACCATTTTGCATAAAGAAAAAAGAAGACAAGAGAAAGGCTAAAGAAGTAAAGTTTTGAAAGTGCAAAACTAAACTCCTGTGAAATGATAGAAAGAGGACATACAATTTAATGAGCTAGAGCATTCCCAGTGAGCAAAGGGAAAAGGAGATGTAGCCTAGTATGCATGGAAAAGTTTCAGAGGTGAGAAGAGGACTTTCGAGTGATTAAAGGGCACAGGATGGGTGGATTTTCTTGCAGTTTTTAGTTCTTTTGCTTATTTTTGTTGTGTTTCCTTTCTCCTGGAAAATGAAACAATTTGATGCTTGCTTAAAGAATGGCCCATCCTTTAGCAAAAATTATCTCGCATGTATCATCATTCAGACCAGAGTACAGAACTGACCCAATAAATTCATTAGGGAACTGAGTTAACTTCCAGCTTATTCTGTCACATTGATCACTGGCAGTGTCAGGGACTGGGTTTTGAAGCTGCTGGACCCCTGAGTTATTCTGATGTCTATCTCATGTCTATATAATAATTTCTTTGCTGCTTTTCTACACCTTGTTCTCCAGAAGGCAGAGATCGGGTCTGAAGGTGAATGCAGAAAAATGAGTGACGCAAGGCATAAATCTTGATAATTTCTTTACAAAAAGAAATTATATTAATTTTGTATAGCAGATTGGCTAAAGATCTCCTTTATATAGACTGCAGTGAGTTCTGCTTCATTCATTTCATGCACACACACACAGATGTGTACGTATGTTGCATAGATGCATACTCGTGCTTTCTACATTTGCTCTTCTCTGCAATGTCTCTACCTTGTTACAACAGAGGGTCATTTTTGGAGGGATATTGAATACTAGTTCATAAGTAGGAATAGATGTCACCTTCAAGAATAGATCTTAGCTGACCTCATGCCACCTCCAACCAGGGCTAAAGGTGCTGTCATGTCCTCTTTCTGTCTAAACAGTAGAGATGTGAGTGGAACTTGCTACTAAATTTTAGAGCAAAATACTGCAGTATTGCTCTAAAACTTGCCAGCTTTTGCCAGATATGCCTAAAACTTAACATCTATTTGTACTTTAAATCTTGAGTACTCTTGCACTACTGAAACTCTCCCACTTGATAGATCCCAGAAGTGGAGGGAAGATGTTACTGTTGCTGGCAATCGTTTTACTCGAGTTGCCTGGGCAAAAGAGGTATTTCTTTGCCTATCCTGAAGGTCAATGCCAATTGAAAGTCTCTGTTACATGAAATTGGTGCAAAATTTTGTCAAAAAGTGTATTACGAAGACAGGCACTGCTACTAAGGAAAGCAGAACAAACTCTGAAACATTGGGATAATTTGTGCACAGTTATTCAAAGGTATCAGCAAGCAGACACTATTTGTATGGAAAAGCAATTATTACAGGAAAAATGTGAGTCTGTAAATGTAGCACATATTGCTTTCCTATGCTTTTTATGTAATTGGTATCATTATGCTACATAATGACACCAATTATTTAAAAATTAAGAACACAATAATGCATACTTCATATGTATTATATTCAGATGGAGTTCCTATCTGCAGCACTTCAGGGCCAGACATCCTTTAATAAATTCTACGTGTGCCTTCAGTATTTTCTCTAGGGTTGTATTTTTTAATGCTTACTCTTTTAGTGGGGAATCTCAGGCATAAAAAATTAAAAAGGTCAATTTTACGATGAAACACATGAGCCTGGATATTCTAAGTGGCACCCTAGACTGCAGAAGCTAATTGCTTTTTGACAGAACTCTCTTAAGTGCTCACGCTGGAAACAGGTTCATGTGAAAAGCAGGATGCATCTCTACCCTGCTTCCAAGCCTGCTGGGATTTGTTGAGATGAGTGACGCTGTGAAAAATAGAAATCACCTGCAGCCTGTTAATATTATAATCAAGTGAAAGCACAATTACTGCTGTCTTAATCCATCTGTCTGTATGCATCCGCTCCACTTCCAATCACCTGCTTTAGCCACAGGTGTATTATTACTGAGATGGCATTGAAAAAAATCCAAGCCGTGCATGTTTCAAATTGCTGTGTGCTTTTCCACGTCAGTCTGTCTGTCTCTGTAGGTTTAGTGAGGCCATTTGTCAAGAAGGAGAGCAAACAAAGGTCCCAGATTGCATGAAGTAAAGCCAAAGTACCTTTGTGTGTGGAAGCTGTCTAAATGATGCCCAAATTTAAGTTAGCAGGTTGCAATTTTGACAAGTGCCATTTATGTTAAATGAAGGGGAAAAAAAATCAAACAAATGTGTTGTATTCTAACAACTCATGTAAAGCCCTGTAATGCTCAATAGGTGCCATGTCACGTATCTGGAACACTAAGGTAGCTTTGGTAAACAAACATCAATTTATAGAATAGGATGGCAGTTCTGCAAAAACAATCTGACATGATAATATACTTAGTTTTTGATTTCACCCTGGATGATGTTTGATAGCCTAAGTGATCAAACTGAGTGACAAGAATTCTACATGATAAAATCCAATTACAACAACAGCATCAACAATCAGACAATAACAACTGCAACAAACAACACAAGTAGTAGCTTTTAATTTAGAATTACAAAATGCTACCTGAATTAAAGGTGTATTTTCAAATTTCAGTAGGCAATCTATAGGGAGGAATGTTGAATAGTTTAACAATTCAGACATTCACCATTTCCAGCTAATAGATCTTTTTCGTGTGAAACTTCAGTCTCTCAGACATTCTTTTGAAAAAAGTTGATTATGACTCACCATGTGAATCTATGATTTTTTAACTGTTTTGTATAGAAAAATATTAGATTCTAGGATTCATATAAAAGAAATTCTTCATATATAATCAAAGAGACTCTTAGAAGCCGTTTTGAAGATCATCAGAAGAATAGTTTTTGAAGGTAATTGCAGATATTGGAAAAGAATGGCAGGTTCTTGTACACCTCCTTAAGATACTAAAAATAAAATTTAAAAAAGAGCTAGCTTTCCAGAATGGATGATAAATTCACTTCTGTTTTTATGTGCACAAACAAGGAGTTAATCTGTAATCTCTCAGCAGTTTAAAATTGCTTGTACTTTTCCAGTTGGGAGTCTGTTTGGGAGAGTAAAAACCTTTTAACAGTCTGTCAGAAGAATGTTACTTTTTAATTTCAGTGAAGTTTTGTTTAAACGCCGTAAATTAGAGGAAGAATTTTAAACTCCTGAATGATGTATGCAGCTGCATATGCTGACTCCAAAATGCCACCAAACCCCTCTATGAGGCAGCTAATGGCCTAAATGCTTTCCACAATGCCTTCAAAATTCCCCCGGAGACTTGTTCAAAGTTTCGTGCACTGAGTCGAGCTCTCTAAGGAGCTGTGGATCAAATGGAGCCTGTTGCTCCTAAGCGTGTTAGAGCTGAGGAAGACACCTTTGCAAAGTTCAGCTCCAAGTTGAGACCTGTTCTGAGATCAAACTCTCCAGATCAAACCTCTAGCGAGTGCACGGTGCTTGTTCGGTCCACTGAAGTCAGCATTCATCTGCGGCTGCCTTTGTCTAGAAATCCCTTCTCAGCAAATAGGTGGGGTTGGTTTTGTTTTTCTGGAAGTTCATGAATTCTTGTTGGTATCTGAGTTGATATGGATCTCACCATCCAAGGCAATTCCCAGTAAGTGCACAAAAGGATAATACCTTCATATGACTTTGGAAACTAACCTGTTGGATTTTTTTGTTTGTGTTTTTTGGGTTTGTTTGTTTGTTTTTTGTTTATTGGTTTTTCATTGTTGTTTGTTTTGGGGTTTTTTTTGTTGGTTTTTTGTTTACATACAATCACATGACCAAGAAATAACCAACACCCCACCCCCCGCCAATTTCTTTTTCTTTCTCATGTTTTTTTTGCCTGTTTTAATTGAAATAAATCAGAAAGTTTAAGGATGTTAAACAGCTACACCAAAGGAGTATTTTAGGATAGAGATACATCACATTCAGTGATGGGATTTGGTTCATGCCCATATATAAAAATCATAGGATTAAATGACTACTAATTCTGCTAATTTTTAGGATCTTCAGCGTGAAAGTCTCATAGCAGTATTATTTCCAGGATCAAAAAGAGACTGGAAATGCAGCATGTATTTCTTTAAAAATGACAATTTGTTTAGTTCATGTAATTCACATTTCTGTAAAATTTGCTGCATCGTTATATTCTGGTGGTTGCAGCAGGAAGCGATAATCATGGCAAAAAAGAGCCCAGGGAAAAGTACTTTTCTTATGAGACACAGTGATTTTAGAAAGATCTTTACAAAACACAAAGCCACTGAAACCTAGAATGTAGGTTCAGACAGAGTACAAAACAATGATCTGGCAGATTAATGATTTTGAAGATGAGATCAAGTAATGCAGTTTGTAACAGAAAATTTTTGCAAAAGTCCACTGTAATCTTCAAAATGTATCTGGGTTATGTATTTTGTACCACTGCTACCTAGCCATGGCAAATTTTCAGCAGGCATTTCTAATGGGGAATCAGGAGGCTGCCATCTGAGAATGAGGCAAGCACCACCAGCTGATACAGCAAATGCCAAGTGGCTGTTTAGCAGTGCCAGCTCAAGATAGACTCACACAGAAAAACTACCTGCCCCCCTCCCCCCCCCGCCCCGTTTTGTACCTAAATCTTCAGGAAATTAAATCACTTCCTAAAAGCAGGGATGGAGAAAGCAGTCTATTATTCCCTGGCAGACCACAAAGTATTGCCCATATTGACAATCTGTTTTGTGTAGGCAGGCTGCAGAAGCAATAAATCCTATTAACCTGTTCAAAGTCAAATGAAGACATTTAGAAAACAGAACTGCTATTACATGCAGTGGTGAAAGAAGAGCATATCAAAGAAAGGTTAAATGGATGCACCTGTATTAGATTATGCACAGTTACAACTGTAAAATCCCCCCAAACCTTTCTATCCCCTGCTCTTGCCCTTCGGCATATTAATTATATCCCCTTCAGGCTAACTAGCTGACCATTCAAATATTATCTTCTGTTCTGTCAGTGATAATTTTCAAGATAAAAAATCAATTGCAAGCTAACAGGACTTCTGTTGGAATATGTTTATGCTATACTATGGTTTTGCTAACGCACACTTCCTCTGTCCGAAACATAAGGCATTTTGTGTTTACAGACTATTCTGGAGATTTACTGTAATTATGTCATGATGTGCTTATTGTTATGGATTCGGCAGCCTTTCTGCCTCTCTACCTGTTTTGCTCAAGAGCAGCTGCTCGCTTCAAGCTGTTGCCTGCTTCCAGTGGCAGAAGCTGACTGAAAGAGTGCTTTCCAGGGAAGACGTTTTGAAACAGACATACTGACAATAAACCAGTTCACTAGGGAGGCATAACATTGACTGGATAAAAGTTGAGTAATCATTCTATGATAATTTACTGAAACTGGGTGCAATTTGCTTTAAAATAGAAATTCCCTCTGCTGCTGATGTTGGACTTGGAGGACTTTTACTGATAAAAGCGTGGCATTTGCTTTTATGAAGTAGCTGATCTTTGGAGATTCATTAAACCTCATTATTTTTTCTTATGCATAAGTGACTGTTAATACTTATTCACTGAATGAAAGGAATGGGAAGAATGGAGTTGTCTAAAGCAAGGTTTGACAGTGCTTCTCTTCCTCCAGCTCTCTCTGCTTGTCCTGTCTAAATATACTGAATTGAATTACTAAGGAAAGCCTTGATAATCTCTTGGTAAAAAGGTGAGTGCTTCAGATCAGGCTGCCCAGCATTGCCTTGATTTCTGTGCTTGATTTTAATTGTGAATCAGATGTGTGCAGCCAGTCCTCCCGGAGCTGCTCTTCAGTGGGATCGAGGAGGAGGAGCTGAGGATCCAGCCCCTTGTCAGTAGCTACTTCCCAAGAGAGCACTCACAGAAAACAGGGCTATCTGAACAGTAGTTTGCCTAAATGGAAGGTAGGGAATCGCATCCTAGTCCCAGATTTATTTTTCTAATCTTTAAGAAAAGAGTATGTGGAAGAGGAAACAGTTAACTAATTAGGTGCAAAACAATAGTGCCAAAATGTCAGAGATTTCTCTGTCATTTTCTTGTTACAACCTCCTTGCTAAAAATGGTAGCTATTAATATTTTATTGACTTGAACCTCTGGGGTAGATTCCAGATGTCACTACTTGATCATTGTGAACATATAAGGAAAAATAAATTCTGTCATGGCAACGTTGAATTCCCATCTATGGCAACAATTGTTACCAGAAGAAAAATGCTCCTGTGGCTTTGTATATGCTTTTTTTTCCCCTCCAGTTGTGATCATGCACACGACTGATCTGTTTGCAGAAAACGTGGACATACAGAAGTAAAATAAAGCAGAGGAAAACTCACAATATTTAATTACTAAATTTTATAAGTTAAGAAATAGCTATTTCCTTTACTGCGCTCGGATCAGAATGGAGGTTGACAGACCTCAAAGGTAGAGTTAAAAGCATGCTGCCTGCTAGGAAAAAAAACCTGCTCTAATGTTTTTGAAAACATTAATCACTCTATGCCAGTCAGTTTCAACAGTTGGGTACTGCAGAACTGAGGTCTCCATAGTGCTGCAGATTAGGTGAATGGTGCTGCTCAGGGGCACTTCTTGAAAGCCCCCCAAACACATCAGAGGTGCACCTATGTGCTCTCTACCTGCCCAACCAGTGCTGATGATAACATCTATTAAAGAAGTGGTGACAATTGCCTGATGTCTACTGAGGATACGAGCAAAGAACAGATAACCTCTGATTTCAAAGGAAAGTAATTTTCTTCAGTTAGATGGAACAATGACTTTTTCACTAATGAATATTACCTGTCACTTAAAATCTAGGCTTCAGGCAGAATTTTCAGAACATTTACAACAAAAAGTTGTATCAGATTCCATTTTCCTTAGAATTGCAGCAACTGCAGAAGTCAGGGAGCCCAGAATCCTTGGGGCATATCTACAGAGGATCTTTATTGTATGCACTGTTTTGCATGCTACATAAGCACTAAAAATTTAAGATTTTTCCTACATATGATAAACTTTCCTCTCCCAGTACTAGGTTACAATTCATGCTTCCTACCTGAACTCCCAGCTGAGGGTCCAAACACTAGCTGAAGATCTAGCTGTCATTGGTATTGTTAAAAGTCCAGGGAACATGGACTCTAAGTGTGCAATTGCCATGATATCAGGAATGCACAGAAGCGTACATAGACATAGTATCAACTAAAAAAAACCTACAGACTCTCTTTTGACCTAGGCCTAGAAGCCAAATGGTATAGCACAGCGATGTTCACACAAATATGCTGTTTTCTGCCTCAGGACAAGATGAGCAGAACCAAACTGGCTGTCACAGATGCTCCCTGGTTTGTGCTACCTCTGTACCCATGACCTGACAGTGTCTGAGACAGTGATACTGTTCTGGGCTGAATGCATGACAGAGACTGTAGCAAAAGTCAAACATTATGAATAATCATGCTGCTGTTTTTAGGATGAGTCCTGTCCAAGTATAAATGTACCATGAAAGTCTAGAGTCCAATCAGTCAGCCAAAAAATCTACCAGAAAACCAGGTACTATGTTAAAGATCACTTGCCTACACTTTAAATGAAGTTCATGACACTGTTAAGACAAAACACTTCAGGGCTGATGCATTTTTCAAAGGAATCATGTTCTTTCAGAAAATTCCCAATCAGTTCTGATTCTGAGATTGTAAGAGAAACTTAAGTTATCAAAAATATTGCAAGCAGTTTTCTGACACCGCTACCTTGGCCTGGATCAGACACTGATTGCAAAGGTTCTAGGGGACACAGTTGCATGAAAGCAAGGTATTTTTTTTCTGGAAGGCAAAAGCCTTGTTATGCTGTCTATGTTAGAAAATGGGGAAAAAAATTTGCAGAATTCATAATGTCATATAATTGTTTTTATTTTACACACCCTTAAGATCAGAGATACCTAAATACTTCCTAGATTTTTATTTTCCTTAGACATAGTTATTATTTTTAGTGGGGTAGTTAGCTCTACCAGAAGCACTCAAGTTTTACAGAATTTCAGGAATCTGTCATTGATCAGTGCCTTCAATATGGGTTCAGTTGCAACTGCTGACATTGTTTATCTTTGGTGAATTTTACAGACCAGACTTTCAGAACCATGGTATTGTGACCAGAATAGTCATGACTAAAGCTGTGAAACAGTTAATTCTATGCTTTCATAATACTCTATTTTTATGTGCTCAGTTCATCTTTTGCTCAGGAAGCTGTGCTAACAGCACACAAAAATGAAACATGAAGCACTTACTATATTCATGAAAAAATTACCTTAGCTCATGAACTAAGTCCTTGTACTTCCAGAACTAGTGGGTTTTTTGGGGGGGTATATGAGGCAAAATGGTAAAATGGCAAATGTAACTTTTGTATAGGGCAAAACAAGGCAGCACTGTAATATAAACAAGAATACTGAACATGGTGACACAAGTTTATCTGTACTGTGGATGAGGTTTTTAATATTTCCAATGATCAGCTCTCATTTTTATTGTACTTTCAGAATCAGCTCAGGAATGGGGTTGGTGAACCTGGCACTTGACTATGAGTTTTCAGTGTGAAGAGGTATCGCTTTTTTGTTCAACTACATGTTGTAAAGGAATATTTATTATTACAGAAACTTGTGATACTGTTATTGCTGTTCCTCTTAGTACTAGTCTTACATCTAAATCAAGTGCAATAAGCTTTTTCTGCTTTTTTCTATACAAATTCTTTTGTATAGACAGAAAAATCAAATGGACTAGGCTTTTTATCCAGAATCTCTTCAAAGAGAGAGGCTCACCTAGACTCGGTAAATAGGCCCCAGTCAAGTAATCTGACCTGTGTATAGCTGGAACATGTTCACATGCAGTTCTCATGCTATGACAGTGTCATAAAAACAGGACCATGCCAATACCAGAACTGAGGAATGCCAGCTGTGGGAGGAAGCAAGTCAGCAAGAAAGCATCACCAGTCAGCACAGCACCACCAGCATCACACAGCCCCAGGACAGCCATGAGGCCCTGAACCTGGGGATGCATAATCTCATTGCTGTATCATATCACTACTGGGTCAGCCAGAATCAGAGTCCCCTGTGTGAAGGGATACATATGAGATGGTCAAAACAAATTCTCAGAAAACTTCCCTCAGGCCTCAAAGTAATGAGTCCAATGTTCAGCTCTTTGTTTTCATAATTCCAACCCTGCTCAAAAGAAATCACATACACTATTTGCTTTTGCTAGTGCAAGGACATCTGTTAGAAGCTGAACTGCTTCTTCCAGTCTCAGCTCATGCTGTAGCTGTTGTCTTTCAATCCATCAGGGAAATAAACCTTCCAGAGACAATCCTGTGTGCCTTGGTCAGGTAAGACTGTTTAAAGCTGACTTCTCTTTTCTGAGTTGGAGAAAACTTGTTTTCAGACAATTATATAGCTTAGCTTTATACAAACACAGCTCATTAAGAAGGGAAGTTTTTGGGAAAATGAATGAGTACAATTCTACTGACAAAGCTCTCTGCTCATTACGATAAACATTTATGCTTTGATGTGTACAATTCAGTTTTCTGCAAGAAGTAGTGGAGAATCGCAGGTAAAATTTGATAGAAGCAATAACAGATAATACATATAGACATAAAAAAATCTTGTATAGCAATCCTTCAAAATATTAATGACATATGCTTTAGCATTATTGTCAAACAGAGAAACAGCAGTATACTGTGCTCTGAGCCAATGTCAAAGATGCCTGAACCTGATGCCTCTCTGCTAACATGACAAGACAGTGTTATTAAATTAACACTTTACAATGATTCATAACCTCTTCAAATTGTGCTGATTTTTCCCAGTCCCACAGTGAAAAAAGAGTCTTTCTAAAGTACCAATCTATATCATTAAGAATCAATTTTCTTTCAACCATTTTATTGCCCTAGAAAAGAACTTTGCCTGAACTAAATAATTCCACAGGAATGGAATATGCTGGTTTATTAGCAGGACCCAAGGGCTACATCAATAGGTGACTCTTCCTAAAAGATGAGTATTATCCATCTGAGCTCAGTGAAGACCTTTACTACAGTACAACATCTTAGATTGTTCCTTTGAAGCTCTGTCAAAAGGACTTGCCTGTTTAATTTTACCATTTCAATGTGGACTAGCCAGGGCCAACCTATGTTTTGTTTGATTCCACTCATGAATATTTTGGGACCCACAGAAACACTCTTTTGTTGTTTTTCACATCCTAATGACATTATTAATTAGGCAGCCTTTATTTTCCATGCATTCCGGTGACTCCCTCCTTCATCTCCACTGCCTTTGCTGTTTTGCTTCTCCTCTTATCATGAAGTCCATCCTGCTGATACACCTGCTGCCCGATTCTTTTAGGTTTGCTCTGTCATTTGCTGGTGGATCTGGAGGAACTTCTGGCCTCTTCCTCTGCTCAGGTCTTACCCATATCTTCCCAAATAAAAATTAAATTAAAACCACAAGGAAAAAAAAAAAAAAAGAGATCAAATGCACTTCCCTTGCAGAAGCCTTGTTTCCCTTTCCTGCTCTAAATGCAGGAGCTTTACAAGCTCTTTGTTTTTTTAACCCTTGCTGTCCTGCTGATACGCTCCTGATCTCTCACTCTGTGAGTCTCAGCTTCCGAGGAGCATCCTGCCTCTCCTTCTGTGCCATGCCTTCTCCTTGTTGTTGATGATGCTTACTGCTAAGATGGTTTTCCACATCTTGCTTTAAACCCTCAATTTCTTCTCCTTAGTTTCTTCCAGTGAAATTGAACTACTTCATTCTCTTGCAAGACTCTCTGCAGCCTGCCCCACCTGGCTTGTCCCCTCCTGTCAGTGTGAGAGTGCACTGCTGATGAGACACCAGCTTCTTGTCAGTTACTACCTAAATGTCAAACTTTCACACAATTCTGTCTTTTGGTGCCTTTTAGGAAAATTTTCCAGCAGATAAAATTTATCAGAAGTTTACTCATTCTGAATCATAGGACTTTTTTATCATGCCTACAAGAAAGCTGACAATGCTCAAACAGGAGGTGCAATGGAACTTCAAACTAGTATTCTCTCTCTGTTTTCCCATCTTTTCCTACTTTCCTTTCCATATGGGCTGGCTGGCTTGTTTTATGCTTTGAAGGTTAGTTCTTTTGGATGGGAACCAGTGCTTTTTTCCCAATCATATTTCCTCAGCAATGTTGAGGGCCTTTAGGTGACAAACTGTAACATATTTGAGCATGGAGGTCTAAAACACAGGTAGATGGTTCAGTAAATATATTCTTGTAAAAGTACACTTTTACTGAGTACTCCTATCTCTTCACCAGGGCATGAGAGTATTTAATGCCACCTGTACTATGCTAAAATTAAGGATGTTAAGACTATCCTATTGTAATTATTAATCCTTAAGAGAAGCAGGGAACATTAATGCTATTCTACTGTTCTAAGTGCTTAAATACATACACAGACCACCTTGCCATAATACTGGACTATCTGCAATGTTTAATGGAATTATCCTGGCAGCATCTTTCTGAAATATTTAAGAACCACTGTTTGTATAGTACGGACAATAATTGGCATGAATGAAGCACCCTGCCAAAGGCCTTATGGTAAGTATGCAACAGAGCAGAGATTTTGATACTGGCGTCCTAACTTCATAGCTGTATTATTGCATCTTAATAACACAGTTATGCTTTACAATGTTTTAAATCAGACAGCATCAGGGCTTGAAAGGTATTGTGCATGATGCAGACTTTGCAGAAATCCAAACAGCATACATTTACCGTAAATACCATGAATGGGTAATTACATATTTCAAATTTTAAAGCATGAAATAATTTTAATGATTGCATGAAGCATATACTCAAGTACAAATACAGGAAGGAACAAAAAGAAATTAAGAGTAATATATGGCACATAAAAGTCAGTGGACAGGATCACTTTGAAATTGGTCAATACTTTCATGTAACTGTTTACTTATGGCTTTATTTATCTGGTATGTAAATTACCATCAATAATGCAGATCCAGTACATAAGAAATGCTTTTCCTTCACTTGTTTTACTGGAATAATACTACACAGTTCATCTTTTCGAGGGCTATATAACTAAAACCCAAACTGGCTAAGGTGATGCCTTCACATTAGTCTTATTCCCATAACTTGGGCACTTATCTCCACTAAAATCAATAGATTTTTGAGTGTGTGAGAAGTAAAAGATAAGCATACTAAATGCTTTTAATCCTGTGTTGGCAAATAGATATGTAATTCTGTTACACTTATCTCCAAGGCTGATCTTTAATTTGCATATTTTCAGAGTTTTGATCTACAAATGGGTTTTAATTTGTTGACTTTTGCAAGAACAGACTTGTGGGAGTGAGGGCAGGTCATGCATAATCAAAGAGTATAACAAAGACAGAAGGAAGATGCAGAGAATCTGAGCTCCATTTCTGTATGAAATGCAATTACCATTATAATTTCCTTGTACCACACAAAGGCCTTACTGTACTGAGTGTCCCCCACATTTAGGGGCTTTTTGAAAGATTCAAGAGATTTCTATCTATGCAAATGGTAGGGAGTCTTACGAACTGAACATGAAAAATTTAGGCATGCTTTTCTCTCTCTTCAGCACTTGGGAAGAGGCACAGAGAGATGAAATGACTTTCAAAAGAGCACTGTGATAGACCTGGAAGCAGAACACTCTGACCTGAACCACAGCTCAGGGCCTGAACTGAAAAGATTTTCACCTTCTCTTAAAAGATAAGAGTTCAATAAAAAGTGGAAATGAAGAAAATGGTATGTAAGCTCTGCAGGTAGGATTAGACATTGATGCATGTGGGTTCTTGAGAAAATGCCAGCTTATAACTCTTTCATCTGTATGACCTGGGCTGGGATGCAAATGCTATTTATGCACAGAGGCAATGACTACCTTAAGCCCTGACACTGCATGCCAAGATTAGCAGTGGTGTATGACTGCACTGTGACCCTCCCATGCACCGCCCTCCCCATGGAGAAGTGGCAGCTATACCTCCTGTTGTTTAGAGCTGGCGACTTTCATTCAGACTCCACTCTGTAAATGCTATAAAGAATGGAGCTCAAATAGCTGCAAATCAAAGCCCCACTAGTACCACTGACCTCATTCTTTACCTGGAACAATTTTCTCCAGAGACCAGTCATTTAAGTATATCTATCCTTGATAACCCAGTAGGCCTTAAAATGAAATAGCTTCTCTAATGCAAGCAGCAAGAATCAATAACCTTTAAACATGTAAGGACACTTTATTGTCTGAAGCGTGTGGGTATATGAGTCATGCCATCACTAGACCAGTTCATTTTGGTAATTTGTAGACACAAGGACAGGCAGAGTTGTGGTCCTTGCAGAACATATTGGGTGGCTCAGATTCTCAAGACATTGGAGCTCTGTAAATGAGACTGCCCTGGGAGAGAAGCATCGAGTGGAAAATATGTAAGCACAGGCTACATTAAGGGTTAGTTTTGTCCGACAAAAATGTTGAATTAGCTGCTGCCAAAATGATGCATTTTTTCTGCATGTATCAGCAAACCCTTAAATAGCTGTTGCTGTCAAAGTGTGATGAAGCTAAGCTCTCACCTTTGCAGATTCAGCTATGATATTGATCAAGAATTGGGGAAGACAGGAAATGAGAGAGTTGTTCCATGGATATACAGAATCGCAGAATTGTTAGGGTAGGAAGGGACCTCGGGAGATCATCTAGCCCAACTTCACTGCCAATGCAAGATCACCTAGAGCAGGCTACACAGCAACACATCCAGGTGGGTTTTTCATGTCCCCAGAGAGGGAGAATCCACATCCTCCCTTGGGCAGCCTGTTCCAGTGCTCTGCCACCTTCAGTGTGAAAAAGTTCTTCCTCAATGTTGAGGTGGAATTTCTTGTGTTTTAGTTTATGGCTATTGGTCCTTGTCCTGTCACTGGGCACCACTGAAAAGAGTCTGGCACCATCCTCTTGACACCCTCCTTTGAGATATTTATATGTATTCCAGACCCCAGGTTTCATAGAAAGCAGAGCAAATCCCGCACTTAGGAGTTCTGTTCAGCTCCATACAGCTGCATACTGCAGGGCATGCAAAATGCGGGGTTTTTTTTTTTTTTTTTTTTTTTTTTTTTTTTATTTTGCAGCAGTGCAAGCCTGCAAAGCTGAATTTATGAATGAAAGGGATTTCCCTTCCTTGTGTTCTCTGTTTTTCACTCTGCACTCCTCTCTCTTTTTAACTTGTTGAAAGATGGTAAGTAAGATGTAGAGACAAAGTGCTAGCAATCAGGCTCAGTCTCAAAAGAGACAAATGGGAGGTATGGATATGGAGAATAGAGTAAAACTGACTTAACATGGTGTGTGGCACTGAGATTTTGGTGCTCTACCACTTCAGAGGGGCAACTATCACAATAACTGAGTAAAAAATCAGTGTAAGATTTTCAAAATAAATTTCCATAAGCATGAAAAAACATCAGACAGTGACTTAACAAGATATAATGCGCTGACATGGGAATGGCTAGAGGATAGACATAAATGTGCATTATGTGGTCTTTTTTTTTACATCTGTGATACAAGGATTGATTTACTGATAGGCTGTACAGTGGCTTTAGCCTTCTATGAGCACCACCCAATGCACTGAGTGCTCTGTTACATGGGACCAAGGAATGATTGGGGCTGCTGTGCTCTCTTTATTATCACTGTGGTTTATTCCAGCCATGCTTTGCATACAAACAAGCCAAATACACAAAGTGGGGCAATCCTTTATTTGTCAGAGCATTTTATTCCACACATTTGTTCGTAAATAATTTTTGCCCGCTTTGAAGTTTTTCTAAACTGTGAGCATTCTGCTGGTTGAAGTAATAGAGACCACCAAACTGAATTTTCTGTTACTTCAGTGTGAGCTAAACTAGCCATTTTGTCCAATTATTAATCCTGAGCAAAATATATGCCTCAGCAGAAACTGGCAAAATATCTGTGCATCATCAGATCTATCTCTCTTTTCTATTCTAACGCTGGTGTTACACAATTAATAACACCACTATGCACATTGGGAACTCCCCTGACTTTTGGGATTATGTAACCTTCTGTTTGTTTTAATGGCTATTTTGTTTAAGCAGTAGGAGAAATGAAAATTCTCAGAATTTTCACTCTTAAAAATCTAAAATCTGCGTTGACTTACACAAAATTAGCAGCAACATTTGTATGGTGGACAATCCGGTGCTGTTTGCTCCTAGGACACATTCCTCCACAGAGAAAAGTTCTCTTAAAGACTACGAGTATTCTGCACTTCATCAGCAGAGTATCTGTCTGCAATCCTTGAAATATTCCACAGCCCACCGTAAGACTGTTTTTCATAAAGTACAAGATGAGGCGGGGAGGGAGGGGCCTGTAGTTTTATCTTAGTTTTATAGTTTTTATCTTGGCTGTCATATTCTTTCCACTTTCCAAGAAAATATCACATCTATGTGAGCCTAACCTTTGGTAGTTCCGTTCCTGGTGAGTTTAATGGCAAGCTGTGCAAAATACACTCAGCATAAGGGTTCCAAAGGCTGATAAAAGTGGTCCTCAATGAAGCTGGATGTCTACTTATAATCTGTAGGCAGTAGTAAGCATCCTTACAAACATGCTGCAATGCCACCAGTCCGTGAAAAAGCCAAGAAAAGCATTAACTTGATCACTGTCATGAACAAACAGAAATGCAAAAAGAAAACAAGTAACCATTTTGTAGGTTATTTATAGTTTTGCAGATAAGGTACAAGATCCGTTTAAGTGCCCATAAAGGAAAATTGAAGGGAAAGATTAATTTCTTTCTAGTAACTAATGCTTGGTTTTGTTAAAGCTAGTTTGCTGAAAACCAAACAGTATGTGTTCTTCTTACTTTGTGTTATATGTCACTGAGCTGCAGCAGTTAATTCCTCTGTTTCCCATTTAATCCCATTTAATATGGGAGTGAATTTACACTAGCATTTCTATTAGAAAAAGTACCCCACAGTCACAACGGGAAATGTGAAAGTGATGTAAACAGTAGTCAAGCACTAGGTTTGGAAAATTGACCCCAACTTATGCTGTGCAGCTCTTTACCTGTGATAATCATTAATACCATGAATGGAAATATAACACAGATGTAGTTAGCTACAGCTAGCGGATTACTAATGGCTTGTTATTCTGGACCATTTCTCTGACTTGAGAAGAATGAGCTTATCTAAAAACACACCTCTATTTAAGCACAGACACACAAAAAACCTTGTTGCGTCAGGAACAGAATCAAGCTTGAACTACATATGCCTTGAGTTTCTTGTTCATCATTCATTAAATTAAAAAAGAAAAAAAAAAGGCAGAAAAAGCAGCCTGATTAGGTTTTTTTGAAGAGTTGAGGGTAGGAGGGCTCTGCAGAGGGATCTGGGAAGGCTGGATTGATGGGCCAAGGTTGACTGTATGGGGTTCAACAAGGCCAAGTGCCAGGTCTTGCATTTGGGTCTCAACAACCTCAGGCAGTACCACATGCCGGTGAAAGAGGGGCTGGAAAGCTGACTGTGGAAAAGGACCTGAGAGCACTGGTCAACAGCAGCTAAACTTGAGCCAGTACGTGCCCACGTGGCCAAGAAGGTCAATGGCATCCTGGCCTGTATCAAGGGAAATCAAGCTTGCACCAGGGAAACTATATGCTGGATATTAGGAAAAATTTCTTCACCAAAAGGTTTTTCAAGCACTTGAACAGGCTGCCCAGGGCAACGGTGGAGTCGCCTTCCCTGGAGGTATTTAAAAGACTTGTAGATGTGGCACTTAGGTACAGGATTTAGTGTTGGACTTGGCAGTGCTGGGTTAAGGGTTGGGCTTGATGGTCTTAGAGGTCTTTTCCAACCAAAATGATTCTATGAAGCTATAATTCCATCAGCCAAGCTTGAGTAATAAAAATGATGCGGAATGGACAGATGGAAAGCTGACCACTGTTTGCATAGCTGTGAGCTCCATTATACATTTTTTCCCCCAAGCGAACAGTTTTTGTCCCTTATAAATTTTCTGCAGTACAACAGTGGACTCTTTTACTCCTAAAAAAGATATAAGATCTCTGGTTTCGATTTTCATTATAAGTGTAACTTTTTTCGGGGGTGGGGGGGGAGGGGATGGAGGGAAAACGTCTCCCATTGTAGTCTAGTGTCTATTAATTATTATGGTTAAAGACAAATTGATGAGATTCGAGTCCTGTGAACTGATCAGTGAATCTATTTTTACTGTTGGTTTGACATTTGTATTCAATTTCATATTTAATTTGCCTTTCCCAACAATAGGTGCAACTTGCTATTATGTCACATCTTACATATTACAGTATCAGGAAAACAGAGTGTGTCATATCAGTAGTTCTTAGCACAACAATAAATATGTATGTCAGAACTTTTTGCATGCAGCTATCTTGAACTGGCTGAATGACAACTGAGTTTCATGATTAAACTAAGACATAAAGCCAGGGTTTGCGAATGAATGCCACAACCCTCCACTATTCCCGTACTGACAAGAAGAAACCCAGAAAAGGTGGTAGAATTGAAGTTACTAATAAACACTTACTGCAAGAAAGATCTGAAGAGAGCTGTGAGCCACTTCTATGTACTGATATTCGAGAAAGCACCCCGAGACAGTGATGTAGCGATGATCCTCTGGTGCCCAGTCCGGTGCTGGGGTTACCGAGGTCACGGTGCAGCCCGGCCCGTTCTCCATCCACCAAGAGCGGTGCATGGAGATGTTAAAGGTCAGAATGAGATCTGTTTCCTGCAGAAGAACAAGAGAAGAATTAATGCATGGGGATGGTAGCCTGGTATCCAGTGCCTCAGCAAGAGATTTCACACCATGCATAAAGAAGCAAAGAACTGCAATAAAACTGCACTGGCACACGAAAGTAAGTGGAGCTTGCCTGCTGCAAGCAGAAGTAGCTGTACCTTGTCAGGCAGAAATGTTTTGGAGCAGAAAAAAACAATCCTGCAAACCAGGATCTGTTCCTAAACATCATGGCAGCCTAGACTATGGCACTCATTTCTGTTGATTGCCGTTTTTCCAGTGGACACCATAAGGATTGACGGCCCATGTTTTGTTGGTCTGATATATTAAACTACACAAGAATCCCCCAGAATCAAGACTTCATAGACTTTCATATACACACAACATCTGCAAGGAGTTTTGTCTCATGGAGCCAGTGAAGGAGACCTATGGTAGCTCTTCTGAAGTACTGGAGAAGATTGAAGAAAAGGATCCTGTGCATTTGCTTGCAGGCAAATCTTTTTACAATGCCTCCCTCTGATTTCTAATTCACTAGGAGCCTATAAGGAAATAGTGAGTGTTGCCTTGTCTAAAGACTGCTTGGCTAGTTAAAAAGCAGGGGCAGAGGTGTGCAACCTTTAACTCCCATACAGCTAGTGCGATGGAGTAACCAGTCAGCCATGCTTTCCATTAGGATTGCATTTATAAATAGTTCATAAAGGATTAATAAATTATTAATATACATCATAAACAATACTACAGATATTACTTCCATAAATTATACGTGGTTGCACATTACTTGAGAGTGTTACACATAGCTATAACAAAACTATGGACTCTGTGGATTCTGTAATAGCCTACAGTGTTTACCAACACTTTATAAATAATTTATAACTGTAACCTCATTGTAAAGCGTGACTATCTAGCCTGTGTGCACATGTGCTCAGTCACGCAAAAAAAATTGCTTTTAAGTAATGTCTTTGCAGAACCAAACTCTCCCCACACCTAACCTACATTTTTTTCAGCCTGTTGATGTCATTAATAATTAAGAGTCTCATAAAGATTTTAAAATGTAACTATTTAATTAGGCTTACCATGCCAAAAGGAATAGAATGCTATTCTGTAGCAGATAAGTTGCATCCACATTTCCCTCCCTTCAAAATAGTCATTTTTTCAGTCCCACTTATTTCCCCTTTTTGCACTAACTCATGAAAAGGTAACCCTATCCAGAGAGGTTTTGGATAATGTCACATGTCAATCGATCTGTCATTGCACTTGACACTGCAGTGTAGCTTAATGTTTTTTCTCTAAGTTGCATTTCTTGACCAAAAATATGGAAATTTGTTACATTAAAAATAAAAAAATAATCAATTGCTACCCTGCATAAGCACACACAGCTATCAGATGGCAGGAAGGACCTTAAATATGCTTGCAATGAATAATTACCTGTCGTTCTCACAACAGTCCAATCCAGCAAATAATGCTGGATGAGCTGTATGAGAAAATTTAAAGTTTAAAATGCTTCATACCAATTTAATCATGTGACTAACTTCAAGCATTTGAAAGTGTTCAAAGCAAGAGCAAACACTTCCATAAACTAGGTAAATTTTGCCCAAATATTTATACTGATGTATGGATATAAGTCTTCATCCTTAAAAAAGTCTCCTTTCATTTTCCTCAATCTGGATCCTTCCCTGCTAAAGCCAAAGACACTGGAAAGTGTCTGCCATGTTTTTCTTGGAAATGGGAATTTTTACCTTTCACCCAAGCCAGAAGATTATTTTTCTTTCTGAAGGCAGGGCTGTTACAACCCCTCGAGTAGAACACTGGTCTTGTCACTTGGTGTAAGAAGTTGAAAAATGGACATCTTTGGAGTAACTTTGCTTAAAGGAATAGATTTATTCCTACATGACTAAAACTGGAATCCATAATGTTGTCAAAAGAACTCTCAGACATTCTAGTTACCACAGAACATTCTAAACCTCTATTCTCTCATCAGAGAGCCAGCACAAATGAATAGGACTCACTCTCTATCTCTATTTTAGCATTTGCAATAGTTTGAGAAGAATCATGATGGACTAAATATATTTTACAAAGTGCAGACTAGGGATGAAAAATGTTTTCCTTGAAAAAGAAAGGGATAAACTGGCTTGCAGGAATTTGTTATGCATCTGCCAGATGAAGTGAAAATGGATCAGGAGGAGCTAAACATATAAATAAAAACTGGGCTCTGTGGGTAGAATATAATTTCTCTAAAGGCAGCTATTTTTGCTTACAAAGGGTGCAATAATCAAAAACTTTACTAGTTAAAAGCAGAAGTAGATTTCCAAGTTACACGGGAAATATAATTACACATTAAAATATTTATAATTACATATGTAAATAAAACTTCACAAAATCTAGCTTTCTTCCATCCCTGAATTTATCCCCAGATGATATTTTGAAATATTTACAAGATTCCTGTGCCTTCAAATCATCTTTTGGCAGTTAAGTTAAATGCTGTGATTAGGACTTGTTTTGTTCAGGAATAGTCTTTGAGTGCTTACCAGTAAAAAAATAATATAGATCTTTATCAGATCTGTATTCTATTTCTTTCTCTGAATAATCAGTAAAATGCTATTCTGTTTCCTTTGGTCATAAAATAGACCCGATACCTGGCATAGAAATGTTATATTCCTTAATTCTTTACAATAATAATAATAATAATAATAATAATAATAATGATAATAATAATAGTAACAATAACAAGAAAAATAATAAAATCCTACTGAAAGCCCAGCTTCAAATATTAAAGAACTTTAAATCAGGTGATTGAGAAGTCTTTCAAGAAGCAGTTGTTACATACTGTGCCAGTTAAGAAAAGAAGGTCGTCTTCAGAAAGCAAAACAATAAGACATGAAATCTTGTTCTGGTGAGATTAGACACCATTCAGGTTCAACTTGGATGGATTAAAAATGACAGTGAAATAAAATCTTGAGAAGCCAACATGTAGCTCAGACCTTGTAAATTTCTATCCCCAAAATATCTGAGATGAGAATAAGCGTAGAAGGAGCCTATTAACTACAAAGCTGCTGCGGAGTTAAATCTCAGGTATAAATTGTTATGTGCTTTGAACTTGCCTATAATCTTCAAGCCATGTCCCCTTACACACCACCATATTAGCAGGGCAGTTCCTGTTGCTCAGTATTGAAGGTCACCCAGCTTATGAAAAAGTTTTCCTTAGTGAGAAAACGCTTAAGGACTTGAATCCCCTTGTAGGACTCTGGAAGCCAAGAAGGGGATGATGTATCTATCATTAACATCTCTTCTACTGACAGCATCTAGAGCTACTTTTGGGCAAACTCTGCTTGCTATTTACTTTGTTCACTGTTTGAATACAGTTTTAGTGGACATAGACAAAGTCTACACTGCAAGTTGGGGATTTATTACACTCTCTAGTGTATTTGCCGTCTGTTTTCTTTCCAACATCTGTGGCTCAAACTTTGTTCAGGGAAATGCAGAGAAATGGTCTGATAAGCCTTGAAGCTATGAAAACTAACAAGAATTGTTGATACACATTGGGCAAGCCAATATGTTGTTGTTCAAAGTCTGTATGTCAAGGAAGATTTCATTATCCTAAATTCAACAAACAGCTGCTTCCTTTGTGGACATAGAAATTCATCTGTAAGGGCTTTAGTGCTGATCACTGTGCTGCTTTTATAAATTCTGCTGGTATTTGTAAAGCTTTTTAGGGAAAATTGGTGCATTAAAGTAGATTTTCATACTCATCAAAGAGAAAAAAAAACAAAGGAAAATATTTTGTAGGACATCTTTGCTGACATTCTGAGAATATACTGGTATTTGTAGTGGTCAGGAAAAGTACTGCTATATTAAACAAATCCTGGAGTTTGGAAGACTCAGAGACTCAGATTTCTGAGATTAGTATATAAGACATCTTCAAATTATGTCTGCAATTTTATTTCAGCTTAGTTGGTAAAAAATGTTGAGCTCTGATGGTTTTGTGCCTATGTTTAATACCTTAGGTAGCAACATTTTCTGTCATCAGCTGCCCCATACATAGCATTTTCTGGCTGAGGACCGCTGATGACAGAATATGGCAACAGAAAGCTTTGTAAAAGCGGCCAGAAAAAGAATACAAGCTTCTTTGTAATCAGACACAGCAGGAAGACAGCAGTGCTTAAAAGGAAGACAGCTCTTTGTGTGTTGTATTAGTACTAGTACATATTAGTAAGTGCACTATCTCTTTGCAGAAATCACAATACATTAGTGTTTCAATGATTTTTTTTGGTTGCACTTTGGAGAAGCTGATTCCAAATAGTGCCATGAGAAAAAATAGGCAGGAGTGGTTCAGCGTGATTCTCCTTGAAAGTCCAGGAGATTTCACAGACTCAGGAAAGTTGAATTGTACTGACTTCAATGGTTGAGGCTTGCTGTGCCATGGGAAATAAGTTTCTTCTGTTTTCCTAATTAGGAATTGCTGAAATCTGTGCAAACCTGCCAAGCTTCTGTACAACTTTTGTCGAATACAACCATGTAACCACTTGTTTCATTTATCAAACTTAGACTAGCAGGAATAGGCTGTTTGGAGAGTGAATGATCACATAAGGTTTCAGTGATAAAAGATCAGGGTCTGAAAGCATTTGTAGTTCTGGATTGCCTAGGATGCACGGAGGCCTCTACAGGCATTTTTTTTCTTCTGTTATCTCACTTTTCCACTAAAACTAACTCCCACCAGGCAGTACCGTTTTTTCATGCAAGCAGACTTTTTCCTGTCTCAAGAAAAAATCTCTCCTCAGTGAAGAACCAAAATAGAGCCTGTCAGCTATGGTTTGGGGTTTTCTTTGGTTGTTGTTGTTTCTTTTTTTTTTTTTTAAATTTTTTTTTTTTACTCTAAGTTCACATACAGAAAATAATTATTGTACAGTTCTGCAGGGAAAAGGGATATTTAAAGATAATTTTTTTCTATTTTGTTGCATATGAATTGCTTTTTTTTGCCTCCCCAGTTTTTGTATATGTGTGATGTTTTCCCTTTCATTTGAATTTTTTTAAAGTAACCTGGAATTCTCTTCTTTAATTCCCTCTTATAAAACAATTTTGTACCAGTATAATTGAAAATTGTTTACAGAATCTAATTTACATATGTGTCATTAATCAGATAAGGTTTTACCTGTTTGAATCTACACAACTGATATACTTCTGAAGTTCATCAATGAAAACTGGCAAAAATTGTCTCACTGATAGCTTTTCTCGGTGTTCTGTTATAAATGCTACTAACGTAGTTTAAGCAATTTCCAGTGTACCAGTGTACTTCCAAAGGATTCAATGAATTAGTTACAAAGCTACCAGCATAACAGAGATGACTCAGACGTCCTGATTTTCTTCTCTAAAATGAAACTAGGATGCTACATTAATAAAACACTATAAATAATCCTCAACAAAGGATAGGCCCTGCTATACAGAGATTGACATTGTCTATTAATATTCTATGACACCTGTCAATTATCTTCTGAAATTATTAAAGCCACAATTATTGTTATATTAATTTAGATCTTCATATTTTTCCAGTAATTAAATATGTACATTGAAAAATCTAAAAATTTTAATCTCCTCTGTTTCTACTCATTAAAGAAAAAAGATAGCTACTAAACTCCAGAATATTAATTTAACTAGTTCAGCGGCATCAACATTTTTTATTGACATCTTTCTTCAAAAAGTTTCTATCTATTTAGTTCTTCAATTAAAATATCAAAAAAGGGGAGTAGAAACTTTCAGTTTATATTGCAAGGTTAACAATATTATTACTATTCCATAAACATTGCTCTTCCATGAATATTTTTTCATATTTAAAGGGAATATTTTTAGAATGTTCTGGACTAAGATCCATTGAATTTTTTCTTGTGCAGAACACAAGAATTTAGCCCTTCGCAGCAGCAGAATGTCATTTATCACAAGGACTGAGAAGCTGCAGTCAAATAGAAATTTTAATTTAGCTATTGTACATATTTAGTGAAGATCCTGAGAACTATAATTTTTGTAATTTCTTGGAAAATTACTTTCTGGAGGATGTAAGCTTGAGCAGTGATAAAATACACTGAAATGGAAAGCTGACTAGAGGCACTCACATCCCACACTAGTAGCTAATTCTGCAGAATCTTATTTATTTCTCACTGTGCAGTAATCAAGGATACCATTCTGGAACTGAGAAAATTTGTTTAAGGAAATTGAGTTAAATATAATACATTGTTTTGAAAAATTGCCATTGTCTGAAAAAGACATCTTATCTCCAAGCTCTGATAATGTGAGTGTGCAGTGGACAGTTTTCCAGGTGATCTATATTGTTCTGTCCCTGGGATTACCAGATCTCATTAAAACCTACAAAAACTAGCTTTTTTATTTTTTTTCTACAGCAAAATACAGATCTATTCTAATTTTTGGATTAAACCTGAAGGTACAAAACCTTATTTACTTGTGTAACTAGAAAATTATGATCTCACAGATAGCCTAAAATTTCTGCTGTGAGGTGGAACTGAATTGCCTGATTTATGGCATTGATCCAGAATTTTAAGTGATTTCCCCAGGGCTGTGGCACATGGTCTCTACTCCCACACCCAATCCGGCTCCCATGAACCAAAACTAGCAAAGAATTTTATGACCCAACTAAACTCAGTGTGGTTCTGGATCTCTTTCTGAAGTGAAGTGAATGCTCTGATGGGTTTCCAAATCCTGGTTGTTAATACTGAGCTGAAAATGCATGATTATACTGCTTTCACAACATATTAGTATCAGTTTTTTATGAGTAAGGCACAAGGCTTTTAAAGATGTTTAGTTCATTATTCTCTCGGGGCTGTTTCTTACCCCTCATTTTTAAACAGTAAAGGAAGTATGTCTCTTGTCTCGGTTTACCCAGGCAAATACACAGATCAATAGTGCTTAGAATTTTCAGGCACAAATATACATAACCTCTTAATTCTGCATAAAACCCCTCTAAGCACAAGTGTTGCCTAGATTCAAAGACAAAAACCTCCCAAACAATATTAAGAGACAATATAAAAAGCAGATCTTAAATGAAAGCTTTCAGGGGCACAAGTATGGCTCTGTGCATGCATACGATTAATTTGTTACAAATTTTATAAGGTTAATAATTAGTATATCTAGCAGGTACATCCAATAAGAGACCCGTTGCCCCAGCAACCCACCCTTGGGTCTGCCCCTTGGAGTTGTTCCAGGGGCTTCTTTGCCCTATTTCTTGTTATATTTTCTAAGTTCTAGTGCAAAACAGAGTGTCCTTGTCAGAATTCCTCTTCTTGAGAATAAGACCAAACAGAATTTCAGGAATGTGTTAGAAAGGGTAAGTTTAATGTTCTAAAATGTGAGAGAAAGGGCAGGAAAAATACTAGAAGCTATATAACTATGTATGAACACAAAGGTATTAGTATATGAAAAATATATAAAAAGCAAAAATCTTTAGGCATCACAAGGACATCTTATACTTGGATTATATCCAAAAGACAATGCAGAGCTTCCAGTTAGTTGGGATCACCATTATGAAGGCTGCAAACAGAAAGGTCTAGGTCTTGATTAAAACTGCAGCATGAAATTAATATCCTTATAATTTATTCATTTTCTAGAATAAATGGCTTACCAAGTTACCAAACCACCTCAAAAATACTTTGCTTGATCATCTCTGTCCAAGGAAAAATTTCGGTATGGCCCAACATTTATAAAGGAAGGATGCAGAAGTGTATGATGTAGAACTTAGACATCAGAAAGTTTATAGAATGTGTGCAGAAAGACATTCCAGCTGATGCAGTTTGTTCAGAGTCCCCTGCTGTTGGTTACTACTTAGTGTTAGGTACTGTAAAACAAAATGCACGTGTAGAGTGATAAATTTATGTTTTCTGGTTCTTATCTTGTAAAATCTAAAAAATCATTTACTGCCTATGGTTTGTTCAGGAAACAGTCAGAAGACTTTGAACAGAGTTCTAAGATCACAAAAAATGGCGTTGCTATCCCAAAAGCAGTCTTAGGAAACCTGAGATCATAGTAACACAGGAGGGCTTCATGAAATAGCAGGCTGAGGAGAAATACATTTGTGTACACTGTGCTCTATAGACTAAGAATTTCTAGTCAGTGGTGATTTTATAAGCATTAAGATCTCAGAATTATGAAAATGAAGCCTAGATAAGTCAGAAAATTACTAAAAAAAGAATGTGGAGTCATCTTTCTCAGTTTAATTCACATATATTCTAAAGTGAATATTTTCAAAAGGATTTACCTCTGTGGGGAGGGTGCAATGAGCTAAAGCATCAATTTAAAAAGCATAGATAGTTCTCACAACTCACTTGCATTCTCAGTGCGAAATAAAATATCCAGATTTAAATGGTCTGAATTCCTCTGAAGTCAGTAGAAAGGACCCAGTTGAAACAGAGTGAAAAATATTCCTGAAGGACTCGGAAAAGCTTGTTTCAAAACCTAGATAAGATGTTGAGCAGCACACCAGCCACACACTGATTATCAGGAAGCACAGAAGAAGTGTGGGCCCTCTCCACATAGCTCATGTCCCCTGTTCAAGAAGTGGTGTGGAATAACAGTACTGCATCATCTGTTTCAGGCTCTTTCACTGTAACTTATTCCACTTCTGACCAGGCTGATAGATGTCATCATCCACAATATTAGATTCAGATCTGAAGCTGTACAACGTGCGTGTACCTTGCAAATTTGGGCCAGTAAAGGAAAAGTCAGATCTGTGAAGAAACATTGATACCTGCCCAGCACAATGTGCACAAAGCCTGCATTTAGCAGTCTCTATTGCAACACTGCTGAATATCTAAGGTTTCTGACCATTAGTTTAACACATTTTGCTCCTCGATATGACTTTTATCAATTTTAAGGGATTGTACAGGTGTAATCCATCAGGTAACATAGGAAAACCTGTGTCACAGTTTTCAATGCTTATGTGTGGCAAGAGCTACTTTTGCCTGAGCTTTACTTACCCCACAGACTTTAAAAACCACCTTCAGTTCCTTTCTGAAAGATCCTATTTAATTTTTTTAATGAAAACACATCTGTCACAAGAACATGTTATATGACTGATAAACTAGTTCATAAAGTGTTTATTCATGTCCTTGCAGGTGATGATGGTTATTATTAGAACACCTAAGGCTACATCAGATTTGATAAATCAACCTCTTTTCATTTTACATGAACTAATTAATTTAATAGTAGGTGAAATTGCTCTCTTTTTGTGGTGTGATATGATGTCACTCAACATGGAGCACAGATTAGTTTTGTTAAAACCAATTTGATTATCCAATACTGTCATCTAAGTACATAAATAATAAGATCTAACTTATCTTGAACACAGAGTGAATTATGGGTGTTTTGTAGATTGGCTGCTTCCTGTGTTTGAAAATTATTTTACCTATTTTTAAGAAACAAAGTATACAGTTTCTCCTGTTCTATAGCTGATAATTATTTTGAATTTCCTTTCCTTTCCTTTCCTTTCCTTTCCTTTCCTTTCCTTTCCTTTCCTTTCCTTTCCTTTCCTTTCCTTTCCTTTCCTTTCCTTTCCTTTCCTTTCCTTTCCTTTCCTTTCCCTCAGAAAGAATTTTGAATGATGAGACTACTATATAGGAAATCCATTTTAAGCTAGTTTTTGCTTTCAAAATGAAAAGAACAAGAAAATGAGCTATGCTGTGGAAAATGTGTTTTAGTATTTTCCTTGCAAAATGTTACGGTTTTCCAAACTTGAGGTGCCTAGGCTGCCTTTGCAAACTGGAAAATGTTAGCAGTCCCACATATTCAGTGGAGGGAATACGGGTTCAAATCCTTGAATCAGAGATGAAAAATAAGCAATTCATAAACTTCTATTCTGAAATTTCAAGTCCCATGGAAGCATATAAAAAGAAACTTCATCACCTACATTAATAAACAAACTATAATCTCCAAGAAGCCGACATTACCAAACTTTCCAAGTGGAAGTCCTTCCCTCTTGTGAGGTACTGCTATGACGTGACAATTCCACCACTGTAGTAAACCACAGCCTCCTAAGGACAATTCAAAGCCATTTAAAAACACTCAGTGCATAACTTTGGATAAATGTATGGGGTTTATTACATTTTCAAAAGCACCCCCTGAGGAATAATCTTATGATACCACGCTAGTTTTTTTTTAGCTAGTATGCAGGAAAGCATCTCATGTACTGCAAAAGAAATTGCAGCAATTTAAACCAGTCAGGTACTAATGCACAGAAGAATAGCCTGTCCCTCTTTTTCATGTTGTCTGTGTGGCATGTAATGATGCTAAAGCATAAGAGGACTACCTGCATTTATAAGAATATATGTGTTTTTACATATAATGCAAGACAACCTAAATTAAGTTGGCAAAATCACCTCAACAAAATTATTTATTTTGCTATTATTTTGCTAATCTTATACTTAGTACCAGTTTGTACAACATATATATCAGCCTGTATAATATGGATAAGATGTAGAAAAAATATACAGATTCAGTGTGTGGCATTACGGTTTTGAACTGATGGGTGCTATTAGGTGGTAAAAAGTAATTTTCCAGATATCACATTCTTTCTATCTAAAACTCTTTACATTAGCTTTTTTCCCCCATGATTACTCTTTTCTCCTACATTCAAATATTTTCATCTGGTATTATGTAGAAGGTATAGTGGTTAACAGATAACTATGTTATTTAATGACAAAGCAAATGCTGTTTATCTTGTATTTTCCAGGGTAATCTTGCAGAAACTTTATTCTATTTTTAAGAGATAAATTACAATTTATATAAAGAGAAATAATACAGACTGATTAAAATCAAATCAAACTGCTTTTTACTTCAGATGCTAAACAAATGTGTAAGAGATATTTTATAAAAGAGAGCACAGCAAACCCTGTTAATTGAAGAGTGGGGTGTAGTACCTGGCAGGCATCCTTAAAAATTAATTCCTGGACCAGCTATGTTTTACTGACAGTTCACATCAGCTGTCAGCTGCTCTGTTGCTGAAGTTATGTCTGGATGCTTTGCCTTTGTTTGGATGCTTTGCTCCATCTCTCAGGGCCGTGGAAAAGGGAAGATTGGGTTTCAGTTAAAGTTTACACCGAGTGGTCCTAAGACTGTTTGAATCAATGTGCTCTCAGACAGGACCATCGGAAGTTTGCTCCATTTCCAGTGGGATTGGAGCTCTCTCTGTGGCTGAACACTGACTGGCAGGGGAGCAGCTCTGCAGGAAGGAACCTGGGAGTGCTGGTGGGTGAAAACTGGGCTGTGTTAGGGGGAGTGTCACCAGCAGGATGAGGAATGTGATTCTTTATCTCTGCTCAGCGCTGGTGAGAAAACACCTGGAGGTCTGGTCCCGTTCTGGGCTTCCCAGTATGAGAAACACACACAGAGAGGAGCCAATCCAGCAAAGGCTTCTAGGCTGGTTATGGACAAGAGCACAGGACACTCGAGGAGAGGTGCAGGGAGTCGGGCCAGCTCAACATTAATAGAGAAGGCCTGTGAGGATGCTACTACTGCCCGTAACTGAAAGGGAGAGCTTTGGGAATGCAGAGGCAGGCCCCTCTCAGGGGCCCACAGCAGAATGACAGGAGACACCAAACATGAGTTGGAACACAGAAAATTCCAATTATTTTTTAATATTTTTTTAAACCGTGAGAATTGCCAAAGACTAGAATGGGTGCCCACAAATGAGGTAAAAACTCCATCCTTGGTAATATCCAAAATTTGGCCAAAAAAGCACTTGAGCAATGTCATTTAATTGTCCCTCCTTTGAGATGAGACTTACACAAGGTGACCTTCCAACTGAAATAATTTTGTGATTCAATGTGTCTTTCCTTGAAGTCATAGAAGGGTTGTTGCAGTTCTTCAAAAAAACAAAACCCCAGCTAGTCAACAAACCAGCCAACCAACCAAGCAAACCAACAAAAAGTCCCAGTCCACTCCCAATTACAGAAGGGATTGTCTTCCTGAAGCAGGAATATCTGTGGGGTATCCCTCAAAATCCTCCTGTTACTTACTGAGGACCATGGTAGCAGTGAAAGCACAGTACTTGGGCAGGAAAAAATGAAAGTGTGCAAAAATTTAGGAAGTTTATTTCAAGATATTTTCTGTCTCTTGCCCTCATTCCTTTTGAATCATATCACAGTACTTCAGAGTTCATATTTTACTTGCAAGCATTTCCTACTGGCTAGCTAAAATTTACTTTAAAAATCTCTTCAGTATCCAGCTCTGTACTCAAAGACCCTCCAATTTCCAGCCAGGATTAAGATGAAACACTAGGAGCAATGATCTTTAATGAGCATAGTTTGAGAGAAGTACCTAGAACAGAGCTCTGTCCCTGTAGACCAAATCAGTGATTGAAAACTTTATTTAAGAAACTGATGGGGAGTAGATTTACCATTTTAACTGCAGTGTCTGTGTCAGTTTCTTAAATTGAGTTTTGAGGAGCTGATTTAGCCCAGGGAAATGGAGAAATCTGGTTGAAGAGTCTCTTGGGGCTGCTTATACTAAATTTTTTGTTTGTGTTTAGTGCTAATGCAGAATTAGACGAACTCCACTGTCAAGATGTTAGAAGATCGATGCTTTTATTACTTGGAATTGGAAAGCTGGTACACACAATAGAACAGTCACAGGGAGAAGAATGATACAAAGAGCTCTTTGATTTCCTGGTGCTTAGGAATATTGCAAAATGCTGTGAATTCAAAGAAGCAGAGTTCATTTTTTTTGCTCAAGGAATAAACATAGCATATCTGATTTAATAAATTTAGACTGGGTAAAAATATTTTCAAGGAACTGTATATCTGCCCAATGGAAAAATATATAAACTTCAATAAATAATTCATTTTTTCAGAATCTATAGAATCACTTCACTCTGAAATGCCAGCAATATACCACATGTGCTTTGTCTTTTTCTTTGGAGTAAAACTCTCATAAAATACTTATAGGGGAGTCTTTTGTTTACATAAAGACACATAACTTTTATATCAGCATCACCGATTTTTTTCTTTCCTGAAGAAAAACATTGGAAGCATTAATGTTTCTCTGAATTCCCAGGACCACAGCAGTTTTCTACAATGTGCATCAGTGCAATTCTGACTTCACTGAGAGTTGAATTTGCTCAGAGAAGGCAGCAGTAAAGCCCTATATGCTTCCAATCTAAAATAAATGTTTTAATTTAATCTGAAAGATGAATCTATAAAGTATTATTCCATTAAAGGCATACATCTCTTAAATTAAAAAAACTATCTAATCTCAAAAATGAATGGCACAGTTAAGACTGAAAATAAAGATTACACGGTTAAGTCCTCAAAGGTTAGGAAATGACAAACTCCTTGGTTCTGCCTTAGTGCACCTCAGCACTACAATAGAGTATTAATTACACACAATTTTTTATTGCTTGGGCTGAGCATACAGCATCCTGTGAAACTTCATCATTAAGCTGCCCTCATATATTTTTCCGTCTTTTAACCTGTAGAGACTTACAGCTTAATCCAAGATAGCATCAGAATTTCTTTCTTTTTTTTTTTTTTTTTTCCTTGTACTGGAAATAATTCCATTAAATTAATGGAACTTTCACAGCATGTGAGATTAAATTTATTACACTGAGACCAGACATTCAGATAAACACTTTCCAAGTCATTACTATGACTTATATATCTGGACCCATTAATATATCTTTTTCATTCTGAGTATGGTATTCCTGCTGATTTTGATAAATATATTATGATTCCTTACCACACTAAAGTGACTGTCATATGAGACTAAGTTTAATGTTGTCAAAACAATTTTTGTTCTGACCTACCCATTAGACATTCTGCGAAAAAGGGGAACTGTATCCAGAGGGAAATTTCAGTAGCTAACAGTCATATTGGAAAGAAATATGAAATGATACTATGCTGTGATCTGTTCTGGGTCCAATACTGATATATTTTCATTAATGTGAAATGTCATTATGTGAATGACTGAAAAGAGGAAAGGCTTGGTAATATATGATACTGAGAGATTGCAAGAACATTTTAGGAAAGGACTGGTGTTCAAAATCATTTTGAGAAACCTGAGATTTGTCCTCTAAAGTGCTATTCAGCAAGGACAAGTATGAAAGTAAATTTGTGTTGAAATAACTAAATATACAAACACAGTATGGGAAACAAACTCCTGGACACAGCTCTCTCACAAGGAAAGGGAAAGTTATCACAGTTCACAAATTTTCTCTAGTACTGGCAGGGTTTTAACTCAAAAGACTTAAAGAAAAACTGTGAACTACAATGAGCAGATGTCTGAAAACAAGACCTGTGAAGAAAGATAGAGAGAGGAAAACACTGGAGAGACCTGACTGGGGAGTCTGCTTGATCTATTTTTACTGGCTTTTAAGAACAAAATAGAGTAAGTTCTGTCACGTTTTCATGCATATTTAGGCTGATGACATGGACTAATTGACCTACTGAACCATTCATCAATGTGAATCTATGATTCTAATAACCCAAAACATTGTCTGGGAACACATAATATTTATAAATATGTAACACTTATCACCAGTCATCCCACTGAGATTTGATATATTTAAAATAATAATTGAAAGTACCCAACATGTAAAGCATAAACATAACTGAATTTAAATATAAGACTATTCCCTGGAGCTTTCTAAGAGATATGAGCAGTTTTAACGCAAGAAAAATGAACCTTGTTTATAGAAGTAATTTTAAGGGAATGACTCTCTGTAAAAATTTTCTTCTTCCTTAGATAGCTTTTGATAGGATAATTCCTATAATATTGCACGGTCCATGCAGTGGAACCCCTGAAACAGAGTATGACCTGCAAAAGCTGGAATGCATTTCCCTAGCTTTGGCTGTCTACTTCTGAGCTAGTTGCCTACGGAGCAATGGAGCTGAAAAGGCACTTTTAGGGTATGAGTGATCTCAAAGGTGTGGGAGTTTTCTTCAGTATGAGGTGAATCATGCCTTGCAGTCCTTTGGCTTTAGAGCAGCTCGAGATACTAATCCAAAGGCACATATCTGCATTCTGTTCAACTCCATATACTTAAGAAATAAAACCAGAAATATAGATTAATACATAGAAATCAAATTGAAAATAAATAATTATGCGTTTATATGTATATAAAATCTGTGAGCCAACTGCATGTTTTCTACAGATAGATGTGCTAAAAAGGCATTTCAACTAGAAATACATGGTATTAAAGAAAATATTTGATAAGTTGGAAATTCCCTCATGAATTAAAGAAAAAAAAAAGTTTTATTTAAATATATAATGCAGCATTTCCTTTGGAAGAATACTGATGTCCTATTTGAAAATTAAGACGATTATTTGCTTTGACACGTACATCTGATTCCAAAACTTCTGAAGCTTTTTAGAAACTTGACATTAACCACCTGTGAACTTGTGCAGCATGAGAAATTTGAGGACTCTGAGACAAGGTTCCTGGGGGTCTGCAATACTGGAAAATTGATTTCCAAATCAATCAAATAAATAGTTGATTTATGGGTTTCTGTGACCTCCAGGAACTGTGGTAGTGCTGTAGGCTGTTCCCAGCATTCTTGCCATCATTTTGCCATGAATGTACCACTCTGGATTAAAACTCCAAACTTCAAAACTTTCCCATTGGAACATTAAGTTCTCTGATAGGTGTCTTATATCCCACCCCAAGAATGGAAATATGACAAGAGATACTGTGCACGTAATAATATCAAACATTTCTATGGAATTCTTGTTTGGCACCACAGAGTTGATAAAGCAGTCAAAAAGAAAATACAGGCAGATAACTTTTACCTAATTTTGTAAAGAGGAATTTGTTAGCAAACTGAAACTACAGATTCAATAAAAGGAGACAACATGGAAATGTAATGCACCTGATTTTTGTTGGGTTTTCTTTTTTGACAGCATTATCTTGAACACAAATGTTAAATTGCCACAAAGAAAGTGAAGTCATCAATTATCTGTTATTAAAAGTCTCAGATACAGAAAAAAAGCAACACAAATGAAAAATGTTGGAATCAGAAATAGCTTGTAGTATTATGGAGCATCTTTGGTTCATGTATTATTCAGAATATTAAAATATGGCATAATTTGATTTTAGATCTTTAAATTTAAATCTGCTTAAACAAAATAGTGCTTGATATAGTCTAGATTTGGTAAAGGTGAGCTGACCTATGGTTAATTTAGTCTGTGCTAAGTGAGACAGGTAACCATGTGTAGAAGTTCATTTTTCTCTGTACAAACTTGAAAGTTGTTTTCCTATTTTCGAATTTCAGATGGCACTTTCCATAACTGTTAAGTCCTTATTTCCTACTAGGTATTATTCCACTTCTTATCTGCCATCATACCAGTTGTCACCTTTATTCTGAATAAGTCCAGTCTCAATTTTCTTACAAAAGAAAAATTACCAGCTGTAACTACCAGCCTATATTCCTGTAATATACCTATGATTGTATTAGATCCAGTGGTTCTTGATCCCTGCACAGAGTTCACACGCTTTTGAAATATCAGCTATTTCTCACTTCAAGTTAGATATTAACCATTAGACTAACATGCAATATGCCCCCCTGATAACAAGCAGATTAAAGTTTATGATTATTGTTCTGTGTGCAAGGGTTATGTTCTGTTCAATAATGCAACTCTCTAAATCAGTCATTAGTGGCAGTGTTTGCTCAGTAGTCACGAACACTTTCACTGGATCTCTGGATATAATTCTGTGTAATTATATTATATTATATTATATTATATTATAATAATATCAGTTTCTGATATTACCACTGAATGATGAATTGAACAGTCATATTTTGTATTTTCTAGTGAGATTCAGCTATTACTTTCTTAGAGGTGTATTATTCCTCTGATTAATACAGATAAATGTATATTCATTTGCCTTAAAAACTTAACAATATTTTCTTTCATCAAGAGCATATCCGAAACATTTTCATACATTGTATGAAGGTTTTTTTAAAAAATTGATAGAAAAATACAAACAGTATGGAATCTGTGAACAGTGTTTCATACTGTAAGATTGTTGGCAAACCATAGTCAAAGCTGTCTTAATTTATGTGATCTCAGAGTTTGAAATCTATTTTTAATTAATCTATTAAGATAATGAACCTGTTTCCTTATTTTACAATGCAGGAAGAGTATAAAGCTTATTGAAAATACTTATTAGCAAACTTCCTGATTGTTAATGAGTTGTTCAAGTCATCACAATTGGATCAGTAAACCGAAAACTATAATTTAATGGGAAATCTCCTTAAAATGGGACTTCTGATTTTGCTTCATTCACTTTATTTGAGTATAGGAGTATATGTTGGCCTGGAAACTATAGGTCTGGCAAAACAACATGGCAACCTGTCACTTTGCAAACTGTGCAGTCACAGAGTATTCTGAGGTGGAAGTGACCCACAAGGATCATTGATCTTAAGGGAATGGGCCCAAGGATCAAACCCTTGACCTTGGCATTATCAGCACCGTGCTCTAAACAACTGAGTGTCACAGCTCAAGAAAGAGGAAGGTCACAGATCCTATGGATATAAGTATGTTGCATATGCAATATGTACACTGAAAACAAAGAGTAGAAGGACCAATCACCTTATATAAATATAAAAAAACAAACCAACTTTGGAATATAAAGTCTCCTGCAGCACATCTAAACTCAGAGCAGGATCTTTACCATTCAACCCTCCTTTCAACACCGCTAGCACCATACTGCGTATGCAATACTTTTTCAGAAATCTACTGTACAACTTATAGATACTTCTGTATTCAGGAAATTTTATTCTAAAAAAAAAAGTAAATTCTAATTATATTTTAACTGATCTTGTCCCTGAACTTTCCTAGATAACCATACTACAATTGCTCTAAAGAATATTTAGTTTTATAACCTCTACTGAAATTCCACCTATCTTCTAGTCATTATGATAATTATGTTACAAACTGACATATGAGTTATTCCAGCATCTTGTCTCATATTAACTGAACTACCCAAAGAGGAAAAATTTGTCTTGCAACATTGAAATTCAGCGTGAGTTTGCAGCTTAGATGTATATGTCTTGGTTAGCTTTAATTTAACTAATTTTACTTAGCAATACTAATTAAGATGATCCACAAAATATTTCAGCCACTTGCTTAGAGCCCCTGGCCAGGCTTTGGCAGTAAGATCCACATTGCTGTGACTATATGGCTATCTAGATTTAACCTAAAAAAAAAAAAAATCTGTCATGGTTCTGACTACATAAAATTACATAAAATGCCATCTCACATGTTACTTGCAATTAAAACGATATTTTAAGGTCATACTTCGATTTCTACTTCCTTTGCTCTGGTGTGTAGTATAATACTACCCTTTTCCTGGTAGAAAGAGCATTGGAAACAACTTGAGGTATTTGAGCCAGTATGCTTGGCAAGGAGGAAACAACAGGCCTCATGTTTTGTCATTTCTCTTTCATTATCCTTCTTTTTGATAGCCATTCACTGAGGCAAAAGTAGCAGATTTTGAACAGCATAAAGTAGCCTCATTATCCAGTGAACAAAGAGGGAAAGAAAGAAAGAAAGAAAGAAAGAAAGAAAGAAAGAAAAGAAAGAGGTGAACACTAAGTTAACACTACATATGTACATAGATGTGAGAAATACCTTTGCAGAAAATAGTAGGATGTGAAGATTACATGAGAACTGTGTCATGATAATGCTTGCGTACAACAAGGTATGAATTGCAGTTGTGTAAGAAACATGATTTTAGGGTTTTCAAGTATGCGACACTTCAACTTCCCAAGTATTTTTGCAATGGATATAGGTAGTGAATAGTCTTATGTGTTTACTGTATAAACTTCTGCAAACATTTCCTAGACTTTCTTTGTTGTTTGTCAGCTACAGGGATAAAAGGGATGCTACAGATGATCTTGCAGAAAAGTCCCTGCACAGTTTCACACAGGCTAACTCTTTTTTTTTCCCATTTGTTTACAGGTATGGATTCCAAAATTACCTCCTCTGGTATATTAAGATCTTAAAATGCATTGCTATTGTCATTGCTATTTTTAAACATTTTTTGATGCCTCTGGCAGGTTGTTTCTAGTGTTCTTTTAAGGGATTTAACCTAGATCTTTCTGGCTTTATATGCTGTGTTCATTTATTTTTACTTGCTAGAAAACCCTCCAAGCTTTTGAGCCATTTCTTTCATTAGATAATAATAAATTTGACTTGAACATACACATGCTAAAAAGCTTAGTTTGCAGAGTCTTGACCTTGCGTACTTTGTCATCTAAACCCGTAAGCTTTATTGGTAAAGGCTGTTAATGCCACATCAATATTCAGTTCAGAATTTCATTTAATAGTTATTTCTTCAGGCACAATTCTATGAAATATATGAAATTAATCTGAGATAATGTAACTCACAATAGCAGGTGAGAATATTCCCTTATTATTTAGCAGTATCCAGAAAACCAGGAGGTGACAAATAAATGGAACCAAATGAATTCTTTTCTTTCTGCCCATCCTTTAGTATTTCACAGAGCATGCACATTCTGGACAGAATGATGCCGTGTGAGAGGACTGAGCAGGCATGGGTTACCATGACTTTATGCTTTCAGCCACTACGTTTGATCATTCATTTGGTGTAGTTTGATCATTCATCAGTTTTCTTGATGTCATTGGGCTTCTTGAAGCTGTACTGTTCTTTGTCCTAATGTTTTTCGGGGTTTGACTTTCAAGAGGGAAGCTTAATAAAGAATTTTAATTCTACTTGCATTAACACTTTTTTTGAGGTGGGGTTGGTTTTGGGTTTTTGTTTGTTCTTTTTTGGTTGTTTTTTTTTTCTTTTACAGATGAAAATAAAAAAATGCTTATCTTCATGTATCTATAAACCTTAAAAAATATCATAGAATTCAATCAATTGAATTCAATCAGTTATATCAAGTCTAATAACAAAATAAATAAGAAAAGTAGGCTTCAGAAATACATTTTCCCCACTGTATTTGTGGTAGATGAAGACCTAGTCACTTTCACAGTGTATTAGAAGTTACCAATTTCTTGCATGTGTCATTTAATCAAAACCAATGCTACCCCTATCAGTCCGTCTAACAAAGAACTGCTAGTTACATTATTTAAACTTATCTGCCTCTCTTAAACAGCAAAGAGATGTAGAGCTTCATGAGGATGTAATAAACTTTGGCAGCTGTTTGGGTGATGGAACATATTTGGGCAGCTGAGATCCATGTGGTATAATCATGTCTGAAAAGTATGGTTAAGCAAAGCCAGTCAACATCATTAAGCCTGGCAGTCAAATAATAAAAGGATGCAGGCTTGACCAGTATCTGTCTTTTGATTTGTGCAGGAAATAAACGTGTCTAGAGTGCTGTGACAGAAGCTACCAGCTTCTACCAACCAGCAGTGACAGTCAGTTTTCCAGAGGCCTCGCTTGACCACTGAGAGTTTATTCAGCATGTTCATTTGTTGCCTCTTACTGATCATTGCAAGGTTTTTTTGGAGGCTTCCAACAGTCTATTCCTACTCCCATTTCTTGTTTTTTCCCTGTGCTACCCACTCAGGACTGCATGCCTTCCCCCTAGATATATCTCAAATCCCAGCTCTTCAGAAGCCTGCTGTCCTACCCTGTAACCTGGACACCAGCCTTGCATTTACAGTTTCAGGCCTGCCCTGCACCTACTTTTGATTATCTCCCTTGGGCAAGGTGTTGAGATTTGGTCCATTGTCTGGAGCTCTCTGCCTCATCGCTGCAGTGCTGTGCTTACTGCTCCTCATCACCCAAGCTGGTGCCATCTGATGCCTGCACAGCGTGATTAAACACTCTGAAAGTGTGAGCTGACTCACCTGTATGTGTTTTGCCCTAGTCTCCAGAGTAACTAGTGAATTGCTCAAAATTGACACTTCATGTAACAGTTACTCAGCTTAAATTTCTTAATAAATCAGGTGCTTTTCTGATTAAAAACCCCTAACATTCCTTGTTTGTTTTCTGGGATTTATGGGTAATTAGCACATTTGTGCTAACACCTACATATTCTTTCAATCTTCTCCTAGATTCTGTGGGATGTTTAATTAAATGATCAAGAGAACTTTTATTAGATCATCTCAGAGAAAGTCTTTGGAGTATTTACATAACTTGTGGAAATGAGACTGTTGCCAGCAGATCAGACAAGTGTTTTTGTGAAATTACACCATTTTTTTACAGGACTTTACCTGGTTATTCCTATGATGGCAACTAAGATAAATTAAAATGCTGTGCTTTAAAAGTGACATCAAGGTTTTTTTTGTACAAAATTTTAATCTCATTTTGATGATCAATCACATTTGGTGATTATTTACCAAATATTTTTCTTTTCAGTATTTTTAAAGCTGCCCTATATGAAAACATGGCCTATAGAATTTCTGTTGTATTGCCTCCATTCTCCACTGTACTCATAGGAAGAAACATTTTTCCTGTTGGTTGTTTTCACATATTTAATGATGACATAACAATCTGGAAAACCTTCTAAGAAAGAAAACACATTGAGAATTGAATGCCTCCTCCACTTTCCTAATTTTTGGTGAGAAGTCAGCAAATTGGTGCCTATATAAAGTGACTAATTTGAATTTCCTGTGGCCTGATTCTGTATGCAAACTATGCAATATTTGCATCTCTTTATTGACACTGCAGCTCTCTGATATGTCTATTGTTTGGGACAGCACAAGAAATAGTGGTGTTCTCACATTTACTGCAGAGAAGAGCTTGTGATTCTGCCACTTCACCTATGTTAGGTAGTGCTGTTTTGTCTGAATAAATCAAGATACTGTACTTACGTTCATTGTCTCCTGTTTCAGTAGACTAATATTATTTTCACATTTTTTCTTTGCGGGGAAGTGAGAATTGTTCAGGATTTCCATGACATATAAAAGCCTATGTCCATTTTGAGGGTATTTAAATCCTTAAAAAAATCTGTATCTAAGACAGTTTGAGTGATTAAGTTTGTAGCAAAGAATGGATTTGAACCTCCCAGAGTCCATCTTGCAGGTTTAAACATTTGATGGGCTTCACCCTCAACTGGGACTTCCTAGGAATAACCTCATATTCTAAAAATTTATATGCTCTGCTTTACTTCTATCTTTAGATTTAAATAGGTCACCACACCTTGCAGAAAATCACATTGTTTATTGAAAGAGAAGCAGGTTTTTTTTCATTTTAATGGAATAATAACCAAGACAGTTGCTGGGTTTTCCTTCAGAGTGCAGGTCACAACTTTTGGGGGTTTTTCCTCTGCCAATACAACCATTGCAATGACATGGTCTTTGACAATCTACCTGCCACTTATAGAATTTCAAAGCACATATTTCTAAAACAAAATCATGTTATGCCCAGAGATGCCAGATACAATTACCAGTGACTTCCACTGAGATCTGAACACATGTAGCTAAAGGGAATATTTGGGTTTAAGAACACAAAGATTAAGAATATGTTGCAGATCTGGTACTACCTATATTTTTGATACTAGCTACGGTTGACACTGATGAAATTGCTGGAGGCTTGCATTTCATTGATAATTTCAGAAAGGAGTTTCTGCCAGCTTGGGTAGAGCTAAAGTTGAATAACAAAAATAATTTGCAAATAGAAGGGAAAATTATTTTCAAAGTCTGAGATCTGATCAGTTAATAGACTAAAATATTTGGGAGTCATTTAGGTGAATTTTAATGAATTGAAACTTAAATAAATTTTCACTGTTGCTTATTTCTTCTATATTCAGATAGGTTCTGATTGTCTTAGTTTTGCTCTCATCATAACACTGCACAGATAATAGCATCCTGTTTAATTGCTAATTATCCTTTGCAATGCTGTTTAGACAGTTTAATTATTTTGTTCATTGATTTAATAACAACATTTGACTCCTTATATTTTCAAAGAACTTTAGAATTAATGAATAGCATGGGATATATAGCGGGAGTAATAAAATCATGACAGGTGGAGAAATCCGGACAGGAAACTGACTTGATTTTGACAAATTAGGACTGGACAGTTATTCTTTTCCAACTTTGTTTTTGAGCCATTAGACCAAATCCTATCTTCCTTATTTTGCTTAATGAGGATTCAAGATTAGAATTTGCTTTAGTTAACAGTAGTCTAGAAGTTCCATTCAAAAGATAAAGATGAGAATAACTTATCCATTTAATATATTAACAGTAGATACAAATTAAAAAGGAGCAGATCCAAAATGTATTTTAGGCAATTAGGAGCCTTTTTTTTTAATGTGTCTGATTGAGTTGGGAATTAAAGTCTTAATGCAATTTCGATCACTTTTTATGGTGCTGTTAAGTGAAATGCTTTTAGAAAAGTACATTTTGTACAGGATGTTTTGACCTATTTTTAAATTCTCACCTCCGAGGATTTCAGTGAATGTGTAATATTTAATATTGAACATTTCTAGACTATTGTCACTAATGAATAAATAGGCATAAAATTAAACAAATTGTCATCTGTGCTAATCATAGAAGAATTAGATTTGTTCCAAAAGGAAAAATACAGTTTGAATTTATTACAATATTTTTGGACAAAATATTTTCTAGAGAAAAGTCCTTCATAAGAAAATCCCACAAAACCTCAAACCACAGCCTAATGTACTATCTTTTATATATTTGTGAGTTACCCCATTTAGATCCATGTCCAACAACCACACTGCATTTTAAGCTGTCAAATTACTTGAAAAACATATCATTGCAAGTACAAATAGTTTTTGTAAACTCTTCTGCACAATATGCAGAAGCATGTTCCTTCAAGAGAACTCATAGTTCAGAAGAAGAAAAGTTTGCTAGATCAAGACCATTTTATACTCCATGTTGCTTATAATCAATTAAATGTATCATCAATCTGCGGCTATGAATGCCAGTTGTCAGCCCACAGGCTTCTAGACCCCAAATTCATCTTCCTCCAAGTAAACCACAACACTGAATACTGCAAAGTGATAGATACTCAGAGCTAATAAAAACTTCCTCCTCTGGTGGTAGGATCACCACCAGAAGCAATTCCCACTCCTCCTTCCTGGTGAGCAGTTCAGCTCCATCTATAGCACTGAATACCAAATGAATTGTGTTTGTTCCTGGTTCTAACTGGATGCATGAAAACTCTTGCTATGTAGGAAATGAGAATAATAAATAATGTTTTCCTATTCTGGATCAATTACTAGCTATATTTACAAGGCATATTTAACAATCCACTCAAGATGTAAACTATTAAAGTAACCTCCATGTGGCACACAGTTTTCTCAATGGTACAACACCACAGCAACCTAAAAATTATTTAAATACCACCAGTGAAAACTTCACATGAAGGGTACAAAAGGAATTCCAAGTGTAATTTAATCTTTTTTTTTTTTAACTCTCTTCTAGTATTAGAGAATTCCCCACAAAGACATGTATTTCTTTTCTTTTTTTCCTGATGGAAATACACATCACAGTTCTTATTTTGGTATGCATAGATATTGCCAGACATCTGCTGCAGAATTTTCGTCTGCTAAAAAATCTTCTGCGTTTTTCAGAATTATATGAATTTTGGTGACAGATATAAAGAGATAAAAAATTAAATAAAATGCAGATTCTGACAACTTTTATAGTCTTTCCAAGTTACAGTATATTCATGAAATCTAAGAGAAAAGTTCTAAACTCAAAAAGCTGGATGTTTTTGTCTTGATATCTACAGGATGTGTTCTGTAATGGGCCAGAAATCTGGTTTTGTTTATCTATTCTGTAGATTTTTTGGTTTGCTATAAAAATCCCAGATTTAGGAAGGGATTAATGGAATAATGGTTAAATGTTATCATTTCCAAAATTTACAGAAAGTGAGGAGCTCTTGTGTTGCCTGATCCAGGAAGCTGTTTCCCACCTAGGCACAGTTTGCCTCCTTCCATGGTGCTATGAGGTGTGCTGACACCCTTGCTGGTCCCAGCTCCGTCTGGAACATCCTTGTGGAGTCCAGACTTTTGCTGTATGGCAGCGAGGCACATCATCATGTATAACATGATTAACACATATGAATTCACTGTTGCAAACTCTAGAAACAGGCGATAATTTAGCTTTTTTTGAACGCTTCTTTCCATTCTAATTGCTCTTCTACCTACCGAAGAAGAACATCTGACAACCCTGCCTAAAGAATAAAAAATATGTTTAGATATAGAGTTCTGCATCTCTATACGAAAGGGACTATAAAATCCATTTTCGATAGGTCTTAGACTCTCTTGAGGATTGATTTGAGATCTTTAAGAACCAGATTTTAAATAAGTGTTTTCCAGGGTTGTATGTAGCCCAGGAAGTGGATGGGAACAAAGACTTTGCAGCTGATGGAAATAGCATGAAATCTGTTGGAGCTAATGACATTCCCTCCTGTTAAGCAAAAGTACCACTCTTTAGGCTTCCACAAGTGTGTATATATATATATATGAGAATATATATATGAGAAATTCTCTCTTTCTCAGACAAAACCTAAGATAATAAAAAGGCAGATCATCTTTGTGAGACGAGGGTTTAGCACTAGCAGCAGGCAGAGAGACCAGATGCAGGTGCTCCAGCTTCTGTGATCATTTGGGGAATGTTGCTGTACTACTCCTAAGATTAATGCTGCTTCATTCTGCAAGGTGACAGCATTAGCAAATTACTGACACAAAAGCACACTTGCGTGACAAAACCTGCTGGAATGGTGCTTTCTGCACAAACCTCACAGGCAGAACTAGGATGTGAGGTGCAATAAAATGCTTCATGGCACATTTGTAGCTCATCTGATGTAACAATTATGTTTAAGTGACCTGGTGCTGCCTTAGTTCTAATTTTTTAAGTTTTGCTTTTCTCATACTCAGTTTTTGGCTATACAGTTGCATGCATTCAGATAGTAGAGTCAGCTTTCACAGTCTATTTTGCAAGAGGTTCAAGATTCCAAACCTTCTGAACTGAAGGTTTTCTGTACCCTTACTATGAGGATGAACATCATGTTGGCATAAGCACACAAAATAATGAAAAAAATTATTATGCTCATTAACATACTTTCTGCATTACTCTTCAGAGAGCTAAAATTAATTGCTCTTCTGTCATACCACCCCTTGTAAAACACCCACAACAGTTACGATGTTATATTATTAAAATTTTTTACTGATTATGTCTTTGTAATTTTTTCCATTGTAGAACTCACTTGATGCCAATACTTTAATAAGGACCAAAAAGCAAAAAAGACTGTAGTAATGAAATAACAAAAAACCCACGTCATTGTTCTGTGAAAAAGGAAGCAGCACTACTACATAGCTTAAGAGGCATCTCTCCTTACTTAGGAGAGATTTGCAGAGATTTAATAGTAGTGGGGAAATAAGGATGAAGTTAAGACCGTGAGTACTATAGAAAATTTTCAAAAGCCTATGAATTGTTGCTTAAAGCTAGGGAAAACGTATGCCCAAATGAGTTGAGGGTCAAAAATATTCCCCTGGATTTTTAACTCGAAAATTTGTGGCACAGTATTGATTACTTCCAAGGACATGCCTAGAATGTAATCTTATTTTACTCTTTAGTCACTGAATTTGAAAAATGACTTTTTTTCAAATCTACCTCATAATTTTTTTTGAGCTTACCAAAAAGCTAAAAAGAATCCAAAAGTTATTTGATTTTTTTTAGATCTCAAAAATGAAAATTTTCCAGATCCCAGAAACCTGGTATCTGCATGAAGCACATCAATGTATTAATAAGATACAGTAATACAGGACCTTCACCAAAAAGTGTGACAGTAATTCAGAGACCTGCCTAAAGACATGTTCTGCCACAAGATTATAAGCCACTTTTTACAGCTACAGCTTGTTAGTGGAAATTCAAAATTAATTAGGTCAATCCTTTAGTATACAATCTGTCTCTAAACCTGAATGCAGTGTTAACTTTTTCCATTCCAGGATAAAGCATCTTGAAATAATTAAATTATTATAATAAAATTTTCAGCCTTAAAACTTTTTCCCTATTTGTAGAAGACCTTGCATAAATTTTTCCATTCACAGGGCTCCCTTTTTCTTTCCAAAAGCAAATATAAAATGTACCATTTTATCATTTGATATCAGAATACTTCATAAGTGATGCTATTAGAATGTCTTTAGAAGTAATGAACTGGACCTTGTCTTCTCAGCAATTAATTATAACATTTGATCCATATTTCATATGTATCTGTTCTCTGAGTACAATACTGTGATATTCTTTACCCCAGCTGACTTTGCCCCACACAGATATTAAAAGAATGAACCACATTTATTTCAATGGCAGTGTGTGCTCAGCCTAATTAATAATATGAATTTTTCAGAAAGGTCTTAATACTATCCTGCACAGAAGTGGTCTGAAACCCAATAGGAATATATTCTAGGCACACGGTTTACTATTGTCTTTTTATCACTTTGGAGATGCTCGATTCTGTATGAGTCTAGTAATATGCACCAATCTGCAAAGTCTAGATACCTGCAAAGGCAACTTTCTCATGGAAATGGTTTACCAAAGACCACTGTAATTTCTTAGGAAAGTAAAGGATTAGAGAATAATAACAAGCAGCAAAGGGGATTCAAAGAATTAGCCATTATATACAAATTTAGACATTCACTGTGAATTGAAATCTATCAAGCACTGTAAAGCCAGTAAATAATTTCATACTAGCCCAGGAGACTTGGTGAGGCCGTCCTGGTGTTTTGACAGCTCCTTTTTTTCTCTGTAACGTGTTCTATAACATTAGGAAATCTGTCTGTGTCTCTCATTTCAGTACAGAGTAAAAAAGATGTTTTCATTTTCTAAAATCAGGAGCCTTGATTTTATGTTTGTGTTTCTGCTAAGTCCTCCATTTATAGATTGATGCTTTCATCCAGCTTCATGAAGTTTTTAAGAATCATGATGTGTTTAACCAAAACAAAGCAAAACCATTTGCCACTGATATCAGCTGAAACATGACTATGGGTGCTTTTATGATCATTTTGTTCTACCTTGCTCTGTGCTCCTGAACTGCTGTCACAAATTCAGGTTCTCTGCTGTCGCTAAGCAATTCCATTTCATTCAATATAGCAGCCTTATACTGATCTCATCATTGTAATCTCTGGCTGTTTTCCAGTAGTGACTGAGACAAAATGACACATGTCTGTGATGGGTTGTTTGTTTCCTTTCCTTTTGTTTGGAGGGGGAAGGGGTGGGTGCAAAGTAAGGTTTTGATCTCTATTTGTGTATATAAATCACTTTAATTGCATACTCTATGACATGCTATGTATTTACTGGTTTTAGGATGCCAAACTGAAGCTGTAAAACTGCTTTGACCTTGGGATTTACAACTCGCTATATTGCCTTTTCCAAGAGAAAACAGTCCTGCTTTGACACATTTTGAAATGACCTGCCATTTCTCCCTAGGTTCTGTTCTGTGCAACGGTGACAAACCTGCTCCATTAATTACTCAAGTAACTCTGCTAAAAACAGCCCTTAAATTTTTTTTTTTTGGGCAAACAGGACAAAGCAGAAGTCTTTGCCCAGTTCTATAGTAGATGCAGAAAACTCTAACTTGCTGTCAGCAGTTCTGAAATTACAGGCATATACTTTTTAAAGTACACTTGAACTCTTACATGTTATTGCTGATATTTTGCTTGTTTCCCTAAGAATGGCGGTTTTACTAAAACCTGGGGAGTTTTGCAACAATTTAGGCTCGTACAGAACACATTCAAAATGCACTATGCTACTGAGTTTCTAAGAAGAGTTGATTATTTTTTAGAAAAATGTTGCTAATATTGCCTCTGCCCACATTCAGTACACTTTTCAAAGAAGACCAGAAGCATTGTGGAAAATTACAGGGAGGTGGTGTGAACTTGTTTCAGTAAGCCAGTTCAAGTCTTTACTTTGAGGACTAAAATCTCCAGGAGCCTTTTGCCTTTTAAAATATGTTTATTGCAATTAAATAGAAACTTCAGACATGGAGGTGTCAATCTGATTTCAAGTGTCGGTCACAAGTCACTACCTGTCCTCTTCAATTACTGGTGTAAAGGTGGCCACAAACTCAGCTGAGGTCTCACCATGCTACTTAGAAAATGCAGTGTAGGTTGATTTCATGACTCATTTTTGTGAGACAGTGGGAATAGTTCACTTGCCATAATGGTAAGGTAGAAATTTTCTGTGTAATGAGAAACCTTTTTTGTGAGTATTCAGTTGATATGAGGAATAGAGTACCTCATTCTATCTTGGATGTGAAGTTGTCCACAAATCAGAAATCACTAAAACTGGGTATGACATTCCATATACTGCTGTGCTTTGTCAAGTCCCCCAAAGCAAGATCTTGAGGGATGTAAAGTGTGAAGATGAACACAATTTTCAAGAGAGCTCTTTGCCCTTCTTTTCCAGGATCATAACTGGTGTAGTGAAGTTGTGAAAAAAATTGCATAATTTTAGCTCAGTTTGCACACTCTGTGTTCTTCTTCATTTTAGTTATCAAGGTGCCCTGAAACAAGGTGTGGAGCAATGTAGTTTTTAGGCTAGAGGTTTTGGGGCTTTTGAAGGTGATTCAGGGGTAAGAAATGTGGCTCAGAGAGGCTGAGTCAGGAGAAAAATGATCTTTGCCTTGGGCTTTTTGTTTATCCCTTGGATTTCCTAGGATCTTCTCAGAGATCAACTATAACAAAGCACAGGATCCATCCATGAAGAAAATTTTGGTCTCTTTTGTCACAAGACTTCTTAAGTAGTAAAAAAATCATACCAATTTCTTTGTGTTGCTAAGCTTGTTAGTGTAACTGCATAGTTGGGGGAGGAGGGAAGCTCCATACCTAATTTTTGGTGGTGGTTTTTTGTCAGAGGAAAGAAAACAGGGTCAGGGGCAGTGCAAAAGACCTCAGGGCAACAAAGAACCTCCAGAAGTTAATAACTCCCATTGTCTATATATGAAAAGAAGTTTCAACAAATTAGTACTCTCTACTTCTGAAGGAGAACAGTGGGCAACCCCTCCAACACCCCAGCCCGGGACCAACCCCAGCTGTGGTCACATCTGGATCACCAACTTCTTATGACAGTCAAATGTATATAAAGACTCTTTGCTAATATTTACCTAGCTCTTTGATCTTCAAAAAGCAGAACATACTCAGTTAAGATTTAGCAGCTTTTTTCTTGAAAGTATCTTAAAAGGGTTCACTTTTTCTTAGAGTTCACTGGCTAAGTAGAGAGAAAATTTGCCGTGGGATGCTGGAGTCACAGTCTTGGATCACCCAGAAGAGAGTTCGTGAAGATTGTCAGGAGTTTCTGGTGAGATACAGAAGCAATGTGTGCTGTCCACCTACAACGTATTAGTTGACAGAAACTCCCATAAAATTGGGAAGAGTGTTGAAGCTATCGATCTGTATTCAATTATTCCTGGAAAAACTGTATTATCATCCAAATGTGAATTCTGTCTCACAGCTCATTCTTTCCCCAGGCCACGTGGGAAGGATCTGCTGCTGATCCTAAGCCTCTCTGCTTCAGGCACGTGTGCTCTGTTCCTGGGGGAGCCCTAGTGGGCTCCATGCAGCTGGCACACTGTGAGACCAGAGCAGGAGTAAGGAGTAAGGAGTAAGGTAAGCTTAAGCACAGGGGATCTGTGGCAAATCCTGGCAGCACTGACTGAACAGGTGCACCAGGAAATTTTAAGACTCTGCTGATTTGGCCAAATCTGGCATTCAAATGGGCAAGAGATGTGTATATCCAACAGTAGCCTTAACTACTATTGTCAAAATGCTGTTTTAAAGCATAAATGATCCAGAAATCATCAAATACCTGAGAACTAGTTTTGGTAAAATTACTATCTACTCTCATTCTTTGAAGCACTTGAACCTATGTTGAAATTTAACACCCATCTCCCTAAAAGAAAAAAAGTCTGAAGTATGGAGCAAGTATGGAAAATTTCAGCATGAAAAGTTGACCTAAGGCAAAGACATAAGCTACTGAAAACTGGGATTTCTTAGTGGAATGTATTAAGCAGTCTCAAATACAGATTTCTAAGACTCTCCAGTCCCAGAGAAAGACACTTTCATTTACTTTCAGTAGCTTATTAATGATACAGATTTTCTATTAGAATTTCCTGCTGAGGTAGAAGTAGAGAAGGACACCACATGAATTCTACAACCTGTGCTACAACTGAGAAATACAACTTTTAATCTAATGCTAACAGTTTGATAACAAAATACCATAGCATTCTTATTAATGGCAGGGGGCAACCAATGGGCAAAAATATTAGCTGCTTCAGAAAGTTCCTCACTTAAAAATATTATTTACAGAATTTGTTTTGACATCAGTGCAGAAACATCAGTTAACTTAGCTTCTGATCAGAAACAGAAATAGGAGCATCTTTCAGAATTTGTCTGTAAGTAAGTTTGTAAAAAGGCTTTTATGAAATAGGGGTTTAGTCGGAAACTTTTGTTTAGGGGGAAGACTAGGAAGCTTGCATTTAGATGTTTTGCAGCAGAAAAGGAATGACTGCTTGACAGGTTTAAAAAGTCACGCTTGACAGAATAGTTAAAGCTGTTTGATAGTAAGACTTAAATGTTCAGCTTTATTGGATGACAGACTGAAGAACAGAAAGACTGTCAAAATAAACCTTTTTAAATTTATACTCTTTTTTTTCCCCTACTTAATAATCTAAGGTCAGACATGCATTTTAATCACAAACCCTCTAAACTTTTCTGCTCGGTCAGGGAAAATAGAACAAATTTAATGTTCTTTTTTAAATGCATTTGTCAGTCTACATAGTGAAAGTGCATTCCATAGCTGTGTGAGCAAAGGCAAAGCTTTTTCTTGATTATCTAGGGAAATTACTTTTGGAAAAAAGATTTTGAATGGGAATTCTAGGCTTTGTAAAATAATCAGTTGTGAATTTCAATAATATCCCAAAGCTTTCTCTCACATTTACATTTATTAAAACATTTGGGAAAAATTTAAAATTATCTCAAATTCTGGGTTTTTTTTTTTGATATTTCTACATATTCAGTAACATGATAAAGCACATTTTCACCCACTTTTGTCAACATGTCGATTCTTTATATGAGTTCTTTTTTTATCATATGTTGATTGAGAGCTCAGTCTTGATCAGCTGACAAACGGATCATCTTGCACAAATTTCTTTCAAAAAGTGATGTTGTTCAGGATGAAGTAATAACATTAAACTCTGTTTACTGGCAATGACATGATGTTTCTCAGGAAATTTTCGTTTTTTAAAGCTTTTGCTGTAGTACTTCCATATCAATCAATAAATATGGCAGGTTTCTTGAATTGCAGCTGAGGAGTTCAAAAGAAGGAGTTTTTTTTCAATATATTTTAGTACCTTTCATATTGATATTCATATTAATTTTAGTATGAGTATTATAACTATATATCTCAAATCTATTTTTTTGTTTGTCCTTCAGTACCAGTCACTAATTCACACTGAGGGGAAAAAATTGCTATGAGGTTATATTTAGAAGAATAAATTTTCGTCTCTGCTTTTTCTCAGCTATATGAGGATGTTTTTGTCAGTGATAATATTTCTGCCTTAGTGTTTATTCCTATATATTGATTACGATGTATCATTTACATATTCAGGACTATTGATTGTACATAAAAAGGTCATTCATTTGATGTTAAAATTATCCTTAAAATGAAGAGAGGAAAGAGATTATTTTTTGAACTTGTAAAACAATTTAAAAAATGCAGTCTTTCACATCCACCTCCCATGTTGCTCCTAACGTTTGTTATAAAAAGCTCTGAGATTTCTTTTTTTTTTCTCCTTTAATTTTCCCAGTCACTTGGCAGTAGGCAAGAAATACTCCCCTTTGCAACTCCCATTATTCTTCATTTATGCTGCAGCTAGAGCTCTAGTCCAGGAAATAGCTGAACACATCCTTTTTTCCTATTGGGCTCAAAATATCCTCACGTCCTCTCTTAAATGTAGGTCAAATTTTGTATACATTTATATATTGAAATATCTATAACCCTTAGAATACACTGTATTAAAAAAAACATATGATTGTTTGATACAATGAAATAATTAGAATAAAATCTCTACATGAGGAATAACTTGGTCTATATAGAAGAAAAGAAATTAGAACTGTGTTAAGGATTTATTTCTGTGGTCTCTGTACAGTGCCTGAAATCCCAGCAGATTCTACTGAGTTCACCATACTTTCAGAGTAAACCAGTTCCAGACATAATTATGGACTGAGTCCATAAGTCTTCCCTTCAGCTGGATTTATAATTAGCTTGTTAGTCCTCCTACAGCTTAAGAGAAATTACCTTTTTAGAGTCAAGATATCCTTTCTCATGATAGCATCAGAGTTATGACAGTAAAAAATGACATTACTTTGTTTATTGGACTTGCAGTCAGTTACAGCTTTGTCTTGTAATACGATAAGATTATTTTTTAGAGTCAAATTACTAAAGAGTTAGAGAGTGTTTTTGTGAGAATATTATCACCCATGAGAGAAAGTATAGTGCATATCACATCTGCTATCCCAGGCAGATACTCACTCTGCTACGCTTTTGTTTGTGACAATGCAAATGTTTCACCTAAAGATCAAAAGGAACTGTATCACTGGAGAAAAAAGGATTAACTGCATCAGAAAAACAGCACTAATTTGCTACGGATTTTGCTGACGTATCAAGCATTTTAAGGAACTCTCTGGCAACTTTCTCCAGCATCTTTGTAGATGGTCTGTGGTGATTCCGCAAAAATGGAGAAGAGTAAAACCATAAATGAGGACCTGGGTTACCTTAAGCTTGAACTCCATCATAAAAACTATTACGTTAGAAAAATGTTTTCTGCTCAGAAGCTCTGAGAAGCAAGGTATTTAGGACCCCAACCTCTGCCTGGACTGTAGCCTAATGCTTTTAAATGGCAAAATCTAGGCATAAGCCTAAACATCCCACTAAATAAGTCTCAGAAGAATGACATTCTATTTTTTTTTTTCTTTTTTTGAAACACATTGATCTTTTTATTCCAGTGTGATATTTCTGTTTCTGAAATTGCAGACAAAAGGAAAAAAACAACAACTAGGAGGATGAGGTGATACAGGATGCAATTTTCCTTGTATTTAGTTGTTGAGGTTTTCTCAAAGGTCTTACATATTTCAATTGAAATCAATCAATCTGAAATTCTGTCTTTTTTACTTTTTCTTTTCCTTTTTTTTGGTAAATTTAAGTGGTCAAACCCTGTGCAATAGCATCAGTTTTTATAAATCCACCTATCAAGTTGTATCCAAAACACAGAAAAGAAAGGTACAATTACTATACTTTTAAAAGAAAAAAACAAGAAGAAGTCAAAAGGCATGCAGAACATTGCTTAACATAATGGCAAAGTATTTAACAAGAATTTTATGTCCTGGTGCAAAATAAATTATTTCTTTTAGCTTCATAAGAGTGACTGGATGGTGAACAATACTTTCGTCAAGAAACTAAATGTTTTTCCAGTGGTTGCACAAACAGAATAAACCAGAAAAAGAACATTATTTTATATAAATGATCAATCTCTTCATGGTCCTTGAGGCTCATTTCATAACAGATTTCTGCAAGGCTACACCACTGAGTCTGTGATGCATGTAATAGAATCGGAGAGCTCCAATACAATTCCAGACTGGGAGGATCCCTGTTTATCTCCAAGCTCACATTTCTAACATCAGATTTAATGGCCTTGGTAACTTTCAAAAGACCAATAAGCTGATCTTTGAAAATAGGTTTTACCTGTAGCTCTATCTGGTAGCTAACATAGGTGGCATTTTCCTTAGGAAACTGAAGTAAATGACAAAGCTCTATTACATATACAGCTTCTTCACATATAAGCAGATTTGACGATTCCTGCTGCAATATTTTCTCACAACTTCAAGTGCAGGAGAGTTTATGGTCTAAAAGAAAACAGGCTGAATTGCATTCAATTGCCTTGAGCTGTAATAAAGAAGCTCTTTCTGGATACCTCAGTGGAAGCTAAGCAGTGCTCTGCAGCTCTACAAATCAAGGTAGAAAGATGTAACATGTTTCTTTAAGCTGAGAGTTCAGCTCCACTCCACTGCTCCTTCTTACCCTTTCCCACACAGACACCTTCAGTATTCACAGAAATTTCACAGTGCATGTAGATGCTCACAACCATAAAAGACAAAATCCTCTATAAAGGGAAACCTTATTTTCTTCTACCTGCTGCCCATTATACTGAGAGAAATGAATACTTTCTGGAAATTAATAATGCTTCTCTTTGTTCTGAAATCAACTCTTTTAACCTTGGAGTGACAGTATTGCAAATATTGAAACATAGTTGAATTGTGCAATCTATACAATAATGTAAAAAATAAAAGAGACTGTTGTTCTGACCTGCCTGCATTCACAGCAGACTTCTAAGTTTGTGGAAAAGAAATCACATGAATTCTTGGTGAAGGACAGAGAGAAACAATTATCAACTACCAATAGCAAGAACATCAACTTGTTTTGCTAATAGAATATGTACTCCTTCATCTTCAATTTTCACCATTGACAATTCTTACCATTTGACTGATTTAGAAAAGCTGCAAAACACCAGTATTAATTAAAAACAATCCAAAATAATTTTGAAATAAAAAATATCCACTTTTATACTAGCAATTTAATTAAAAAAGTGTAATCTTTCTACACCTGCTTGAAAACAAACTTGAGTTTAACAGAACAGATTACAGAATTGATTTTACAATTTGCTCCATGTTCTCACACCCTTTTTGCCCCTGGACAGCAACTGAGAAAAAGGAGTGCAATGAAAATAGATGGAAAATCTTAGGGGATTCGATTTCAGATCTGTGTCCAAGCCCAATATTTTTCCTAGGGATCATTTGAGAAAAGTCTATTTGAAATGTAAAACTACCCACGAACCTTGGCATTTACACCAGTTAATTTATTCACCTGCATTTCCAAGACAAATGATACAAATGGAATTTACTCTTATCAACACACCGTAACTAATGGCAGAGCTCAACTTTTTGCAACAAATCTTGCCAGGCTATGTAGTCCATACAGCAAGACAGAGAAGGAGAAAAGCTCAACTTAATTTTGCTGATAATTGTTCAACAGGGTGTGTGACACATCTGAGGGAAAATTCCAGAGCAATGAAGTAAGGCAGAGCTGATGTCAAATACTGATGATAGATTAAAAAACCCTATCTGGCATGCATATATATATTTTTTCATTTCTGGGGGGATATTATGCACAAAATTGAGCAGAGAAATCACTACTATATATCTCTATTTTAAGATCAATGCTCTAAAGACAAAAATTTATGGATTTAAAAACTTTGTCTGGGCTCCCTAGCACAATCTGCTCAAGGACTTTCCCCCAAACCAAAAAAAGAGGAGCAACTTTCAGGAAAAATTTGACTGTTAGGATCCTAATTTATAACTCTTTTAAGGATAACCCAATTTAAAAACTGCAAAAATGTTCATCTAACAAGACCCTGAGCTTGCTGATCTTCAGCAGTAAAATACCAAAATACCCCATAGAAAGATGACAAAAATAGAGTAAAATAGAATAGAATGGAATAGAATAGCATAGAATAGAATAGAATAGACTAGACTAGACTAGACTAGACTAGACTAGACTAGACTAGACTAGACTAGACTAGACTAGACTAGACTAGACTAGACTAGACTAGACTAGACTAGACTAGACTAGACTAGACTAGACTAGACTAGACTAGACTAGACTAGACTAGACTAGACTAGACTAGACTAGACTAGACTAGACTAGACTAGACTAGACTAGACTAGACTAGAATAGAATAGAATAGAATATTTTGGATGGAAGGGACATATTTGAAGGAACATACTATTCCTGTTGCATGACCAGTTTAGGCTTGACCAAATGTTAAAGCATAATATTAAAGGCATTGTCCAAATGTCTTAAACACCAACTTGGTGTTTACAGGCTTGGAGCATCAACTCCCTCTCTAGGAAGCCTATTCCAGCGGTCAACCACCCTCTTGGTTAAGAAATGTCCTTAATGTCCAAGTCTAACCATTCCCTGGCACCACTTTGAACCATTCTTGCTTTGAAGTACTTTTGCACCTACTTCAGTAAAAGGTACCTGCTGGCATCTGTCATCTTACGGCACTCTGTGACTAAGGACAACTTTGTAATAGATAGAAGCAATTTTAGGTGCAGAGATTAAGATTCATCTTAACTATCTTTGGCTGACTAATCAAACTTAGTCAAGTTTCTAGACCAAGGTAGCTGTTTAGCCTCCTTTGTCAGGATTAAGGTGTGACTACCACCTCCAGCGGATGAATCATCCCACCTACCCAGATGAATACCTCAAGGTGATTAGCTTCACTTTAGACAACTCACTTTCAGACAGCTTCAGCTGGCCACTCCTACTCAAACTAAACCTTTAGACTGCAATAGAAGATGAGATTACATGGACTTTAGGCAATTATTACACATTTGGGAAAGCTCAACGACAGATGTTACAAGGAAACAGGAGGTTTCCCTCTTTGCCACCTGTAGAAGCCCGCACATTTTGAGGTCCCCGTGCCACAAGTGATCAGGCTCAGTTTGGGGATCCTACTGCCAATAGTGTGGCCAGCTCCCCTGTCCCTGCTGCCTCACCCTCATCCTTCCAGAATGATCAGAAACCTCAAACAGGGAAAACTTTTAGGAGCAGTCTTTCCAGACTGTGAACAGAAGACATTTGGTAAATGCTACAGCACCAGCCATCAAATGACCAATGGAGTTTCCTCATTACTCTGCTGCTGCTTCCTCAACTATTTCAGTATCCATGTGCCTTGCCTTACTTTCCAGGCTTCTAATGCCTTATTATGTTGTTTAAACACAATCCAAACATTTTAAATTATTAGACCTTATTTGTCCTCAAAAAGTTTCATTTTATTGGTAGGAAATGGTTGTTTTCACTTCAAAGTTTTAAATATAATTAATTCACTATGGACTAGAACTCAAACAGTATTTAGTACTCTTACACATTGCACTGTTACATTAAAATATATATCTTTCCTATTAAGTATCTGAGTCTGCCCTGCAAATTCAGTCAGAAATAAAAGATTTTTCACTAAATCTGTACAGAACCTGGAATAAAGGGACATACTGAATCAGGTTAGTTAACTATAGGCACACCAGGTAATCAACAGCAACACTGAAACTTTTTGAAACATTTTTTGATAGCAGATCTTTTGATTCCTAGAATTTGAAGCTTCCTTCAGACATTTCCTTCCTTCCCACAGCTTTCAAGCTTGTCATTCTGTGGAAGGGACTGCTGTACAGGTTATTTTCTGTGAAGATGTGCTTTTTATGCTCTGGGTCATAGCTTCTGCAGTTAGCAGCTTTGCCCAGAAGCTTTTACTAAAAGAGTGAAAGATGAAATGGAAAAGAAGGCATTATACCAAATAAGAAAGTTTTATTGACTTTTTTCCTTCTTTTTCACTTTTGCATTCTCTGGATGTTTATTATCTTTCAGATTATAGACTGTCGGTGACGGGTCATGTACTCCTCCCTGATTTTATTGTATATAGCACTGTCTCTGAGCAAGACTATACTTATAAAATGCACAGTGCTTTTGTGTTCAGTAAGACCTGAACAAACAACACTTGCTTTGTGGCCAGACAGGTATACAGATGCCTGATGATAAAGAAATAAACCAGTTTTTTTTCTGCAGTTGAGAGCTAGACAAGTCTCTCTTTTCCTTTCTTTGGCAGCAGCAGACCTTGATGACTAAATACATCTTTCTATAATAACCAAGAAATGAACCATGCTGCATGTTTCTTCAAGGAGATGAGCCATCATATCTTACATGAGGATCTGTCTTGGAGGCTGGCATGACCTCAGTTGAAGTTGAATTAATGGTATTGACCTTTCCTTCATTTTCTGAATACTACAGGTATCAACACTAATTTTGATAAGGTTCAGTGAGATGTGAGAGATTTACAGTCCAAAATGTCTGAAATAAAACCCAAGTTAGACAGATTCAGAAGCTGTCAGAAGACGAAATTGTGCTCTGGATGAACAATCTTAGACAAGGTTTAGGCTACAGTAAAATCTGAATTGGTAGCAGTTTCTATAATTTGCTCTGCCAAGTATATAAAAGAAGGGGAGAAACAAGTTTCTAAATCTAACTATGAAGCAGAGAAAAATAAAAAGGGTTTTAAAGAATACCATTCTGGAATCCAGGGGGCAAAAGTTGTCATTATTTTTTTATTTTTGTTTTATTATTATTCTCTTTGAAAATAAAAAGGCAAAAAAAAAGGTTATGAGTTATTTCTATGGCTAAAACTGACCCCCAAAGGCTTATCAAAAGCTGCACCATGCCCCAGTCTTCCTAGCAGAGGCCACAGGCAGAAGAAAACAAAGTCAGAAAATCAAATAGTGGATTCATTCTCTCTTTTGTTTAAACTCTGTTAAAATAGATCTTTGGGCCTTTCTGTCGCACAAAAGCAAATATGAAGATCTGGACATATCTATCCCTAATGTTACATAACTGGAGTTGTAACACCAGTTAAACACCATATTTTGCATTGATAGAAATTAATTTGTAACTTCCTCTGTGTTGGGGAGCTTGGATAGCATTAGTTGGCATTACATGACAGAAAATCATACGTTGAAATATAGGCTATACCAGATTAATAGCTATAATAATATTCCACTTTTTTTCAGTATAATAACTGTTCAATCACTGCTAGTGGTTGGATTTCTCCTGACTGCTAGAGGAATTAGACCAGATCCATCAGCTAAATAAAATTCTACAACAGGGAAGCCACAGCAATTAAAACCTCTTGGTTTGACAACTTGAGAAGTAAGAATCTGTTAAGATATCAGAATATCTTTTAACAGTAGCTTATGCTTATATAAATCTATTTAAGGATGAACTTTTCTAAAAAACATCTGCTTATTGATCTCTCCAACATGATGTCATTGGTTGTTTTTCCCTCCGAAAATTCCTACATATAGAATGTGGATGGAGCACCAGAAACTCTAATCGATTCTTGTTCAGATGAGCTGAATTGCATGCAGAAATATAAGTGGGTCTGGGAGGAATAAAGGTACTATTTCATGGTACTTTAGGGCTGTCCAAACTGCTCTTCTGCCATCTTGAAATCAGAAGTCTGGTATGTCTCTTTGAGGGTCTGCAAGGAGTCAGTGGAAAATGCACAAAACCACAACATATTGTCCCTCCCAAATGTAAAGCTTAAAAAAACCCAAAATACTTTGTGTATGTGTATGACAGCTAAAATTCTTGTTTGTAACTATTGTAGGGATTCATTCCAGTGCCCTGTGAAGCTCTGGGGTGCTGGGGTTCTGACAGCATTAGCATGATGGAGATTCCCATTGCCCAGCACTAGAAAATCAGGCTGAAGAGTTTAATGCAGAGGTCTGTTCTCCCCACACTACTTCTGCAGTTATTGAAGCATGGCTGAAACCTCTAAATGGACACTCAGAGAAGGAGATTAACTTAAGCAATACAACTACACTATGGAAAAGTTTATGGAGGTGTTTACAGGGCAGCCCAGCCAATTGTTTGAGGGCTTAAAGTCCTGGGCACCCACAAGAGCTGAGAGCTTGCACCTACATTTTTTGTGCAGGCAGCCTTGGAGAAGCCTGTGTTTCATCAATAAACAAGAGAGGACAAGGTCCGGCACCTTCGGGCTGTTTGATGTCAGATGCATAAAAGCCCTGTAACAGCAGATGAGATGGATGAGATCTGGGCTGACCCACACGGGAGGTAAATACAACCTGAACTGTTTTGTAAGGCATGTAGCATTACTTCAATTTTCCCCAGGTGTGCCAAACTATTTACAGGACTATTTCTACAGTTGCTGAATCTGGCCACAAACTATGGCTGTGGAGCTGTTTCTGTGCAGCAGAATATCTTCAGTCCTTCTCCGTTTATCAAGTCCCCTGGATGCTTAAGAGGCTTCTAATTTATTTTGCCTAAAGATACATGAGGTGTCTATGATGTGTTTTGGTCTCTCATCAATGAATGATTTTCATTTATTGGACTAACTTTATAGCTCATGATTGGTCATTGTATTAGTTTTGCACAGCCTGGTTTTCGGTAGCATGGGGGCCACATAGATGGCTCCTGTGAGTACGTCCTGGAAACTTCCACCATCTCCGGCAGAGGCAATCTCTGATGGCTCTGAAAGATGGACATGCTGCTGGCCAAAACGGGGCCAATGAGAGAGGCTGGTAATGCCTCTGTGATGACATATTTAAGAAGAAAATCAAAAGAAAGGCACACAGTTTTGCTTCTAGTCAGGGATGAGGAGGAGGTGAGAATATGTGAGGGAAAACAGCATGGAGACACCAAGGTCAGAAGAAGGAGGGGGAGGAATTGCTCCAGTCACCGGAGCCGAGGCTCCTCTGCGGGCCG